>QXEO01001461.1:0-389903 GCA_007115705.1 Dactylis glomerata
AGTGATCCTTTATGCTCATTGGCGTTTGCTTTGTTCACTTGGTGGATTTGGAGTCAATCTTGTGTTGAGTTGATTCTTTGATATATTTTGGACAACCTTTAGTTCTTCACACCTTTGTGTGAGCTCTTGGTCTTCTTGGTGTTTGTCCAAAGTGTATCTCTTTGGCTCTTGAAAGTCTTGTGCATGCATCTTTATAAATGTATACTCTATGCATGCTTTGCTTCTTTGATCCAATATATAGGGTAAACTCCAATAAATCCTAAATCGGCTAAGATGTGCATGAAATTCAAGTTCACATCTATATGCACATATTTATGTGGAGCTTGTCCTATATATTGTAGTGTCTATAGCTACTTCGGACCCAATGAGTTTGGGGACCATATTGTACTTGAATTTGTTTTAGGTACATGAGAGATATATTGGTGCTTGTCTCAATAATAAGCATGAAGCGGTGACTAGTTGATAATTTGTGGCAAGCTAGGATTATTGAAGAACTCCTATCTACTACATCCTTCCAATGGTATCTCGGTAACAAGTATCTTATTCATGCTACTTTTCTAGCATCTAACCTTGTGTGGGTCATTTCATGGCATGAAAATCTTTATTTGCAAAGATCTTAATGAAACCTCTCTATTGAAAATGTGAGTAATTTGAGATGAGTGCATATTTTGGGGAACATATATAATCATGCTCATGATTCACCCTTCCCAAATATGTCTATCTAGCAATTTATTGCATATCAATCCTCAAGTTCCTCACATGTGCAATATTGATGAAAGTGCAAATTTAGTTCTTTCTTTTGGTACTTATCGTGATACTTGTTGCTTTTCTCAAACATCCCAACTATCTTCTTTCCCTTGTTGGTATTTGTGATGTCTTTGACATGTTTGTGGTTGAAGTTCTTCAATATGCAATAAGATAAATTGAGCCTTTGGCCATACTTTAAAAGTAAAAATCTCATTGGTATATTGCATGAACTTGTTTGGATATCATGTTCTATTCTTGTATCTATTTTATGTGTACATGTTTCTTTGTGATAATTATCTTTGTGATGTTGTCTACTTAGAAACTTATACACATGAGGGATGATCTCCTTATTTGATATCTTTTTAAACCTTGTGTGTTGGGATGGAATGCTAAGCAATATCATCCATTGAGGACTATGTGGATGCTCTATGTGCATCTTTGTACTAGTCTTATAATATGCTTTGTCATTCCTATCACACATTCCTTTGGTTGAGCCGTTTAATATGTTGGTTCCTTATTTGTTGCTCAACCATTTCCTTGATGCAAGTGTTAAGCTTGATTTCTTTTCTATGGTCTCTTGCTAATGGTTCCTTTTAAATGGTATTGAGGGAGTGAGGACTCCATGTTGTGCAAATTGTATTCAAATGAAAATATTCTCTTGTGCACGTACCTTGGGGAGCTTCCTCATTTCATTTTAAAGCACCATTTTGTGGTTATCATAGTATTTGATGTCACTTGGTATCATCTTGTTTTGAATAATATCGAGGGAGTGATGATTCCATGTTTGTGCACCTTATACTTCAATTCAAATGGAATATGTTGTGCACAAACCTTGGGGAGCTTCTTCATATTATTTAGAGCATTGTTTTGGCCTTCTCATAATATCTTTATTTGTTTTGCTATTTGGATCTTTTGATTGCTATCTTCATTTGTTGGAAGTTTAACCATCATGTCATCCTTTTTGTTTGCAATCTTTGATCCTCAATATAGTTGATTTCCTCGAAAATTTTGTCTTGGATTTGTGCATGTGTTTACACTCTTTTTGGGCCATGCACACCTTGAGGAGGAACTCTCACTATTGGCCTTCTAAGCTTTTTCGCCCATTTTGGCAATGGATGCCAATGGGGGAGAAGTTTCGAGGGTTTGAAGGGAATTGGGCTTCATGCTTTGGTTTTGTTCTTAAGCATTTGCCTTGGATGCTTTGCATGGTTGAGTATATAGTGGAAACTCCACCAACAACTTTGGTTGGCATATAGCAATAAATTCAAGTTCATTCACACGTGCATAGATTGTGGGGGAGTTTGCTCTATATGATGGTTCTAGTAACATCACATACTTTTGTAGTATTTGATGTTAGTGTGTAACCATCTTAGTTCTTTACATTCATTATATAAACCCTCTCAAAGAGATTGTCATCAATTACCAAAATGGGGGAGATTGAAAGAGCATTTGCCCCCCATGTGTGGTTTTGGTAATTAATGACAATCCCTATGGACTAATGTTTGCATCGAGTTATATTTGTAGGACTTGTCCGTAGACAACGCTTGAGCCATATGTTGGTTTCAAGGTTGTAAGAAGATGCAAAAAAGAAGTTCATGTGATGATCCAGGGAGTTGAGCCTATAGAAGACATCATCATTGAAGGAAGAAGAATGAAGTCCAATGTTGATCAAGTCGAAGCGCAAGTTCAAGATAGGCATATAGAAGATAGCGCAATCAAGAAGGTAGTCCAACTTGAGAAGATCAAGATCGTCACTATCTAGCTCAAGTGGAAGGCGCAAGGCAAAGGTATGATCTTGATAGGTTTTCTTTCTTACCGGTCTCATAGTGTTGGGAGACCGGGTTTTAGGATCGATAGCCGTACTATCAAAAGGGGCTCTCGAGTGAGTAACTTATTCGTATTGTTCGGAGAGAGCTCAAACCTTTGCATACTTGGCATTATCTTTCTTGGTTCTTATTTGGCTTTATCCATGTGAGGTTCTAGAGCTTGTGGTTATTTCCATGACAAGCTCTAGCTCATCAAAAACGGATTTCGTATGGAACTCTAATTGTGTTTTTAGTGTTTGGAGGTTTTACTGGTTCATCTTTATAGCTAAGTCAAACCTTTTATCATTTGGTTTCATCCTCCTTTGTTGGACTATGATGTTTCTATGGATGATGGTGTAGAGCTCATCGTGGTGATTCCAACGAGCCCAAGATCATCGAAAACGGAGTCCGGATGCAAAGTTATCGCTGTTTTCGTGTTGCTCACTTTTCTTGGGCGGATTATCCGGCCCAGTTTTGGAAATATCCGGCCGAAATATCCGGCCTTAAATCTGAGTGACGCGCACTTTGCCAACTTCGGTCCTTAGCCATTTTCAGGGGGGGGGGGCAGATTATCCGGCCCAGTTTTGGAAATATCCGGCCGAATATCCGGCCGCCGGATATCCGGCACGTTTTGGAAATATCCGGCCGAAATATCCGGCCCCGGATCTGGACGACGCGCGTGAAGTCCTTAGCAGTTTCTGGGGGGGGGAGGGCGGAATATCCGGTCCAAACTTGGACCGGATTATCCGGCCCTGCTGTACATCAACGGCTACATTCCCGGGAGGGGTATCTTGGGTTAGCTCATTTTTCCTTCTCTCTCCCCCTTGTTGACCTTGGAAAGCTTGCCCATCTCTCAATTCCTTCCATGATTCTTGCATATCTTTGAGGGAAAAGAGAGAGGAGATCTAGATCTACTTTTTCCCCAATCACTTTCTCCTCTTTGTGAGGGGAACCCATTGGATCTAGATCTTGGAGTTCTTTGTGGATTTCTTCCTTTTGTTCTTCCTCTCATATCCCTCCATAGCATTGTTGCTTTGGTAGGATTTGGAGAGAAGGATTTGAGCACTTTGTGTGTTCTTGCCATTGCATTTGGTGCATCGGTTTGAGTTCTCCTCGGAGATTCGGTAGTGAAAGTTCGTTGAGCTTTTTTTACTCTTGGGTTCTTGGAACCCTAGACGGCTTAGTGGCTTAGTGGTTACTTGGGGACCTCCAATTGAGTTGTGGAGATCTTCCCAAGCTTTGTGTGCCTCCGTGGCAATTACTTGGGGACCTCCAATTAAGTTGTGGAGATCCTTCCCAAGCTTTGTGGTGCCTCAGTGGCGATTCTTGGAGCCTCCAATTGAGTTTGTGGAGATTGCCCCAAGCTTGTACGGGTTCGGTGACCGCCCTCAAGTGTCCCATAGTGGTCGGGTCTTCCATCTTGGTGGGAGGGCTCGAGGAGATTACGGTGAGCCTCCGTGGCGTTTTGGGAGCCTTGTGCCTCCACACCGCTCCAACGGAGATTAGCACTCGCAAGGGTGTGAACTTCGGGATACATCATTGTCTCCGTGTCCCTCGGTTATTTCTATACCCGAGCTCCTTTACTTATGCAATTTACTTTGTGATAGCCTTCGTGCTTGAAGTTATATATATCTTGCTATCTCATAGTTGCTTATCTTGTCTAGCATAAGTTGTTGGTGCACATAGGTGAACCTAGTTTGTTTAGGTTTTGTATGCTTGGCAAATTAAACGTTAGTTTTATTCCACATTTGTCAAGCCACTCGTAAAAGTTTTAAATCGCCTATTCACCCCCCTCTAGGCGACATCCTTGTACTTTCACTAAGGATAGACTTTTGAACAACAAAGCATAACCTTTGTTCTATGTGAAGCGAGATTCATACCTGTGGGCTATCGACATCCACCCTGCGAAGCTCTCATTGATCCCTCCCCAGAGTACTCTCCCCCGGGCTCTCTCCCTCGCCGCTGCCGGCCATGGTGGCCTGCAGTGGGTGGGAGGGGGCCCAGGATCCTGTAGCTTCTCTAGTAGTATTTCTTTTTAGTCTAGCTAGGTTTCTTACCAACAAATCGATTCCCAGATCCACTTCCGTCTGTTGCCCTCTTTCCCCTTTCTCTCTAAAATCCATGGCGGTGTGGTGGAACGGTCACTACTAGGAAAACAGCTACCCGTAGCGCACCTATTAATACTACCCGTAGCGCATGCCCTCGCGCTGCCACTACCACGCCACTGGTATCAAATTATTAACAGTATCAGAGACCAAGAATGCATCAAGAATGCATCAAGAACTAGTAGCTAGAGACAAAATTATGTAGCAGAGCATGTCAAGCTTTCTAACGGATTCTAACAGATTTTTGTTAATGAAATTAAAAGAACATTATGTAGCAGAGACCAAGAATGCATCAAGAATGCATCAAGCTTTCTAACAGATTCTAACAGAGACAAGGAATGTATCAACAGCCACATTTAATTATTAACAGTAAAATTAATAAATTTGCAGAGATACAAGATAAAATATTGCAGGAATGCATCAACAGAGACAAGGAATGCATCAATAGTCACATTTAATTATTAACATCAACAAGAATGCATCAACAGAGATAAGGAATGCATCAATAGATTCTAATATTTTTCTGCTGAGATACAAGATAAAATATTGCAGAGCTTGGTCATGTTCATATTCTTATAATAGTAACCAACAATAGTTAGCAAAGAAGAGCTTCAAGCAGCTACCAAATTTGCAGCTGAGATACAAGATAAAATATTAAAACTGGTCTGATGAGTGACAGCAGAATGGCAGCAAATAAAATGTCCCACATTCAGATTTATAACATGGTAGCAAATAAAAAGCTGGTTTGATGAGTAACAGTAGAGTGATAGTAGAATGGCAGCAAATAAAATGCCCTATATCTGAGGATTAGAATCCTATTGATAATCATATTATCCTTAACTACACTATAACATTCATATAAAAAGCATTGGACATTATATGCCATAATAAGGTTTAGCAAAATATAATAGTTTCAAAGAGATTCAAATGGAGCAATCCCCCAAGAACTGGCGCATGTAATGTGCTTAAAAATGTACACAGCAGATAACATTCTGTAAACCACCGAGTTGAGGATTGTAGCAATCCCCCAAGAACTGAACTGGCATAGTACAATCAACGCAAACAGAGCAGAAACCGCCAAGAGGAATCCGCGGAGAAGTGTTGAAGAGAATCACCTGGGTGTTGAAGAGAATCCGCAGTTTGTAGCAGAGAAGCTTCGAAGATGATGGGCAGGGGCGGTGCCTCCAGCGGCGGCGCTCGGCGGGGGATCTCGGCCGCAGATGATGCCGCTTCGGGTTGGCTCCAGCGGAGGAGCTCGGCTTGTAGCAGAGAAGCTTCGAAGATGATGGGCAGGGGCGGTGCCTCCAGCAGCGGGGCTCCTCTGCACCGGGCTCCTCTTCGACGCGGCGGCGCTAGGGTTGGACGCGGCGGCGCTCGCTAGGGTTGGACGCGGCGGCTTGTAGCAGAGAAGTGGTCGATCTGGGGAGAAGAGGGGCGTGGGGCGTTGGCTATGAAGCACCATAGCCGTAGCGCACGGGGGGCTGGTGCGCTATAGGTAATATTACCCATAGCGCACGGGGGTGACGATGCGCTACGGCTAATAAGAGATATAGGTTAAAAATAAACAAAGCCGTGTAAGACACAAGCTTCTCACTACCCTAGTGGCTTCGGCCGGCCTGTCTGTTCTAAACCCAGAGGTTCCAGGTTTGAGTCCTGGAACCCAAATTTTTTTGTTTTATTTTTTAATTAACTTTTTAGCATGTTATTACATTCTTATATATTATAATATATATTATAAAGTAAATAAGCACAAATAATATTTTTGTATCATGCCAAAAATACAAAAGTGATTGATAAATGATACAAAATATGAGTTACATGTCTAGTTTGGTTTCATTTTTTTAATTGACTTTTTAACATGTTATTACATTATAATATATTATAATATATATTATAAAGTAAATAAGCACACATAATATTTTTGTATCATGCCAAAAATACAAAAGTGGTTGATAAATGATACAAAATATGAGTTACATGTCTAGTTTGGTCCAAAAATGGATAAGTGATACATAATAATAATATGCCCACACACACGGTCAAGCTTGCTACCGTTTCACAATCTTTTTGCCCTTATTTGTCAATGTTGAATATCGTGTCTTGCTTTAGGTCCGTCTTTAGTCCTATCAGGCATGTTGAGAAGGGTGACAAGAAGACTCTCGCACACGTTTTTGGTGATATGCATGACATCAAGGCTATGGGGCATGCGGAGGATCTTCCAGTAAGGTAGATCCCAGAAAACAGACCTTCTTTTCCATACCTTCAGGAGCGGCTTGGGCGCCTTTCGCTTCTTTCCCGGTGCAGGGCACTCTGGCCAACTTGTCAACAACTCATCGATTTCCTCGCCGCTCCTTAGACATGGGGCATCTCGGATCTCAATTTTACCATTGAACAGATCTTTGTGTTTTCTCCATGGGTCATCCTTGCGAAGCCACCTTCGATGCCCAAGGAACACGGTCTTCGAAGAACCGGGATCTTTCTGTAGCTGGTGATATGTTGTGTCATCCATGCACCGAATACAGGCACAATATCCGTGGACCACCTGCCCCGAGACATATCCGCAACCGAGATAGTCATGCACCGTCGTGACCAACACGGCTCTCATAGGAAAATAATCTTGTGCGACGGCGTCCCATGTATTGGGTGGTGTGTCCCATAATGTGGCTAGTTCCTCTGTCAACAGACCGAGATACAGTTGGATGTCATTTCCTGGTTGTTTCGGACCTTGAATTAGCATAGTCATTTGTATGTACCTCCTCTTCATGCACATCCAGGGGGGTAGGTTGTACATCCATACAAATACGGGCCAGGTGCTATGGGTGCTGCTCTGGCTGCCAAACGGATTGAGTCCATCGGTGCTCACACCCAACCTGACGTTCCTTGGATCATTACCAAATTTTGGGCACTCGATGTCCAATACCTTCCACTGGCTAGCATCTGAAGGGTGTCTCAGTATCATGTCCTCCTGATCATCATCGTCATCATCTTTTGGCTTCTTCCTTTCCGCGTGCCAGTGCATAAGCTTTGCTTCCTTAGGGTCTGCGAAATATCGCTGTAGACGAGGAGTGATCAGAAAGTACCATACTACCTTTCGAGGAGCTTTCTTCCCACTCTTGTATCGAGATGCGCCGCACACCGAACATGTGTTTCTCTTCGCATCTTCTCCCCAATAAATGATGCAATCATTAATGCAAGCATGGTATCTCACGTGAGGTAAATCAAGAGGGCACACGATTTTCTTGGCCTCCTCGATACTAGTTGGACACTTGTTCCCCTCGGGAAGACGCTCCTGCCAGAATGCCATGTTTTCGTCAAAGCTTTTGTCGGTCCATTTGTGTCTTGCCTTCATCCGCAGAGCCCTGAGCGTGACATCCAAACGTGTATCCCCGGGCCTGCATCCTGCATACAATGGAGTAACCGCGTCCTTCTCTAGGCTCGCCAGCTTGGCTTTCTCTCTAGCGGCATCCCGCGCGTTGCTTGTCTGCTTGAGAAGCAGTGCTTGAACGTAAGGGTTCTGCACCCAGCTACCTGATGGTGTTCCATCTGCTCCGGCATCTTGATCTTCTTCACCATGTCCGGCATCTTGATCTTCTTCACCATGTCCTACATCTTGTTCTTCTCCATCATGTCCGGCATCTTCTCCGCCTTCATCATGACCGGGAAAATCTTCGTCACCACCATGCCCTTCCTCATCATTTCCCATCGCCGCTCCATGGACGTTATCATCATCTTCATCACTTATCCACCGAGTGTAGCCATCCATGAAACCGCGAGAGAGCAGGTGGCTCTGCAGTTGTCCGGAATAAGGGTCGATATAGCACTTTAGTTTGCATTTGTGACACGGACATTTTATCTCCGTCTGGTTATTTCGAATCATGTCGTGCGTCGCGGCTTTCATATATCTTGCCACTGTGCCTTCATTCATCGATCGGACCATGGTTGCCTGGTATACATATATATAGAGCAAGAGAATATCTTAGAACCGGCCAAATACACACATAGTCGTCCGAAAATTTTGGCATGACCTTGCCTAAAAATGGACCTATGCGTGGTGCCAAAATATACCAAAATGGAAGTGAATCAACATTTCGGCATAACAACATTGGCACCATCGGAAAATCATCATATTTGGATCAAAACAAATAAGAATTCATAAACATATGCAAGCAAATGCATATATATACAAACGTGTTCCGATGCCACAAGCATGCATACATACAAACAACGATGACACACATACAAGCATACCCGTAGGGCATACAAACACCGATGCCACACACCGATGTCCTCATATATTACTCACCTATTATAGACGATACCGCGACACGAGAGAACGAGAGAGAGTGTGTGGACGAGAGAGTAATAAAGTGATATCTAAAGGTTAGTAGACATTGCACTCATATATCTACCAACCAAAGTAGCTTTAATAAGCTAAAATAGATGGAAGAATGATGAAATTAGGTTAGGGAGGAGGAGGACGACGACCAGATCTAGTGGTGAATGGAGGGGGAAGAAGGGGAGCAATGATTGGTGCTAGGTGGCTTCATGCCTTAAAAATAAGCATCCCAGGTTACCCGTAGCGCATTGGGTAGCCATGCGCTGCGGGTAGTGCACTTACCCGTAGCGCATGGCTACCCAATGCGCTACGGGTAACCTGGGATTATGCCTATATGTCCCTACTCAACTTACCCACAGCGCACCCTTCGTGAATGCGCTACGGGTAACACTAAGTACCCGTAGCGCATTCACGAAGGGTGCGCTGCGGGTAAGCTGAGGAGAAACGGCCGTCCAGGCCTATGAATACCCGTAGCGCACATGTGGTAGTGGTGCGATGCGGGTAATGGGGATAGGCGCAGCGCACTGTGCACGGTGCGCTACGGCTAAATAGCCGCAGCGCACCACATGCGCCATGCGCTACGGGTATGTATACTACTTATAGTTGTTTTCCTAGTAGTGGGTGGCCAGGCCTACTGATGGGTCCTCCTCTTATGTTGTGATGCCTGATCCGTGGCCTGATTAGGGGAAGGAGATACCGGATGTGCTCATTGTTTACTCGAGATTCAATGCCCTCCTACTCAAAGGGCAACTTGACACTCTTGCTAGCTCTGAAGCCAAGATTCAAGCATGCCCAGTGCCGGCAGGGATTTTCAAGCGTGAAGATTCGGGTGAGTACTTGCTCATGCTTGGTGTCTTTTTTTGTGTGTATATCCTAAGCAAGCTCTTGTTGTTTGCCATGTTGGTTTGGGTTTCTTCTATGATCTCGATGTTGTGGCTCAGCTTTGGGGCCAAATTATTGCGTCTAATGATATTGAGTATTATCTACTGTTCGGTTTCAAAGCCGAAAACAAAAAATTCTCTACCCACGTAGCCCATAATCTATTCTAAGCAGCTATAAGGTAACGGAGCATCAATAGTATTCATACCCTTGAAGACCGAGTGCGCGAGAACGTTCCCGCATGAATGTTGTCGATGAAGACCGACGAAGCCGACCTCAAGGTCGTGTAGTCGTACTAGTCGAAGAAAACCAGCACCGCACGAGCAGCGCCTCCGAGAGATTACACGCATACGGTGTATAGACATCGTGTGGGCTCCGATCTAGCATAGCAGCGGAAGAAGAAGGATTTGGACTGGAAATCCAGCAGCGCGACTACGTCCAGCACGTGGAGTTTCCTCTAACTCGCTGGCACAACTCCAAAACATGGGAGCCAAACTAGGAAGAAGAGAGGAAGAGATGGGGATGAATGAGCCAAGGGGTATGGGGGGTTTATATAGGCGGAGGGGGATAGGTGGCCGCCGGCCCCTAGGTAAACCCTAGGGCGCCACCGCCCCCACCAAGCCGCCGCCGGCCTCTAGGGAAATCCTAGGGCACCCGGCCCTTTGGCCCTTGGCTAGCCTCCAAATGGGCCTAGCCCATTAGGCATTTTCCCTTTTCTTTTATTATATAATTAATTAATTATCTTTTGATATTTGATTACTTTAATTAAATAATAAACCCATTAATTAACAATCCCCTTGGCATAATTCTTGCACCGGAACGTTTCCGATAAAGTCCGGAACATTTCCAATGTCTCCGGAACCCTTCCAATATCACTCGAAACATTTCCGGTTAACTCCCTGTGATTTCCGATAGTTCCAAATCGATCCCTAAGCGTCGTATACCCTTAAGTGTGACACCCTACGGTTTACGGAATACTCCAGACATGATCGAGACTCCTCTATCAATGATCAACAATCAGTTCTGGAAAACCGTGCGGATCGCTATGCATTCCACGGAACTCTTCGTTGATCCATAAACATCGTATCCCATTCCTTTTGTCTCGCGATACTAGATCTTGTACGAGGTTAGATTAGTGATATCACTATATCGTGTTCATCCTCGTATCTGACAAGTCTTTTACTCGTTCATGACATTGCATCCTCCGGGACCTAGTCACACGCTTGCAAGCTTCATAGATGCAACTGTCACCGAGTGGGCCCAGAGTATCTATCTGTCACGCGGAAGGACAAATCACGCTCTTGGTGCACATGCCTCAACCTACCCCATTAGCATACCCAAGAGACACATTTTTAGTCAATCTTTTTACGATGGAGACGATTGATGCAATCAAAGTAGCCTCTGGATGTAGTGATTGATGCAATCAAAGTAGCCTTTGGATGTAGTGATTAGATGTGACCTCACATTTAACTTAGCAATGTGGTTCTAACTTCACCTCCAAGACCACCAAAATCTACAGAAAATACTTTAGTCATTGTGCATCTACCATGTGCCATTAGCCATTAAGCTCTTTGAAGTATTCCCTTAAATCAATCTAGTAAGAATCACCAAGGCCATAGGAGGCGACTTAGGTGTAGATGTTTAATTTTATAAATACTTCGTTGCAAAATCTGCAATATTCCTGTCCGAACTCCCTCCTTCCCGCATCGCCTCTTTGGCCTTTTGCTTCCACTTAAAAGCATTCCTCTTGTACTCATCCCCACCCATTACCTCCTTGATACACCTCTCCACTTCCTTCCTTCTCACGAAGCCTTTGTCATCCCGACCCGCATGCAAGCCAATCCCCCATGCGCTCTCCACATATTTTGCGGTTGTCGGTTGGTCCACCCATTGTGGTATTGCGACCATTGGTACACCTGTGACAATCGCTTTGGTTGTCGAGTTCCATCCACAATGCGTCAAGAAACAACCTGCATTATGGCGATTGCAAAACTTTACTTCCAATCCTTCGGACATTTCACTAACAGTTGTTTACTTGTTGTCGCATATTCAGAAATGAGTTTGTATCATACCTGTGGATCTATGGGCCAATACCTCGAGCTGAGGGCAAAACGAAACAATTAGGCCTTTTATGTTGCAAGTTCCACGGAGTTCATCAGACAACTTTGCTGCTTCGTCAGACCTTAACACCCAAAGGAAAGCTTGCCCGGAATTGCACAATCCGTATCCTAGCTCTTCTAGTTGTCTCGTGTCGAGGTTAGCAACCGTACCATATGATGCGAGGACCACAGAGCAAGGAACCTGGGTGTCTAGCCATGACATACACGGAGCAGTGCTGGAGACGAGGTTGAAACCATAGGACTTGTTCAATGGCAGACGGTCGTCATCTAGGTAGAAGGATGGCAATGTTGGGCCGACGGTCTTTGCACGCCATCTTGATTCCATGTAATCTGCCTCCTGCTCAATCCGAAAAATATATAGATGTTGTTTGTCATACAGTTATGGAGCAGAGCATTGTCAAAATATTTGGTTCAATTATCCATGGAGACACCATATGGCCCAATGTTTGAATTTTAAAGCACAAGCGGATGTCCAATGCTAGTTCGTATGTCTTGCCTGCGGCAAGATTTCAGCCGATCAAAACAACAAACAGGTTGTGCTCACCTCCGGCTCCAGTTCGCGGAAGGAGTTAACGAGCACGTGGTCGGCCTCCTCCAGCCCGTCGAACTGCCCCAGCGCGGAATCCGTGAACGCCGGGTACCACTCCGGCGCGGCCACGAACGGCGGCACGTCCTCGGACCCAAGATCGACGCTCAGCACACCCAGGCGACGCAGCGCGGCCCCGTCCGCCAGCGGCAGCGGCACCCGCCCGGAAAACGCCTCGCCGTAGACCACGTCCACGGCGCACATCTGCGTCATGAACGCGGCGGCGGCCACGGTGGCATCCCGAGCCACGCGCCGCGCCCAGGGCAGGTGCGAGTCGTACACGAGCACGCGGATGTCGTCGTCGGCGAGAAGGAGCCGCGCCAGCGTGCCCGACCCGGCTGTTGGTTTTAAACCCTGAAACTTTACGAGCTAAACTAGATTGAAACAAGATCAAAACAGCTAAACTTGACAGAAAACGAAACAGGCAACAAAGATTTTCGTTGGTGCTCTTAGCCGCACCTCTTCTCTTCTATTCTGCTCCTTTTATAAGCGTTTACAAAAGACTCCATGTCCAACACGGATCGGGGAAACCGAACCCAACACGACGTGACCCGGTACACAACTCGTACACGGTTTAGACTCTTCGTAAACCTTCCTAATTCGACCGTAACCTTCCTAATCTTAGACGACAAGATTAACTTCAACATTCACCTCCTTAAGCTTGTCGTACCCTTCCTTCCTTGAGTTCTTGAACTCCAATCTTCACTCGCATTTCCTGAAACTTTAACCGACTTAACGGCTTTGTCAAGATATCAGCGAGTTGCTCGTTTGTGCAAACATACTGCACGTCAATTCTTCCAGCGTCCACATGATCTCAGATAAAATGATACCGAGTGTCAATGTGCTTGCTTCGCTCATGTAGTACCGGATTTTTGCTGAGTGAAATAGCTGATTGATTATCAACACGGAGCACCACTGGTTCCACCTCCTTCTTCTTCATCAGATCAGCTAATAGCCTCCCCAACCAAAGAGCTTGGCACGCCACCGTACTTGCAGCAATGTACTCCGCCTCGCAAGAGGAGAGTGCCACACCCTTCTGTTTTTGAGAACACCAGCTGATCGGGTTACAACCGAGGTAGAATACCATCCCCGTAGTACTTTTCCGATCATCTATATCACCTGCATTGTCACTATCCGAGTAACCATGAAGCTTCAGACCTTCTTCTCCTTTCTTATATATACAGCCATGATCCAATGTCCCTTTGACGTACCGCAACACTTGTTTTACAGCAGCAAGATGTTCAGTAGTCGGCTTCTCCATGAAACGACTCACAATCCCAACGGAGTGAGCAATATCAGGTCTTGTGTGGATCAGATAACGTAGGCTGCCTACGATGCTTCGATATTGAGTACTATCCACAAGAGGATTTGAGCTCTCCTTGCTCAATTTCGTTCGTGGATCCATGGGAATCAGAGTTGGGTTACAATCTTTCATCCCACATTTGTCCAACACCTTCGCTGCATACGCTGATTGACTCAAGGAGATTTTTCCGGGGGTTTGATGCACTTCAATACCAAGATAATAGCTGAGAAGACCAAGATCACTCATGCTAAATAACTTCTTCATCTGATTTTTGAAGGCCTCAATCTCTCTAGTACTTCCTCCGGTGATGATTAAATCATCCACATACACCCCAACCAAGAGTCTATCTCCATGTCGGCTTCTCTTGTACACAGCATGCTCTAGTGGACACTTCTCAAAACCAAGAGCAACGAGTGACTTATCAAGTTTAGAATTCCATGCTCTAGGCGCTTGACGGAGTCCATATAACGCCTTGTGCAATTTCAGCACCTTGTGCTCCTCACCTTTCTTTTCAAATCCGGGCGCTTGTGCAACGTACACCTCCTCGACTAGATCTCCATTTAGAAACGCTGATTTCACGTCCATGTGATGGACTTGCCATCCTTCTTGAGCTGCAATAGCTATCAGCAGTCTCACAGTTTCAAGACGAGCAACAGGTGCAAAAACTTCCTCAAAATCAATGCCCTGCCTTTGTACGTATCCTTTCGCTACTAAGCGCGCTTTATGTTTCACAACTTCTCCTTTGCTGTCCTTCTTCAGCTTAAACACCCACTTCAGACCAATTGCTTTGTGACCAGCAGGCAATGTGGTCAATGTCCATGTCTTATTGTCATGAATTGATGACAACTCTTCCTCCATAGCACGCCTCCAGCTTGGCGTTGCGCTTGCTTCCTTGAAGTTGGCTGGTTCCTCGATACCGAGAAGGCAAAGCCCAGAATACTCGAGGTCTATAGGAACGGTGTCCCTGTAGATGGACGAGACATTGCGCAACCTCAGTGGTCCACTTTCCAAAGACGCGTCCGTAGAAGCGCTTGCGATCGGCGTCCTTGGGGAGTCTGGCGTGGCCGGTGCGGGCGTTGCCGGTGAGGGTGCAGCTTTCGGCGAAGCTACTGGAAACTCTTCATCTTCTAGCTCGGGGTAGAGATCGGCATCACCATCTCGCATGTCTATGCTGCCACCATCATGGCGTGCGTCCAACACGTCGTGGTCGCCTGCAACCTGCGTGTCTTGCAAGCCATCGTCGTTTGCTTCTACACCTGCATCAACATGAGTTGAATACTCAACAATGAGTGGCTCAAAAATAGAATTACTCGCCGGTTCACTGTTCCATGCCCAAGCTTTATCTTCCTCGAACACCACATCTCGGGAAATATGAACTTTCTTCGCCACCGGGTCATACATCCGATAAGCCTTCGAGTGAGCACTAGTTTCATAGCCAATGAAAACCATCTTTGTGCTGCGATCTTCAAGCTTGGTGAGGTGAGGTGTTTGAAGGGTTTCGTAGCATAGTAAACAAAAATTTTCTACGCAACAAACAAGAAAGCCAAGATCTAATCTAGGAGATGTAATCAACGAGAGGGGTAGATGAGATCTTCATACCCTTGAAGATTCGCACAGCGGTAACGTTCAAAAGAACGTGGTTGACGTAGTCGTACTAGCCTTCTCCTCCTCGCGATCCGATCCGATCCTACGCCGCAAGTGGCGGCGCCTCCGAGAGTTGCACACGTACAGCGCACCAACGACTCCGCCTTCCCGGTCCAGCGAGATATGGTGGAGTGGTAGTTGGGATCGACAACACGACGGCGTGGTGTCTATGGTGGAGAGTATACGCCGACAGGGCTTCGTCTGTTTGCGTGGTGGAAGAAGAACGGAAAAAGAAGGCTTCAGAAAGCGGGCAGCGGCTTCGCAGAGAACTAGTTTTTCTCTTCTCAAACCGGCTGCGCGCGCGTTTCTTTTATAAGCGCGTACCTGCGCTGTTGGCTGCGTACGTCGCCGGAACCGGATCGAATACCAGCCGTGCACGATACAAGTTTTTGATCGTATCAAACTTTGATTGCTCGGCCAGCGAACAGCCGTGCACCAGCTGGCCCAGCGCGCGGTGCGCACGCACGAGGCAGCAACCAGCCCGCGCACGAGGCAGCTCCAGGCCACGTTATCGCATGCAACGATTCCCTGGCCGCGCTGCAGCTCTCCTTTTTTTTTTCTTTCTATTTATTTCTACTAAATAAATAGTATTTAATATCTATTAATTCATACAATTAATAAATACTAATTTCCACCTGGAACAATTCCGTATTTCTCTGAAACAGTTTCACATACATCCCTGAGACTACCCTAGCGTTGATTTGCGTTAAGTGTGTGACCCTACGGGTTTGAGAATACGCGGACATGATCTCTATCAATAATCAATAGCGGGATCTGGAAATCCATATTGACTCCCACGCACTCAGCGATGATCATATCGGATGAACCACGATGTCAGGATTCAATCAATCCCGTATTTGTATTCCCTTCGTCTCGCGATATTTTACTCGCCCGAGATTCGATCGACGGTATCGGCATACCTAGTTCAATCTCGTTCACAGCAAGTACTTTACTCGTTCCGTAATCCGATATCACTTTGTGATTAACTCCTTAACCACGTGCTTGCAAGCGAAGTTGATATCGATTACCGAGTGGGCCCGAAGTATATCTCTCCGACTTGGGAGGGACAAATTCCATCTCGATACATACAACCCAACAAGTACTTTCCGATCACCTGAGAGACACCTTTATTATCACCCTCACATAGGATGACGTTTGATGACTTCAAAGCTTTCTTCCGATACTAGGGAGTTGTATTATCTCATGGTCTAAGGAATACAATACATGACATAGGAAAAGCTTCGCAAAGATGAACACGATGACACGATCTAATTGCTCTGCTTTATTTGGGTCTGTCCATCATATCATTCTCCTAATGATATGATCTCATTATTAATTGACAACTCATGTCTATGGTCAGGAAACCTTAACCATCATTAATCAATGAGCTAGTCCATAGAGGTGTACTAGGGACACGGTGTTGTTCATAAACCACACAAGTATTAAAGTTTCCGCTTAATACAATTCTAGCATGGAATATAAACATTATCATGAACAAGAATTATAATAATAACATCTTTATTATTGCCTCTAGGGCATAATTCCAACAGTCTCCCACTTGCACTAGAGTCAATAATCTAGTTTACATCTGGCAACAATCTAACACCCATGGCATTAAGGTGCTGATCATGTTTTGCTCGTGGAAGAGGTTTAGTCAACGGATCTGCGACATTCAGATCTGTATGTACTTTGCTAATCTTCAGATCTCCATCTGATATATAATCTCGAATTATATGGAAACGGCGGTTGATGTGCTTGGTTTTTGGATGATATCTTGGTTCCTTAGCCAGTGCTATGGCGCCAGTGTTGTCGCACAATATCTCCAGTGGGTCCAAGGCATTTGGAACCACACCAAGTTCAGTGATGAAGTTTCTGATCCAAACTCCTTCACTTGATGCTTCTGAAGCAGCCATGTATTCCGCTTCTGTTGTAGATCCCGCGATCACGCTTTGCTTGCAGCTTCTCCAGCTCACAGCTCCACCATTCAAAATATAAACGTATCCTGTCTGAGATTTAGAATCATCCGGGTCGGTGTCGAAGCTAGCGTCAACGTAACCTTTTACGATGAGCTCCTCGTCACCTCCATAGACCAAGAACATTTCTTTAGTCCTATTTAAATACTTTAGGATGTTCTTTACGGCTGTCCAGTGTTCCACTCCTGGATCACTTTGATATCTGCTCGTCAAACTAAGAGCATTGGACACATCCGGTCTAGTACATAGCATGGCATACATGATAGAACTTATGGCCGAGGCATATGGCACTTTGCTCATAGTTTCTCTATCTTTTACCGTAGCTGGACACTGAGCCTTGCTCAATATCTTACCTGACAACATGGGCAATGAACCTTTCTTTGCTTTATCCATTCTGAACCTCTTCAGAACTTTGTCCAGGTATGTACTTTGGCTTAAAGCTATTAGGCGTCTTTCTCTATCTTTATAGATTTTGATGCCTAATATATAAGCAGCTTCCCCTAGGTCTTTCATTGAAAAACATTTATTCAAATAACTCTTCACATCGTTAAGCATATCGATGTCATTTCCAATAATCAATATGTCATCCACATATAGTACTAAAAATGTCACCGAGCTCCCACTCACTTTCTTGTAGATACAAGCTTCGTAGCAATTTGGAACAAATCCAAAATTCTTGATCACTTGATCAAAACGAAGGTTCCAACTCCGAGATGCTTGCTTCAGTCCATAAATGGAACGCTGAAGTTTGCACACCTTATTAGCATCCTTAGAATCGACAAAACCTTCGGGCTGCATCATATACAACTCTTCATCAATGTTGCCATTGAGGAACGCAGTCTTGACATCCATCTGCCATATTTCATAATCATGAAACGCAGCAATTGCTAATAAAATCCGAATGGACTTAAACATCGCTACGGGAGAGAAAGTCTCATCGTAGTCAACACCTTGAACTTGCCGAAAACCTTTTGCGACAAGCCGAGCTTTATAGACAGTAACATTACCATCCGCGTCCGTTTTCTTCTTGAAAATCCATTTGCACTCAACGGCCTTACGGTCGCTAGGAGGGTCCACCAAAGTCCACACTTGGTTTTCGCTCATGGATCCCAATTCGGATTTCATGGCCTCTAGCCATTTCTCAGAGTCTGGGCTCATCATCGCTTCCTCATAGTTCGCAGGTTCGCTGTTGTCTAACAACAAGACGGTTAAGACAGGGTTGCCGTACCATTCAGGAGTGGCACGTGACCTTGTCGACCTGCGAAGTTCAGTAGTAGCATCGTTCGAAGTTTCATGATCTTTATCATTAGCTTCCTCTTTTGTTGATGCAGGTGGCGCCAGAACAATTTCTGGTGCTGCGCTACTCTCCAACTCGAGAGAAGGTTCAATAACCTCGTCTAGCTCTACCTTCCTCCCACTCACTTCTTTCGAGAGAAACTCCTTCTCAAGAAAGGATCCGTTCTTTGCAACAAACACTTTGCCTTCGGATCTGTGGTAGAAGGTATACCCAATCGTTTCCTTAGGGTATCCTATGAAGACGCATTTCTCCGCTTTGGGTTCGAGCTTGTCCGGCATCAACTTTTTGACGTAAGCTTCGCATCCCCAAACTTTAAGAAACGACAACTTAGGTTTAGCACCAAACCATAGTTCATACGGTGTCGTCTCAACGGATTTAGATGGTGCCCTATTTAAAGTGAATGCAGCGGTTTCTAATGCATAACCCCAAAATGATAACGGCAAATCTGTAAGAGACATCATTGATCGCACCATATCTAATAGAGTTCGATTCCGGCGTTCAGACACACCATTGCGCTGTGGTGTTCCGGGTGGCGTGAGTTGCGAAACGATTCCGCTTGCTTTAAGATGCGTGAGAAAATCATAACTCAAATACTCACCTCCACGATCGGATCGCAGAAATTTAATTTTCCTGTTACGATGGTTTTCCACTTCGTTCTGAAATTCTTTGAACTTTTCAAATGTTTCAGATTTATGTTTCATTAAATAGATATACCCATATCTACTTAAATCATCAGTAAAAGTGAGAAAATAGCGATATCCACCGCGCGTCGAAATACTCATTGGTCCGCACACATCGGTATGTATGATTTCCAACAAGTCCGTTGCTCGCTCCATTATACCGGAGAACGGGGTTTTGATCATCTTGCCCATGAGGCATGGTTCGCACGTGTCAAATGATTCAAAATCAAGAGACTCCAAAAGTCCATCAGAATGGAGTTTCTTCATGCGTTTTACACCAATATGACCTAGACGGCAGTGCCACAAATAAGTTGGATTATCACTATCTACTTTGCATCTTTTAGCCTCAATGTTATGGATGTGTGTTTCATTGCTTTCGAGATTCAGAAGAAATAAACCATTCACAACAGGTGCATGACCATAAAAGATGTTATTCATATAAATGGAACAACCATTATTCTCAGATTTAAATGAATAACCGTCTTGCAATAAACACGATCCAGATATAATGTTCATGCTCAACGCAGGCACATAATAACACTTATTAAGGTTTAAAACTAATCCCGAAGGTAAAACTAAGGAGAGCGTGCCGATGGCCATCACATCAACTTTTGATCCATTGCCAACGCGCATCGTCACCTCATCCCTTGCTAGCCGCCGTCTATTCCGTAGCTCCTGTTTCGAGTTACAAATATTAGCAACTGAACCAGTATCATATACCCAGGCACTACAACGAGCGCTAGTAAGGTAGACATCAATAACATGTATATCAAATATACCTTTGATGGTGCCAGCCTTCTTGTCCGCTAAGTACTTCGGACAGTTGCGCTTCCAGTGACCCTTGACCTTGCAATAGAAGCACTCAGTGTCCGGCTTAGGTCCAGACTTGAGCTTCTTCTCAGCAGGGGCAACATGCTTGCCTTTGCCTTTCTTGAAAGATCCCTTTGCACCCTTAGTTTTCTTAAAGCTAGTGGTCTTGTTGACCATCAACACATGATTGTCTTTCTTGATATCCACCTCCGCAGCTTTCAGCTTAGCGAAGAGCTCAGTGATCGTATCAGTGGAACCAATTTGATTATGAGTAACTACAAAACCTTTGTAGCTAGGAGGGAGTGATTGCAGAACTCTGTCAATCTTGAGCTCCTCTGGAATCTTGCAGTCCAGTTGCTCAAGGCGTTGAGTGTAGCCCGACATCTTAATGGCGTGCTCACTAACGGAACTCCCTTCCTCCATCTTGCAGTTAAAGAACTTCTCAGAGATCTCATATCTCTCAGAACGGGCTTGAGTCTGAAACATGGTTTTCAGTTCCTCAAGTATCTCATAAGGCCCGCGGTACTTCTCAAAACGATTTTGAAGTTCCGGTTCCATAGAAAATAGCATGGTACTCATAATCGCATCACAATCATCTCTACGAGCATTGAAGTCAGCAAGTTCTTCAGTTTTCGCAGTTGCAGCAGGGGTGTCACCTAGCGCTTTGTCAAGTACATAGGCTTTTTGTCCGCCAGCGAGAATGATTCTCAGATTGCGGAACCAGTTGGTGAAGTTAGACCCATTGTTTTTAAGCTTTTCTTTCTCAGCAAACACGTTGAAGTTGAAGTTGGACTTTGCCATTTGATCTACAACATAGCAAGTACAATTTAGACTATGTCCATGATAACTAGTTCAACTTAATCAAATTACTAGATGAACTCCCACTAAATTCAACATCCCTCAAGTTGTTTAGTGAACACGATCCAAATTCACCACACCTAATCCGATCTTCACGAGAAGAGATGTGGTTTCAATGGTGGACAACTCAGTGTCGATCATATCAATCATATGACTCATGTTTAACCTTTCGGTTCGTGTGTTCCGAGGCCATGTCTGTACATGCTAGGCTCGTCAAGTCAAACCCAAGTATTTTCCGCGTGTGCAAAACTGGCTTGCACCCGTTGTATGTGAACGTAGAGTTTATAGCACCCGATCATCACGAGGTGCTTGAAAACGACGAACTTTCGCAACGGCGCATACGAGGGGAGAACACAATTTTATCTTGATCTTTAAGTGAGGAATCATCTTATAATGCTACCGTCGCGATCTAAGCATAATAAGATACATAAAAGGATAAACATCACATGCATATAATTTTATGTGACATGGTATAGCCAATCTCTGCGCCATGATCTCCATCTTGTGCGCACCGGCATGATCTCCATCACTCCACCATGATTGCCTCCACCACGAATAGCAACTACAACTATTGCTAACTATTTAGCGATAAAGTAAAGCTACTACATGGCGTATAAGAAGTTGACACGCAGGTCATACACAATTATAAAGACAACCATATGGCTCCAGCCGGTTGTGAACTCATCGACATGCAAGTCGTGAAAGATTACAAAACATGATCATTGCATACAACTCAATTCATACTCATCATGTCTTGGGCCATACCATATCACAAAACACTCCCTGCAAAAACAAGTTAGACGCCTCTACTTTGTTGTTGCATGTTTTACGTGGCTTATGGGAGTAGCAAGCTAAGAACGATTCTTACCTACGAAAAGCCACAACGGTGATATTATGGTTGCTAACATCCGATGTAAGTCCCATGACTACTATAGTGAGAGAAACTGGCATCCACCAGCCGCATGTATGGAACAAGCCACACGTCAAGTGCGGAGCCGGTCTCGCGAACGCGGTCGCGTAAAGTAGGCTTGGACCGCTTCGATCTCACTATACCGCGCCATAAAAAATACACAACAAGAAGTTTGCAACAGAAAACATCAACGCCCGCAACCAACATGTTGCGTTCTACTCGTGAAACACATCTACGCATAGATCTAGCTCTGATACCACTGAAGGGTTTCGTAGCATAGTAAACAAAAATTTTCTACGCAACAAACAAGAAAGCCAAGATCTAATCTAGGAGATGTAATCAACGAGAGGGGTAGATGAGATCTTCATACCCTTGAAGATTCGCACAGCGGTAACGTTCAAAAGAACGTGGTTGACGTAGTCGTACTAGCCTTCTCCTCCTCGCGATCCGATCCGATCCTACGCCGCAAGTGGCGGCGCCTCCGAGAGTTGCACACGTACAGCGCACCAACGACTCCGCCTTCCCGGTCCAGCGAGATATGGTGGAGTGGTAGTTGGGATCGACAATACGACGGCGTGGTGTCTATGGTGGAGAGTATACGCCGACAGGGCTTCGCCTGTTTGCGTGGTGGAAGAAGAACGGAAAAAGAAGGCTTCAGAAAGCGGGCAGCGGCTTCGCAGAGAACTAGTTTTTCTCTTCTCAAACCGGCTGCGCGCGCGTTTCTTTTATAAGCGCGTACCTGCGCTGTTGGCTGCGTACGTCGCCGGAACCGGATCGAATACCAGCCGTGCACGATACAAGTTTTTGATCGTATCAAACTTTGATTGCTCGGCCAGCGAACAGCCGTGCACCAGCTGGCCCAGCGCGCGGTGCGCACGCACGAGGCAGCAACCAGCCCGCGCACGAGGCAGCTCCAGGCCACGTTATCGCATGCAACGATTCCCTGGCCGCGCTGCAGCTCTCCTTTTTTTTTCTTTCTATTTATTTCTACTAAATAAATAGTATTTAATATCTATTAATTCATACAATTAATAAATACTAATTTCCACCTGGAACAATTCCGTATTTCTCTGAAACAGTTTCACATACATCCCTGAGACTACCCTAGCGTTGATTTGCGTTAAGTGTGTGACCCTACGGGTTCGAGAATACGCGGACATGATCTCTATCAATAATCAATAGCGGGATCTGGAAATCCATATTGACTCCCACGCACTCAGCGATGATCATATCGGATGAACCACGATGTCAGGATTCAATCAATCCCGTATTTGTATTCCCTTCGTCTCGCGATATTTTACTCGCCCGAGATTCGATCGACGGTATCGGCATACCTAGTTCAATCTCGTTCACAGCAAGTACTTTACTCGTTCCGTAATCCGATATCACTTTGTGATTAACTCCTTAACCACGTGCTTGCAAGCGAAGTTGATATCGATTACCGAGTGGGCCCGAAGTATATCTCTCCGACTTGGGAGGGACAAATTCCATCTCGATACATACAACCCAACAAGTACTTTCCGATCACCTGAGAGACACCTTTATTATCACCCTCACATAGGATGACGTTTGATGACTTCAAAGCTTTCTTCCGATACTAGGGAGTTGTATTATCTCATGGTCTAAGGAATACAATACATGACATAGGAAAAGCTTCGCAAAGATGAACACGATGACACGATCTAATTGCTCTGCTTTATTTGGGTCTGTCCATCATATCATTCTCCTAATGATATGATCTCATTATTAATTGACAACTCATATCTATGGTCAGGAAACCTTAACCATCATTAATCAATGAGCTAGTCCATAGAGGTGTACTAGGGACACGGTGTTGTTCATAAACCACACAAGTATTAAAGTTTCCGCTTAATACAATTCTAGCATGGAATATAAACATTATCATGAACAAGAATTATAATAATAACATCTTTATTATTGCCTCTAGGGCATAATTCCAACAGTGTTGTCTTCTTTACATGCCCAACACAGCCAAAGGTCCTCAAATGAGCCACGTTTGGCTTCCTTCCATAGAGAGCTTCATAGGGAGTTTTATCTGGCACACTCTTCGTTGGTGCCCGATTTAGGAGGTAAACCGCAGTAGTGACCGCTTCTCCCCAGAATGTGTTAGGCAAATTCTTGCTCTTAAGCAAACTGCGAGCCATTGCTACAACAGTCTGATTCCTTCTCTCGACTACTCCGTTCTGCTGTGGTGAGTAAGGAGCGGTGAGAAATCTTTTTATCCCCTTCTCCTCACAATAGTCATTGAACTCCTTCGAAGTAAATTCTCCTCCTCGGTCAGTACGTAGCGAACGCACTTGCAGCTTCAGCTCCATCTCTGTCGCTGCCTTGATCTTCAGGAATGTCTCAAAAGCTTCATCTTTGCTCCTTAACAAGACGATCCACATGTACCTTGAGAAGTCATCTACTAGAAGAAGAAAATATTTCTTTCCTCCGTTTGTGGCCGGTGAGATCGGTCCACACAGGTCACCATGCAGCAGCTCCAACGGTGTAGTAGCTCGAAAACTAGACACAGCAGGAAACGACGCCCTGTGTTGTTTTCCAATGAGACATCCATCACACACACGCTCGATGTGATCAATTTTCGGCATCCCATTGACCATATCCTTATCAGCTAGCTTCTTCAAGGCATGAAAATTCACATGCCCGTACCTTGCATGCCACAACCACGCATCTTCTTTTGATTTAGCTAACCAACACTCCGGCTTTGCTTCATTGATGTTGAGGATATACAGCCTATTGCTCGAGCGTTTTACTCTTGCTAGCACCTTCCTTGCTCTGTCCCAGAGTGTCATGTAACCATCCTCCACAAGCGTTTTGCAACCGTACTCATCCAGCTGCCCGATGCTTATGATGTTGCTTCTCAGCCGTGGTATAAAATACACCTCAGTGAGTATGCGATGCTCGCCGTTCTGGCACTCGAACATGACAGATCCTTTTCCACATATCTCTACTATGGAGCCATCACCAAATTTCACCGAGCCAGTTACTTTGGTGTCTAGCTCGACAAACTTCTCCCGACAGCCGGTCATATGGTTACTTGCTCCTGTATCCAGATACCATGAAATATTCTGGGTACCTTTCAGCTTGGGGATGACTTTCTTCTCGTTTAAGAACACCTCCTGGATCGTAGCCGGAGCATCTAGCGTTAACACGCACTCCTCCACTAGCATCAGATGTGCCTCCTCATCATCACCCTCCTTAGCCAGATGTGCCTTTAGCCTTCTATCCGGCTTCTTACAGTCTTTTGCAAAGTGACCCTTTTCGTTGCAATTAAAACACTTCACTTCTTTGACGTCATAATCGCGTGGCCTCCTTTCATCGACGAAACGATCACCTTTGCGCTGACCAAAACCTTGCGGGCGATCACCGCGGCTCTTGCCGCCACCACGGCTATCGGTCTTTTTGCTACCGGAAGCTTCATACTTCTTCCGCTCTTTAGCGATACGAGCTTCCAGGTCAGCGTGAGAGTACAACAACTTCTCACCGTTGTTGTCCTTAGCCTCTTTCTTTCCCTTCTGATTTTCTTCATGCGTCCTCAATCTCCCGATCGCTTCAGGCACCGTCATCTTGGTTATGTCAGTGAACTGCTCAATCGTCCCGATAATATCTGTGAATTTATCGGTAACCGATGAGAACAGCTTCTCGACGATCTCTGTATCGGTGACTTTCCCACCAAGAGATTTAATCTCGCTCGCCAAGTTCGTGATCTTCACGGAGTACTCGGCGATCGTATCTCCTCGCGCCATCTCCAACTTGTTGAGTTGGCGTTTCAGCACTTGTGCACGGGCGCGCTTCACCTTGTCCTCGCCGACACGCATCTCACGTATCGCCTCCCACGCCTCCCTTGCTGTTTCATAATTTGCGAGAGTCATTACCATGGAATTTGGTACGGACTGCGAGAGAGCAGCCATGGCGCCTTCATCGACCTCTTCATCAAACTCGCCATTACCTTCTATCGCCTTCCACACTCGGAGATTCCGTAGGATGAATTTCATCTTCGTGGCCCAAACCACATAATTTGTGTCAGTCAGTATAGGATACTGAATCGGCACAGAGCTTACTCTTGGCATCATCATGAGAGGCTTGCCGCTTCCAGCGGCCGCCTCCACCATGGCCTTCTTCGCCGCCGCCGCCTTCTTGTCGTCTTCGTCGCCGCTTGACATCTTCTCTTGTTCGACAACCTAGCTCTTCTAACTCGACCAGGCTCTGATACCACTTGTTGGTTTTAAACCCTGAAACTTTACGAGCTAAACTAGATTGAAACAAGATCAAAACAGCTAAACTTGACAGAAAACGAAACAGGCAACAAAGATTTTCGTTGGTGCTCTTAGCCGCACCTCTTCTCTTCTATTCTGCTCCTTTTATAAGCGTTTACAAAAGACTCCACGTCCAACACGGATCGGGGAAACCGAACCCAACACGACGTGACCCGGTACACAACTCGTACACGGTTTAGACTCTTCGTAAACCTTCCTAATTCGACCGTAACCTTCCTAATCTTAGACGACAAGATTAACTTCAACACCGGCGGCCTCCATTCGGCACGAGGCGATCCCGCCGGCGTCGAAGCCGTCGGAGATGGCGGCCACAGGGAAGGGGAAGTCAGTGGGGATGGTGGTGGTGGAGAGGACGAAGCGGGTGAGGACGAGGGTGGGGCGGAGGCCGTGGTAGGCGAGTCGTCGGCCGAGCTGCAGCCAGGCCCGTCGATGCACATGTTCCATGTGCTCGACCGAACGGGGCCCCCGAATTTGGAGGGCCCTCGATTTTGAACAGCCCACTTATATTCCGTCGTGCAGCCCAGGCCCAGCAGAAGTCCTCAGATCGTTCGTGTCGCCTGTTCGTTCCTCGTCCTGTTCGTTTGACGGTTCGCCTGATTCGGGTCGCCTGTTCCCGAGTCCGACCTCCCGTCCGAGATCGCCGCCTCCTCGATGGTTGGCTCGCTGGCGCCATTGCCGGCCTGTTCGCTCGCTGGCACCACCGCCCAGCTTATCTGATCCGACGGAATCACGGCGAGTCAGCGACACAGGCATCAGGCCCTGAAGTTCACGCGTACAGACGGACTACGCAGGCCTGGGACTATGGAACTAGTTCGTGAAGGTACTACTTGATGAATTTTACAGTGCAAATGAAATACCTGCCAGCTATCGCATGTTTCCTGTAACTCAACTTATCTATTAGTCAATGAATCCTCTTGTTCATTTAAAATTTAGACAGGGCAAATCATGGGAAGACAAGGTATCAATCGGGTTATGAGAAGAAGAAGAAAAAACAGAGATTACAAGCAGCGGCTCAGTCTCAAAAGGGTGCTCTAGATAAATTTGTTGTGAAAAAGTCTCAAATAAATTCTGAAAATCAAACTCATGCTGATGTTGATCACAGTCATGGTGATAATGTGGTAGAAGCTGAGGCTCCTACTACAGAATTAGATGAAGGTGACTATGGTAATATTGGTGATGAACGTGATGATGCTAATACAGATAATGAAGGTAATGATGCTAATACTAGTGATGAAGATAATGATGCTACTGTTCACGATGACACCAATAGCTCTTCTCATCTTGATACTGTTGCATTTGATGAAAGGAATTTTTCTAAACTCAACTTGCTGAAATCCTATATGCGTTCTATTATGACACAAGAGAGACTTAGTGGATTGGCGACGATAGCACTTGAGAGTGATATTTTGGAGAAGATCAACTATAATGCTATGATTGAAGATTTTATTTTAAGAAATACCTGACGGATGATGCTTTTTGGTAGACCATGATGTTCGTTTTATTTCTTTAATGCTATATTTATTATTTTAAAATGAATAGTTGATATTTTTCAGATATTATACGACATAGCACATTCAGAAGTTATAGAATATAAATTAAACGTGTAATTTTGTTATACTAGTTCTTGAGTTTGTATCAAAATTAAAGCCCCATTTTTATAAGTCGCACTAGGGCCCCCAAATCCTGGAGATGGGCCTGGCTGCAGCATCGGGTTGGCGTGGCCCTGCATCCCCGGGAACGGGCGCAGCAGGACGCGCCCGCCGCCGCCGCCGCCATGCTCGTTGGTGCCTGCGCTCGCCGTGAGCTCGTGGATTCTTTGGTGGATGGATTAAACTGCTCTATGTAAGTGATGTGGTGGAGTGGCGCACAAGTTCTTCTGCTCTAGTGTTTGAGTGGTTGACTGAATGGGAGCTTTTTCACTAAAATAAATGTAAAATTGTTCAAGTTTGCTTTGACCAGAATTGTTGAGAAATTACAGCTCGCATGATAGGAATGCACATGGGACGTCTACGAAGGTGTCTCGATGCTTCATAGAGGAAAGCCATTTTTGCGCAAAATATTGTTTTAATGAAAATTTAATAATCCATAAAAGTCCCAAATGTTATACTCCCTCAGTTTTTTAGTATAAGCCAAATAATTGTTTTCACGAAAACTAACGCACGATCTAGGAGTGCGAATTTTTCCGCACAATATACTAGAAAAACATTAATTAATTAGAAGGCATACAAACAATCACTTACGGTAAGCACTCGCGGTAATTAATTAGAAAATTGTCAATTATCAATCACAATTAATTACCATATCAATCGTCAATCACAATTAATTAGAAAATCATCAATCTCATTTAATTAGAAAAGATATCATACTTTGTCCCATTCCTCCTCTTCATGTGACCCCACTCCCGTTCCGCCCCACAAATCAAGCTATTTCTCCAAAAATGAGTCAACATCCACCCGATAAATCTAGGCAGCTGCTGTCGCCCTTCATCCCCGAGTTTGACGAGAGATCTAGAGATGCACCGTGACGGCGAGGGAGAGGATGGGACTTGAGGGGATGAATGGCGGCGCATGAGTGCGAGATGGGCCTCTTAGCCTGCCATTTTTATCTTACTTTCTGGTATGCTCCTTCTTCCTCCACCCTCCATTCTTTCTAGGATTCATGTTGGTTGGGAAAAAATGAGAACATTGGATTTAGGCTTTACTGTTATTTGGGATTTAGGTTTTCATCAACGAGTGTTTTTAACCTTTTATTGTGGCGATAGTCAGTGTATTTGCCCGGATGTCCGCCAGATTTCTTGGTTACTAATTGTTTCAGATTTTCGAATTTAGGGATGCTCTGATATTGATGTTATTGATATGAAGGCTGCATAACACAGGACATGCATGCTCATGATCCATGACTCAACGGAACCGATTCCCTTGCGCCATCTGCACTTCCTTATTCATGAGGAATTGAGGATGCTCAGGATGTTACTATTCTTATTCTATTGCTGCCAGCTCTCACAAGCCTTTTGCTTAGAATTGCTCACGCATGGCCTTATGAAGGCATGAATATTATCTATATATGCTAATATCTGTAAACGTGTAGTGATGCTTGTATCAAAGAAATGAAAGGAATATGCCCGAGAGGCAATAATAAAGTTGTTATTATATTATTCCGTGTTCAAAATAGATGTTTATTTCTCATGCTAGAATTGTATTAATCGGAAACAATAATACTTGTGTGATTAATAAACTAAAAAGGGTTCCTAGTAAAGCCTCTCTTTTATACTAGCTCGTTGATTAACTGATGATCAAGATTTCCTGATCATGAACATTGGATGTTGTTAATAAACGGGGTCATATCATTAGAAGAATAATGTGATGAACACTCACACCCATAGTATGAATAGCAATACTATCAAGTCATCAAGTTCATTGCTATATCAAACTCATACGAAATAGTTTTAATCCTCAGACCATGAGATCATGTTAATCACTGATACCGGAAGAGTGCTTTGATGATATCAAACGTCACACCGTTACAGGGTGATTATAAAGGTTGATTTGAGTATTCTGAAAGTATTAGTTGAGGCTCATGGATCAAGAGTGGAATTTGTCCGACCTGATGACGGGGAGATATTCTCTGGGCCCTTCTCGGTGATATTGCATTAGAATCGCTTGCAAGCATGTGACTAGGTCACGAGAATGCATTATCACGGAACGAGTAAAGAGACTTGTCGGGAACGAGATCGAACTAGGTATGGTTGATACCAAATGATCAGATCTCAGACAAGTAATAATATCGCGAGATAAAAGGAATTAACTATGTTCGTTATTGGTTCACACGATCACTAGTTCATCATTGAGTAAGTGGGAGTCATCATGGATTTCCAGATCCCGCTGATGATTATTGATCGGAGAGGAGTCTCGATCATGTCCACGTTATTCACGAACCGTAGGGTGACACACTTAAGGTTCGCCGTCGTTTTTGAGTGGATACGATACTCCGATCGAATTACAGGACAGCATGAGGGTTGTTTCAGAAAAGCACTGAAACTGTTTTGGGATATCGAAATAATTTAAGGGTGTATTTGTTAATGTTTGTTAATTGAATAAATTAACAAATATTAAAGAAATAAAAATGATTTATTAAATCAATAAGTGTGAATTTTAATTAGCATGAATATCATGCAAAATTAAAATGGGGGTTACTTATTTGATGAGGGGGGTTACCTTTCCATGAAGGAGGGGGTTACCACCACCATGAAGAGGAGAAAAGGGGAGGGGCTGGCCGCACCCCTCATGGGTGGCTGCCCCCTCTCTCCTATATATATGTTGGACATACTCCTCTTCTCCCTACACTTTGGTTCTTCCCTCTTCCGCAAAGTTGCTGCCCCAAATCCGTCTTGGCTTAGCGAAGCTCTGCCGGATTGTTAGTTCGAGTTTCACACACTTGGAGAAGTGAGTGTTGGAGTGTCCGGCAGATCCCTTCTTCCGCTGCCCCGCTGGACCGAGGGTGTCGAGGAGTCGACGACGAGCTGTACGTGTGAGCGAGCACGGGGGCGCTGCCGGTTGTGGCACCGTGTACACGATCTCGTGATCGTCAAGTGAACCACTACATCGACTACGTCAAGTGAACGACTACGTCGACTACGTGTGTTTTCCTCGACTCTCCATCGGCAACGTTTGTGCGGGAACGTAATCCCCGCTACCGGTCTTCGAGGGTTAGTCTCCGTTGCTACCATCTCGTAGATGTTCTTGGCTAGTTTATGTGTTCTTGCGTAGAATTTTTTTTTGTTTTCTATGCTACGAACCCATCAGTGGTATCAGAGCCATCTCTATGCGTAGTTGGTATGCACGGTTAGAACACATGTGGATGTGGGCATTGATGATCATGTTATTGCAATTTATTTTTCTATTTTGGATCATAGTGGCATAGTGGGATTGAAGCTGCCCGAGACTAACCTTACGTGACCGCGTTCATGAGACTTGTCCCACACTTGACATGCTTCGGCATATGTGACTTTGCGGGTGCACGTTTCTCCCACTATAGTTATGATCTATTTTACAAAGAATTGTTAATAATATTTTTATCACCGTTGTGGTTACATGTTCGTAGGTAAGAACGATTCTTCCTAGAAAGCCCCAAACCACGTAAAATATGCAAAACAAATTAGAAACGTCTAACTTGTTTTTGCAGGGCATGTGATGTGATATGGTTAAATTTTTTATGTTACAAATTGTATGCGATGATCCTTTTTGTAAGTTATAAACAACCGGCAGGAACCATATGGTTGTCTTTATATTTAAATGGCCTGCGTGCCGAATATATATATCCAAGTGATATATTATAATGGAGGAAGACAACCAAGGTGGCGCGCCATGGACCTTGGTGCTACGCCGGTGGAATGATGGAGATCATGCCATGATGCACAAGATGGAGATCGAATGCGTAAAGGACCATATCATATCACATTATATATGCATGTGATGTTTATCCTTTTATGCATCTTATTCTGCTTAGATTTGATCGTGCGGTAGTATTATAAGATGATCTCTCTCAAATAAATATCAAGATAAAATGTGTTCTCCCATAACATGCATCGTCAAGAAAGTTCATCGTTTTGAGACACCTCGTGATGATCGGGTGTGATAGACTCTACGTTCACATACGATGGGTGTAAGACAGTTTTACACACGCAAATGTTATGGTTCTACTTGGCGAGCCTAGCATGTACAGACATGGCCTCGGAACACGAACCAAAAGGTTAAGCATGAGTCATATGGTTGATATGATGAACATGGTGATGTTCACCTTTGAAACTATGCTGTTGCACGTGATGATCGGTTGCGGTATAGTGGATTTGGTTCGTGTAGTCACTTAAGAAAACTAGGAGGGATGTTATTTTTAAGTGGGAGTTCACGTAGAATTTGATTTAACCTGAACTCATTCTATTATGAACTTAGTCTAAATTAACTTTGCAAATAATTTGTAGATCATGGCACCACCTGCTCTAAATTTCAATGCGTTCATGGAGAAAGAAAAACTAGCCACCAACGGTAGCAACTTCACCAACTGGGCACTTAACTTGAGGATCCTCCTCAATGCCTCTCAAAAGGGCTATGTGCTTGAGGCACCGCTAGGTAACCCGCCTGCAGAAGATGCTCCCGATGAAGAGAAAAATGTTTTTCTGACTCGTAAGGAGGACCACAGTTTAGTTTATTGCGGCATACTGTATGGACTTGAGCCAGAGCTGCGAAAACGTTTCGAGAACAGCAACGCTTATGATACAATGGGAGAGTTGAAACTGATCTTTGACTCCCATACTGCCGTAGAGAGTTATGATGCTTCAAAAAAGGTCTTTAGCTGCATGATGGAAGAGAACAGCTCCGTTAGTGAGCACGTACTCAAAATATCTGGGTACGCCGATAAGCTCATCTCTTTGGGAATAACGATTCCCAATGAGTTGGGAATACATCGGGTTCTCCAATCTCTCCCACCTAGCTTCAAGGGCTTTCTGATGAACTACAACATGCAGGGTATGAGGAAGTCTCTCCCCGAGCTTCTCTCAATGCTTAAGACTGCAGAAGTGGAGATCAAAAAGGAACATCAAGTGTTGATGGTCAATAAGAGCACTAATTTCAAGAAAGGTAGAAAAGATAATAAGTCCAAGGGTAGAAACAAGAGGGACGGCAAATCTGTTGCCGGTTCTGAGAAGAAATCCAAGGCTGGTCCTAAACCTGAAACTGAGTGCTTTTACTGCAAGGAAACAGGGCACTGGAAGCGCAACTGCCCAAAGTATCTGGCGGATAAGAAGAACGGGAAGATTAACAAAGGTATATATGATATACATGTTATTGATGTGTACCTTACTAGTAGTCGCAATAGCGCCTGGGTATTTGATACTGGTTCGGTTGCTCACATATGTAACTCGAAATAGGGGCTAAAGAATAAGCGGCAACTTGCGAAGGATGAGGTCACGATGTGCGTCGGCGATGGATCAAAAGTTGATGTGATCGCCGTCGGGACGCTGCCTCTACATTTACCATCTGGATTAGTTTTAAACCTGAATAAATGTTATTTGGTGCCTGCGTTGAGCATGAACATTATTTCCGGATCTTGTTTAGTGCGAGACAATTATTCATTCCAGTCTGAGAACAATGGTTGTTCGATTTATATGAATAATATCTTTTATGGACATGCACCTGAGAAGAAAGGTTTATTTCTTTTGAATCTTGATAGTAATGAAACACATATTCATAACGTGAATGCCAAAAGAATTAAGTTAAATGATGATATAGCCGCATACATGTGGCACTGCCATTTAGGTCATATTGGTGTTAAACGCATGAAGAAGCTTCATTCGGATGGACTTCTGGAATCACTTGATTATGAATCATTTAAGACATGCGAGCCATGTCTTATGGGCAAGATGACTAGAACACCGTTTTCCGGTTCAATGGAACGGGTGACAGACTTATTGGAAATCATACATACTGATGTATGTGGACCTATGAGTGTGCCGGCACGTGGTGGATATCATTATTTTGTTACTTTCACTGATGACTTAAGTAGATATGGGTATATTTACTTAATGAAACACAAGTCTGAAACATTTGAAAAGTTCAAAGAATTTCAGAGTGAAGTAGAAAATCATCGTAACAGAAAGATTAAATTTCTACAATCTGATCGTGGAGGAGAATATCTTAGTTACGAGTTTGGCACACATATGAGAGAATGTGGAATAGTTTCACAACTCACTCCCGCTGGAACGCCACAACGAAATGGTGTATCCAAACGTCGTAACCGTACTTTATTGGATATGGTTCGGTCTATGATGTCTCTTACCGATCTGCCACTATCTTTTTGGGGATATGCGCTAGAAACAGCCGCTTTCACTTTAAATAGGGCTCCATCTAAATCCGTTGAAACGACACCGTATGAATTATGGTTTGGAAACAAACCTAAGCTGTCATTTCTAAAAGTTTGGGGATGCGATGTTTATGTGAAGAAACTTCAGCCTGATAAACTCGAACCCAAAGCGGAAAAATGTGTCTTCATAGGATACCCTAAAGAAACAATTGGGTACACCTTCTATCACAGATCCGAAGGCAAAGTGTTTGTTGCTAAGAACGGATCCTTTTTGGAGAAGGAGTTTCTCTCGAAAGGTGTGAATAGTAGGAAGGTAGAACTCGATGAGGTTATTGAACCTCCTCTTCATGAATTGGCGAGTGGCGCAGCGCCAGAAACCGTTCCGATGGTGACTTCACCAAATGAAGTGGGAACTAATGATGAAGATCATGAAACTCCAAAAGAGGATGCTACCGAACCTCGCAGGTCGACAAGAACACGCGCCACTCCTGAATGGTATGGTGATCTTATCGTAAATGCCATTGTTGAGAACGATGACCCTGCGACGTATGATGAAGCGATGATGAGCCCAGATTCCAACAAATGGCATGAACCCATGAAATCCGAAATGGAATCCATGTATGAAAACCAAGTATGGACTTTGGTGGAACATCCCAATGACCGAAAGGCCGTTGAGAATAAATGGATTTTTAAGAAGAAAACAGACGCTGATGGTAATGTGACCGTCTATAAAGCACGACTTGTCACAAAAGGTTTCCGACAAATTTAAGGAATTGACTATGATGAGACTTTCTCACCCGTAGCGATGCTAAAGTCTGTTAGGATTATGTTAGCAATTGCTGCATTTTTCGATTATGAAATTTGGCAGATGGATGTGAAAACCGCGTTCCTTAATGGTAACATTGAGGAAGAGTTGTATATGGTACAGCCCAAGGGTTTTGTTGATCCTAAGGATGCTGACAAGGTATGCAAACTTCAGCGATCCATCTATGGACTGAAGCAAGCGTCCCGAAGTTGGAATCTCCGTTTTGACGAAGTTATCAAAGGGTTTGGATTTGTCAAAACTTATAGAGAAACTTGTATTTACAAGAAAGTGAGTGGGAGCTCTGTAGCATTTCTAATATTGTATGTGGATGACATATTGCTGATTGTTAATGATACGGAACTTTTGAAGAGCGTAAAAGATTACTTAAACAGTAAGTTTTCAATGAAGGACCTTGGTGAAGCGGCGTATATTTTAGGCATCAAAATCTATAGAGATAGATCAAGACACTTAATTGGGCTATCACAAAGTACATACCTTGACAAGATTCTAAAGAGGTTTAGAATGGAAGAAAGTAAGAAAGGGTTCTTACCTATGTTGCAAGGAAAGATCTTGAGTAAGACTCAAGGCCCGGCTACAGCTGAAGATAGAGAAGAGATGAATAAGATTTCCTATGCCTATGCCATAGGCTCTATCATGTATGCCATGTTGTGTACAAGACCGGATGTGGCACATGCTATTAGTTTGACTAGTAGGTACCAATCTGATCCAGGTTTGGAACACTAGACGGTGGTCAAGAATATCCTTAAGTACTTACGAAGGACTAAGGATATGTTTCTCGTATATGGCGGTGAAGAAGAGCTCGTCGCAAGTTGTTACGTTGATCCTTGCTTCGACACTGATCCGGATGACTCTAAGTCTCAATCCGGGTACGTATTTATTATGAATGGAGGAGCAGTAAGCTGGAGGAGTTCCAAGCAAAGCGTGGTGGCGAGATCAACTACAGAGGTGGAATACATTGCTGCTTCAGAAGCGGCAAAGGAAGCAGTTTGGATGAAGGAGTTCACATCCGAACTGGGTGTGGTTCCGAGTGCATTGGATCCAATGGTTATCTATTGTGACAACAATGGTGCCATAGCCAATACTCAGGATCCAAGGTCTCACAAGAAATTCAAGCATGTGAAGCGCCGATTTCACTCCATCCGTGAACATGTCATAGATGGTGATGTAAAGATTTGCAAAGTACACACAGATCTGAATGTGGCAGACCCGTTGACTAAAGCTCTCCCCAAGGCAAAACATGATCAGCACCAGAACTCAATGGGTGTTAGATTCATCACTATGTAATCTAGATTATTGACTCTAGTGCAAGTGGGAGACTGAAAGGAATATTTCCGAGAGGCAATAATAAAGTTGTTATTATATTATTCCGTGTTCATAATAGATGTTTATTTCTCATGCTAGAATTGTATTAATCGGAAACATTAATACTTGTGTGATTAATAAACTAAAAAGGGTTCCTAGTAAAGCCTCTCTTTTATACTAGCTCGTTGATTAACTGATGATCAAGGTTTCCTGATCATGAACATTGGATGTTGTTAATAAACGGGGTCATATCATTAGAAGAATGATGTGATGAACACTCACACCCATAGTACGAATAGCAATACGATCAAGTCATCAAGTTCATTGCTATATCAAACTCATACGAAATAGTTCTAATCCTCAGACCATGAGATCATGTTAATCACTGATACCAGAAGAGTGCTTTGATGATATCAAACGTCACACCGTTACAGGGTGATTATAAAGGTTGATTTGGGTATTCTGAAATTATTAGTTGAGGCTCATGGATCAAGAGTGGAATTTGTCCGACCTGATGACGGGAAGATATTCTCTGGGCCCTTCTTGGTGATATTGCATTAGAATCGCTTACAAGCATGTGACTAGGTCACGGGAATGCATTATCACGGAACGAGTAAAGAGACTTGTCGGGAACGAGATCGAACTAGGTATGGTTGATACCAAATGATCGGATCTCGGACAAGTAATAATATCGCGAGACAAAAGGAATTAACTATGTTCGTTATTGGTTCACATGATCACTAGTTCATCGTTGAGTAAGTGGGAGTCATCATGGATTTCCAGATCCCGCTGATGATTATTGATCGGAGAGGAGTCTTGATCATGTCCACGTTATTCACGAACCGTAGGGTGACACACTTAAGGTTCGCCGTCATTTTTGAGTGGATACGATACTCCGATCGAATTACAGGACAGCATGAGGGTTGTTTCAGAAAAGCACCAAAACTGTTTCGGGATATCGAAATAACTTAAGGGTGTATTTGTTAATGTTTGTTAATTGAATGAATTAACAAATATTAAAGAAATAAAAATGATTTATTAAATCAATAAGTGTGAATTTTAATTAGCATGAATGTCATGCAAAATTAAAATGGGGGTTACTCTTTTGATGTGGGGGGTTACCTTTCCATGAAGGAGGGGGTTACCACCACCATGAATAGGAGAAAAGGGGAGGGGCTGGCCGCACCCCTCATGGGTGGCTGCCCCCTCTCTCCTATATATATGTTGGACATACTCCTGTTCTCCCTACACTTTGGTTCTTCCCTCTCCCGCAAAGTTGCTACCCCAAATCCGTCTTGGCTTAGCGAAGCTCTGCCGGATTGTTAGTTCGAGTTTCACACACTTGGAGAAGTGAGTGTTGGAGTGTCCGGCGGATCCCTTCTTCCGCTGCCCCGCTGGACTGAGGGCGTCGAGGAGTCGACGACGAGCTGTACGTGTGAGCGAGCACGGGGGCGCTGCCGGTTGTGATCGTCAAGTGAACCACTACGTCGACTACGTCAAGTGAACGACTACGTCGACTACGTGCATCTTCCTCGACTCTCCATCGGCAACGTTTGTGCAGGAACGTAATCCCCGCTACCGGTCTTCGAGGGTTAGTCTCCGTTGCTACCATCTCGTAGATGTCTTGGCTAGTTTATGTGTTCTTGCGTAGGAAAAATTTTATTTTCTATGCTACGAACCCATCAAGAAAAGCATTGCAAGTCAAATTTTTGACCTGTTGTGTTACTGGCTGTCCCAATTGATCATCCTCTTGAGCTACATAATGACTGACGAGGGTTAACTCGACAAATGTCCTAGATGAAGGACTTAGGATCGGGGAGATAGGGCGTCGGATGAACTCGAAGGTAAAGTTAGTCGAAATAGGTGTGTGTCGAAAGTGAACTTGGGTGTTCAACCTGGCTTGCTTTCAATCTGGCCTACACCGTCCCCTCCTGGCCCCTATATATAGATGGCCAGGTCTCGAGGATCGGGTAGGGTCCGATACAGATTACAATATCGATATACGGTAAAGACTCATATTCGACTATTATTACAATTGGGCCTAGCTATACGGGCCTTAGGGGTACTCAACTAACGGGCTCTATTAGCTATACCCTTGTCAGTAGCCCCTGAGATTCTACCAGAATTGTAGATTCGGGTTGAATCTCTAATCTTTAAATCTTCGACTTGATCAATTCTTCGACTTCTTCTCATCTTCAAATCTTCGACTTGGTCTTTCGACTTTAAGTTTTATGATAATTTGTTCGCAAGGGGTCTTGATGAACAAGCCTGACAACTCTGACGGATCAAGAGGTCAGTTAACTGCCGGAACAGATACTTGTCACCTACTTCAAATTCAATCCCCTTGGACTTGAATTCGGGATACCGGTCAAATCCACTCTTTTGCTGCATTTAGGACTTATAAAGAATGGATCCCAGTGGTTCTCAGGGTACCCAGTGCGCCCACTAGGATTTTTCTTCGCGTCGTAGACACGGATACATGCTAGCAGAGCGCATCCATGTGCGTATACCGGGCCACACAGGACGGATCCTGGGGTCTTACCTTCGTGATAAATCACGACATTCGAGTTTTGTTGCGATAACGTAACTCGAGAATCTTATGTCGCAGTCAAATTCTTGACTGATGAAATCAAAGAAATTCGGATTTTAAATTAATCTTCTTCGCTCCCGATGGGAGTAGTCTCTCTGCACTTTTGTCGACTATATAGTCAAATTTTGTATATTAACCCTTCTTCATCTCCATTATTAATTATCTCATCTTCTATCGGGTGCGCGCTCAGCGCTCCCGATGGGAGTAGCCCCCGAGGCTATGTTTGGATACTTGTAATCAAGCATAGGCTCAAAGTTCATTTCTCCTTCCTTCTGTTAACGCCTACTGTTTGCAAGCCCCCGAGTCCAAGTCGAAGTTTTCATATCGTGCGACCACAACCTTCTCCTCTTGTTCTTTGGTATTATCGTCTGATGTGCGCAGAATTTAACTCCTATTGAAAAATACGTCGATGGGCCTTACTTTAACACGGGGGCCCGCTAATCCGTGCTTATAAATAAAGCACCTTCTAGCAAGGGTAAATAACCCTAATCCAATTCCTCCTCCGCCGCATCATCTTCTCCCTCCATCTAGGGTTTTTCTTTCTTCCTTTGTCCTCATGGCTGATGCAGATAGCTCCCGTCTGAATCTTGGTTCTCCGGTGGTGCCCCGAGGCCGAGGTCGCCCTCGTGGAAGCAAAAACAAAAACACCAACACTCTGGCCGCAGCAGGATCATCATCGGCCGTTCTGGCTAAACGTCGCCCCGGGCGCCCACCTGGTAGCAAGAACAAGCCCAAGGTGACTGGCGCTGCTCCAGGTCCAGTCGCTCCTCCTCCTTCTACTTCCGCTGCTCCTGCTGCGCCTCCCCGAATCTTTTCTTTCCTCTGCATCGCCATGGCGCAGTGCCGCGAGATTCAGCGCCTGCCGCTGAGCTTCACCAACTTCATGGATGGGCACGAACTGCGAGAGGCGGTTCTCCGCGAACAGTCTGGCAGTGGTGTCCCATACGAGGTGGAGGTATGGTATGATGGCGACGGCGAGCAATACTTTAAGGGTGGCTGGTCGCAGTTCGCAGAAGACCACGACATCCACCAAGGCTTCTTCATGGCCTTTGATTTCCACATCGGCACGTCGAAGTTCGACGTGAAGATCTACGACGGCACCCTCTGCCAGAAGAAATATGAAGCTGAAGTCCACTTCCATTAGGATTTTGCTTTTTATGTAATATCGTTTGATAATGTCCTTGTTGCCATATTCTCTTGTAATGAATCTTCGTGTTCTATGTCGATGTTTTTGCTAGTACCAAGAAAACAAGTCATTGTTCTGAGGTATGCTTTCCATCTATCGGGTTCTTTGTGAACCAAGAATATCGGGTTCCTTTGTGAACCACAGTATTTGAATATTTATCGGGTTGACTGCACAACCTTTCAATGAAAAGAGTCTTCCAAGTCGTGATAAAAATTCCTTTCGTACGACCCGAGGGTTGAAGCCCCCAAGGCGAAGAAATAATAATTGTACAATTTTGTCGAGTTCAACCCAAAGAACCTGACCTGTGGCCTCATGTTCTAGGTTCAGAAGGTTAACTCGAATTTTATTAATACCACTATATGCATTCTACGCGTAAAAACGCCGTAGCTGCTCTGCATTCCATGGGTTGCTCTCATCCTTCCCAGTCTTCTTGTCTTGTAGTCGATATGCTCCTCCAGGTATTACTTCAGTGACGATGTAAGGTCCCACCCAAGGGGACTCCAACTTGCCGTGGCTGTCTTGCCTGAGTCTCAAAACTAGGTCTCCCACCACGAAGGATCGTGGATGAACTCGACTACTATGGTAGTTTCGTAGACTCTGTTGATACTGCGTAGCCCTTTCTAATGCTTTATCTCTTGCTTCATCTAGTGCATCGACATCATCCTGCAATGCTTCTGTTGATGTTGTCTCGTCATATGCTGTCACTCGTGGAGCCTCGTGTGTAACCTCAACTGGAAGCACGGCTTCTGCGCCATAGACCAGGAAGAAAGGAGTTTCTTGAGTTGCTGCGTTAGGCGTAGTTCTTAGACTCCAAAGAACGGAGGGCAATTCTTCTACCCAAGCGCTCTTGGCTTTCTCGAGAGGTGCTAGGAGCCTCTTTTTTATCCCGCTACATATCAGGCCATTAGCTTTTTCGACTTGCCCGTTTGTCTTTGGGTGCGCCACCGATGCGAATTTTAGCTTGATCCCTAATCCTTCGCAGTAACTCTTGAATTCCTTTGAAGTGAAATTCGTCCCGTTGTCTGTGATGATGCTGTATGGTACACCAAAACAAAAAACTATTGACTTGATGAAGTTGATTGCTGCTGTAGAATCTTGAGTTGTCACCGGGGCCGCTTCCACCCATTTGGTGAATTTATCGACGGCCACTAGCATGTAGACATGCCCTCCTGGCCAGGATTTGTGCAACTTACCCACTGATGTCTACGCACTTCTATTCTTGTAGACACTTGTTGGGCCTCCAAGTGCAGAGGTTTGTAGAACAGCAGCAAGTTTCCCTTAAGTGGATCACCCAAGGTTTATCGAACTCAGGGAGGAAGAGGTCAAAGCTATCGCTCTCAAGCAACCCTGCAATTACGATACAGAAAGTCTCTTGTGTCCCCAACACACCCAATACACTTGTCAGATGTATAGGTGCACTAGTTCGGCGAAGAGATAGTGAAATACAAGTGGTATAGATGATTATAAGTAGCAAACGTGATATGGAATAAAAATCGCTGCGAGCAAACATGTAACAAAACAGCAAGTAAATGGTGTGCAATGCTTGGAAACAAGGCCTAGGGATCATACTTTCACTAGTGGACACACTCCCAACAATATAACATGATTGAACAAATAAATAACTTCTCTCCAATATGGTACTCTGAATTACTCTCCTATTGAATAACACTAATCATTGTGTAGTGGCTACAGAAGCACCCCTTAAAGTTCATCAAGTACTTGACAAACACCACTCATAGAGACATCCAAATCAAAGCACAATTCAAGATAGAAATCGTTGCAACTTAGACCAAGTACTAACACGGTGCACACACTGTCAACATTACACCATGAAAGGAGGAATAGATCACTCAATACTATCATAGTAATAATTACTCTCATAATCCACAAGAGATCATGATCATAGCCTAAACCAAGTACCACCACGATGCACGCACTGTCACCGTTACATCATGGCAGGAGGAATAGATTACTTTAATAACATCACTAGAGTACACTATAATAATTAAGCATAGGAGTAGCATTATATCTGAATAATAACATCTACTTGTTCAACATGATACAAAGCTCACGATCACATAAAGATCACATCATGGGAGAGAGAGGTGAACCACATAGCTACCGGTAGAGCCCTTAGCCCCGGGGATGAACTACTCCCTCCTCATCATAGAAGACAACAAGGTTGATGGAGATGGCGGTGAGGTCGATGGAGACGACAGAGACGGCGATGGAGACCGATGGAGATGGCTCCGGGGGCACTTCCCCGTCCCGGCAGGGTGCCGGAACAGAGACTTCTATCCCCCAAAATTCGTCGGTGGCGGCGGCGGAGCTGGGGAACTGTTTCTGGAAATTTGCCGACTCCCTTAGGGTTTTCCGTCCCGAGGCTTTATATAGGCGAAGGGGCGTCGTGAGGAGGCAGCCAGGGGCTCCTCACACAGGGGTGGCGCGGCCAGGGCCTGGGCCGCGCCAGCCCTATGTGAGGGAGGCATGTGGCCCCTCTCCTTCCTCTCTTCGGATGTCTGGATGCTCCCGGGAAAAATAAGACTTCTGGCTTTTGTTTCGTCCAATTCCGAGAATATTTCCTGTGTATCACTTCTGAAACACAAAAACAGCAGAAAACAGGGAACTGGCACTGTGGCAACTTGTTAGTAGGTTAGTTCCGGAAAATGCATAAAAGTGCCACGAAGTGTAACGAAACAATAGGCAAATGGTGTAAAAACAAGCATGGAGCATCAAAAATTATAGATACGTTTGAGACGTATCACATCCCCAAGCTTAACTCCTGCTCGTCCTCGAGTAGGTAAGTGATAACAAAGAATAATTTTTGAGGTGACATGCACCTACACAATCTTGATCATATATGTAAGCATTGTGAGCTGGGATCAAAAGAACTTAAAACATGGGCATGAAAGATATAATCTTGACAATAGAAACTTAGCAACCATGTTATAACATGAAAAAGAACACAAACGAAAGATCATGAATAATGAAACAATAAAAGTCAAACGTGTGTTCAAATCATAAGGAAAAACATACAAATGGTTTTCAGCTTGTCCTTCATGGAGAGCAAAACATAAATGCATAGGACACCTTCAAGTTTAAGAGGGTGACTAGATACAAGTAATTTAAGAACAAGTGAAACCATGATCATGAATCAATCAATGAAAAACTTTGGGACAATGCACATTATACTCAGAATGACAACTATGCTCTCTTAGACGGTGCATAAAGATAGAAGGTGAAGACTCAACATAAAAGTAAAAGAAAGGCCCTTCACAGAGGGAAGCAGTGATTAAACATGTGCTAGAGCTTTTCATTTGTAAAACAGAGAGATAAAAATTGGTTTTGAGAGGTGGTTGTCTTTGTCAACGACTGGCAATGGGGTTCTTACTATCTTCCATACAAAAATGAAGCAAGTTTTTGAGAGAGAGATTGGCACTTTTGTTCTCTTTTATAAAGCTTGGCACTCCTCCCCACCTTTTTTCCTTTCACAAACCATGGCTAACCGATTCCATCGGGTGCCCACCAACATTCACATTCCATGGAGGAGTGCCTTTTTTTCTTTCTTTTTTTTCTTTTTTTTTCTTTTTGGAATAAGCAATATGGAAGATAGCAAATCCGACCACTACGTCCCCATGAGCTAAAAACAGTGGCACAAAACGAGAAGTAGTTGAAAGTTTTTGAAAGGTAGCACATGAAAATTTACTTTGGAATGGCTTACAAATACCATGCATAGGAGTTTATAGTCGACACAATGACAAACTTGGTTTTTGGGAGTTGGATGCACGAGTAGAGGTCATACTCAGTACAAAATGAGGGCTAGCAAAAGACTGGGAGCGACCAACTAAGAGAGCAATAATGGCCATAATCATGCAAAGCGACAAAGCGACATTGAAAGAAGCATAAGATGGCATGAAAAGTCAAAAACTAAATGATCATAGAGGCTATTGGCGACTTTGTAAGAGTCTAACATGTGTGAGCATGCGCCAAGTCAACCCAAATAAAGCATCAAGGAGAAAACCAAAATAATGCTTCCATACAATAAAAACAACGCATGATTTTTTCAAAGGCTCATTAAGCAATCTCAATTATTTGAGACAAGTCATGCTACAGCAAAACCACTAAGCATACTATCAAAAAGACATCAAGCACGACATGCAAAAGCCTAGGCCGCAGTCTACACAAGCTCCTTCTTGTACCACTTTTTTGCATAAAGCTTTTTCTATTTTCCAACACCATTAAAACCTTTTTGAGGAAACTCTTTTGATAAAAGCCAACATAGACCAGAGGTCCAAATACACCTTGATGCAAAGATAAAACAAGATCTAAACAAAAATCAAGGCGAAAAATGCAAGCTAAACGCGGTAGCAGAAAAAAAGAACACTCGTTGAAACGATAAGAGTGAAAAACGTAGTGTTCTTGGCAAATGAAAAGTGAAGTATGTCTCCCTCCAAACCAACATGATGTGATCAAACCATTTATTGCAGCAAACTAAACTAAACTAATACTGAAAACAAAAACAACTGACGCTCCAAGAAAAATGCATAGTGCATGAAGCAATAAAAATATAGTGTCTTGAAAGGTGACCTGATTTTTGCCGATGAAGAAGGGGTGCCTCGGGGGCATCCCCAAGCTTTGACGCTTGTACTTCTTGGATATTTCTTGGGGTGATGCATGGGCATCCCCAAGCTTAAGCTTTTGTCCATTCTTCAACTCATCTCATCATTCTCCAATCCCTACACTTGAAAACTTCCTTCATACAAAACTAAACACAATTCTATTAGCAACATTAGTGTAGCATAACATATAATCAACCTCTTTTGCTTCAGGTTTCAACCCAAAACCACCACATATATAGCATATACTACTGTAGCAACTTCCCAAAAAGTTCCATGATCAAAAGAACTCAAAACGAAAGCGATAAAGCAGCAAACACAAATATTGGCAGAAATCTGTCAAAACAGAACAGCTGACAAAGGTCGAATTTTTGAGGGATTTTCTGTTGCTCAAATCAAAAAGTGTTCAACTAACAAAAGTTTGGATATAACCTGGGGCATATGCACAAGAAATCGCAGGTCCAAAAGATATACAGAGAATTTTCACGAATTTTTACGGTGCAGCACCGAAAACAGTTTCAGGACAGCAACATCCCCAAATCTTTACCTCACTCAAATTAGAGGCTTCTCTTGGCACAAAAACGAAATAAACAAGATAAGGAGCGGTCATTACAGTAGTAATGACTTCCAAGACTCAAATAAAAGAAAAAGTACTGAAAATAAACAATGGGTTATCTCCCAAGAGTGCTTTTCTTTAACGTCTTTGAGCTAGGCGCAGTAATTTGCAAAGATGCTCATGTGGGTGCCATATAAGAGCTTGAAGCAAAGGTGTCATATAGGAACTTAAAGCAATAGAGAGCATCAAAAAGCAAATGTGAAAAACATTTATATCTGAACCACTTCCTATGCATAGGAGTCTTGTAAGAAAATAAATCAACGAGGCACATAGTAGCAATCATGGATAGATAAAACAAGTGCCACTTCAAGATTTGCAACATAAAGAGGAGAAACTTAATATTGTCGAGATCCATCAAACCATGTTTCCCTCTCTCATAATAACTTTCAGTAGCATCATGAATAGAACTAACAATATAACTATCACATAAAACATCCCTATCATGAGCCACATGCATAAAATGATTAATACTCCCTACATGAACAATAGTAGTAGGAGCAGAATCAATAGAATAATTATTCTCATCACCATAATCATCAAAGACAGGAGGCATATTATAATCATAACTATTTTTCTCCTCAAAAGTAGGTGAATTGAAAACATTATACTCATCATCATAAACTAGAGGCTTAGTATCATCACAAGATAGAGAACTACTATGTCGCAAAGCATATTCATCAAACATATCATCATAAGAAGGAACACGGATAGCACTAATGGTACAACAATTATTAACCTTAGAATTGGTACCAAAAAGATTTTCAATATCAAAAGTAGAGTGCTTTTCCCAATCATGATCACTAACATAAGTAATAGGCATAGGAACATCATCCCAATCAGAATTATCATAATCTATAGCAGGATCATAATGCTTAGGGGAAGATACCGTGTCCTCTCGCCTTTTACTCCTCTTCTTCTTCTTCTTCTTCTTCTTACTCTCTCCTTTAGGAGAGAGAGACTTGAAGGGCATCTTCTCCACATATTCTTTAGGAGGGAAAGGCATCTTCTCCACATAATCTGGCTTGCTGACAGAAACAACAGAAGAAACTTTGGAGGATTCCTCCTCTCTATTAATAAGATCGAAACATCTATTAGTCCTATCATAGCTTGGCAAAGCATCATGTTTTATAAGATCTTGTAAGTAAGTATTTGCGAGGCAATCTTTAGCACAATAGAGATGACAACCACGAAGGGTGCTATTAAGATCAACATCATTCATGTCTACCAAAGCAATCTTTCTAGATATCTCTTCACAATTCAAAAACAAAGTAAGCTCATCATACTGATTGAAAGTAATCTTATCATCACAATACAAATCTGCGGTACTCGTTCGATTAATTGGGCATTGAAAATTAAAGTGCCCCTTTTCACCGCAAAATTCACAAAGAAAAGGATAAAGCTCACAAACCCATTCACCAAGCACATCTAGATCCTTGAGCCACATGCTGGTTTCTTCATTTGCGTGGGTGATGCAATAATCTTCCTTGTTGAAACTCTGTTCACAAGGTCTATGTATTCCATAAAAATTAACATGCTTATAAGAAATAGTACTTTTAGAAGTTTGAGCATGTTTATTGCAATCATCAATAACAATATCACTTTCTATGCAAGTGTCCTTAAAAGGTTCATGATACACGTCCCCATTTCCTTTAGGAACATTCATATGGGAAGCAAAGGCTTTAAAGCAATCAACCATAATTTGAGGATCAAGACCATATTTAGCACTAAGCTCTTGAAAAGTAGCAGTTTCAGCGAAAGACTTAATGCAATGAAACTCATAATTCATACCTGATCCTTTACCTTTGTCATTTTCCCATCCTTCAGCATTCTCTTGTATACGGTCAAGAAGTTTCCACTTAGCATCTTCCTTCATATGAGTGAATGATCCAAAGCAAGAAGCATCCAAATAATCCTTATCAGGAAGAGTAAGCCGTGCATAAAAATTATCAATAACAATATTGCGGGGAAGATCATGAATAGGACATTTATGCATTAGTAACTTCAATCTTCCCCAAGCTTGGGCAATGCTTTCTCCCTCATGCGGATGAAAATTATAAATGTAATTCCTATCTTTATAAACCTGACTAGAAGGATAGAATTTAGAATAAAAGAGAGGTTCAATTTCCTCCCAATCAATAGATCGGCCATCCTTCAATGTTTTATACCATTCCTCAGCTCTGCCTTTCAGCGAAAAGGAGAATAGCTTCTTCTTAACTTGGTTCATTGAAATACCTGCACACTGGAACAACTCGCATAATTCATGTATAAAGAGCAGATGATCACCAGGATGGACAGTTCCATCTCCTAAATAGCAGTTATCCCTAATACGTTCAACAATCTTCATAGGTATTTTAAAAGGATGGGGAGCACAAGCATCATTAGAAACATCACACATGGGAGATAAAATATCATCAGAGCAACCTTTCTCCACTAAAGCTGGGGGACTAAAGATATCATACTCGACAAAACCAGCTTCCCCAAGCTTAGACTTTTCTATAGCATTAGCATTAACAGTATTCAAAGCATTCGTACTAATAACATTGCTATGCGAAATAAGCTCCAAAGGATTTTCAATTTTCTCTTCAAATCTAAAATCAGGAAAAACACTAAAGAACTCTTTGTTTTCCATTAAGCCTAACTAGTGAAAATAAAAACAAGAAACAAAAAGATGTAATTGCAGAATCTAAAGGAAATAACTCCGAGCACTCACACAGGAGGATGCGAGTACCTTTTACCTTACCTCCCCGGCAACGTCGCCAGAAAAGAGCTTGATGTCTACGCACTTCTATTCTTGTAGACACTTGTTGGGCCTCCAAGTGCAGAGGTTTGTAGAACAGCAGCAAGTTTCCCTTAAGTGGATCACCCAAGGTTTATCGAACTCGGGGAGGAAGAGGTCAAAGCTATCCCTCTCAAGCAACCCTGCAATTATGATACAGAAAGTCTCTTGTGTCCCCAACACACCCAATACACTTGTCAGATGTATAGGTGCACTAGTTCGGCGAAGAGATAGTGAAATACAAGTGGTATAGATGATTATAAGTAGCAAACGTGATATGGAATAAAAATTGCTGCGAGCAAACATGTAACAAAATAGCAAGTAAACGGTGTGCAATGCTTGGAAACAAGGCCTAGGGATCATACTTTCACTAGTGGACACACTCCCAACAATATAACATGATTGAACAAATAAATAACTTCTCTCCAATATGGTACTCTGAATTACTCTCCTATTGAATAACACTAATCATTGTGTAGTGGCTACAGAAGCACCCCTTAAAGTTCATCAAGTACTTGACAAACACCACTCATAGAGACATCCAAATCAAAGCACAATTCAAGATAGAAATCATTGCAACTTAGACCAAGTACTTACATGGTGCACACACTGTCAACATTACACCATGAAAGGAGGAATAGATCACTCAATACTATCATAGTAATAATTACTCTCATAATCCACAAGAGATCATGATCATAGCCTAAACCAAGTACCACCACGATGCACGCACTGTCACCGTTACATCATGGCAGGAGGAATAGATTACTTTAATAACATCACTAGAGTACACTATAATAATTAAGCATAGGAGTAGCATTATATCTGAATAATAACATCTACTTGTTCAACATGATACAAAGCTCATGATCACATAAAGATCACATCATGGTAGAGAGAGGTGAACCACATAGCTACCGGTAGAGCCCTTAGCCCCGGGGATGAACTACTCCCTCCTCATCATAGGAGACAGCAAGGTTGATGGAGATGGCGGTGAGGTCGATGGAGACGGCAGAGACGGCGATGGAGACCGATGGAGATGGCTCCGGGGGCACTTCCCCGTCCCGGCAGGGTGTCGGAACAGAGACTTCTGTCCCCCGAAATTCGTCGGTGGTGGCGGCGGAGCTGCGGAGCTGTTTCTGGAAATTTGCCGACTCCCTTAGGGTTTTCCGTCCCGAGGCTTTATATAGGCGAAGGGGCGTCGTGAGGAGGCAGCCAGGGGCTCCTCACACAGGGGTGGCGCAGCCAGGGCCAGGGCCGCGCCAGCCCTGTGTGAGGGAGGCCTGTGGCCCCTCTCCTTCCTCTCTTCGGATGTCTGGATGCTCCCGAGAAAAATAAGACTTCTGGCTTTTGTTTCGTCCAATTCCGAGAATATTTCCTGTGTATCACTTCTGAAACACAAAAACAGCAGAAAACAGGGAACTGGCACTGTGGCAACTTGTTAGTAGGTTAGTTCCGGAAAATGCATAAAAGTGCCACGAAGTGTAACGAAACAATAGGCAAATGGTGTAAAAACAAGCATGGAGCATCAAAAATTATAGATACGTTTGAGACGTATCACCCACCATATCGAGGCCCCATTGTGCAAAAGGCCAAGATAATGGTATTGTTTGTAGTTCTGCTGCTGGTGCGTGCGGTCTAGATGCAAACCTTTGACATGCTTCACACTTTCGAACTATATCTTTTGCGTCCTCGATGGCTGTTAGCCAATAGAATCCTGCTCGGAAAGCTTTTGCTGGTATTGCTCTGCTGCTAGCATGATGGCCGCATACTCCACCATGTATGTCTTGTAGTATTTTTTTTGTCCTTCTTGGGGTGTTACACAACGCTGCAAAACGCTAGTAATACTTTTCTTGTATAATTTCCCCTGTAACACGACAAACGCTTTCGATCTTCGAGTTATCCTCTTGGCCTCCACTGCATCTTCTGGTAACTTTTTATTTATCATGTATGCAATATATGGCTGCATCCATATTTCTTCTATCATCATGACCTCCTCTGGTTCTGATGTAGCCCCCGAGCCTGCTGTAGTAGTCGAACTTTTTCCACTTTTTATTGATCTTTCCACTATTTCCTCCCAAAATACTCCGGATGGCACAGGTAAACACGGTGACCCGATATTTGCTAAATTGTCGGCTTCTTCATTGCTGTTCCTGCTTACGTGCGAGACTTCGCATCCATCGAACGTTCCTTCGAGATAATGGTACAAATTTTTGTAGGCCATCATATTGTCATTGATTGTGTCACATCTGTTCATAACTTGCTGGACAACAAGGTTGGAATCTCCAAATATTTTTAGGCGAGTTGCTCCACATGCTTTAGCCATCTTCATTCCGTGCAACAAAGCCTCGTACTCTGCTTCATTGTTAGAGGCCTGTTGAAAGCTCATCCTTAAGACGTACTTCAATTTGTCGCCATGAGGTGATATTAACACTACTCCTGCGCCTGCGCCTTGGACTCTTTTAGAACCGTCGAAGTACATTGTCCACACACTGGATAAATCTGGTGGTCCTGTGCTCTGCAGCTCCAGCCACTCTGCCGTAAAATCTGGCAAAATTTGCGACTTGATTGCCTTCCTTTTTTCGTACGTGATGTCCATGGGAGATAACTCGATTCCCCACAAAGAGACATGTCCTATTGCTGAAGGATTATTCAATATATTTGACAATGGCGCCTCGTTCACCACTATAATTGGGTGCACCGCAAAGTACTGTCGTAGTTTTTGTGCGGTTGTGAAGACACTGTATGCCAACTTCTGATAGTACGGGTACCTTTGTTTTGTTGGAGACAATACTTCACGGATGAAATATACTGGCCTCTGGATGCCATGGGCTTTTCCTTCTTCGCTTCTTTCGACTACTAATACTGTACTCACTACCTGATGGGTTGCGGCGATGTACAATAGCAGTGGTTCTTTTTCTTTTGGTGCGACCAGCATTGGTGGCGTGGAAAGCACTTTTTTCAACTGTGCAAACGCTGCGTCTGCTTCTTCTGTCCACTAGAATTTATCGTCTGACTTCTTCATAAGTGCATAAAAAGGAAGCGCCTTCTCCCCTAGTCGAGCAACGAAGCGACTTAGTGCCGCGACGCGTCCTGCAAGTTTCTGTACGTCGTGTAGTTTCGTGGGTTTCCCCATTATCAAAATTGCTTAAATCTTCTCTGGGTTCGCCTCTATTCCTCGTGCTGATACCAGGAACCCTAAAAGTTGTCCTGCTGAGACGCCGAAAGAGCACTTTGTCGGGTTAAGCTTAAGCTTGTACTTGCTCAAGTTGTCGAAGGTTTTTGCTAAGTCGCTGATTAGAGATTTCTCTTCTCTTGTGGTGATGACTACATCATCAATGTAGACTTGTATGTTGCGCCCTATTTGGCTTCCGAGGCAACTTTGCATCATCCGTTGATAAGTTGCTCCTGCATTTTTTAGGCCGAACGGCGTCACTTGGTAGCAAAACACCCCATATGGTGTGATGAAGGCCGTTTTTTCTTCGTCTTCTTTCTTCAATTTGACCTGATTGTAACCAGAGTATGCGTCCAAGAATGAAAGCCTTGCGCATCCCGCTGTTGAATCGATTATCTGATCGATGCGGGGTAGAGGGAAGGGATCCTTTGGACAATGCTTATTGAGAGATGTGTAGTCGACACATACTCTTTGTACGTCTGTGTTCTTCTTGGGTACTATGACTGGGTTCGACACCCAACTCGAAGTCTTGATTTCTCTGATAAATCTGGCATTTTCTAGCCTGTGCAACTCTGATGCTATCGCCTTCCTTTTAGGTTCATTGAATCGTCGCAATGGTTGCTTGACTGGTTTTGCCTTGGGATCTACGTTTAATGCGTGCTCGACGAGTTCCCTGGGAACCCCTGGCATGTCTGATGGACACCAGACGAAGATTTCCCAGCGCTCACGGAGGAACTCGACGAGCGCGCTTTCCTATGCGGGACCAAGTTCACCGCAATTGATGTCGTCTTGTTTGCATCTGTAGGATGGACCTGGATTTTATTCGAGTCCTGAGATGTGTCGAAAGCCTGATCTGGTAGGGATCGTCCAACGTCGGGTAGTACATTGTGATCCGTTTCTCCTTTTAACCTCTCATACTCCGCTGTCATGCCGAAGGTTTGCGCCATCCTGTTGAATTCCCTGTCGCATGTATTGGCTACTTCAAAGCTCCCTTGTACTATGATTGTTCCATTGGGTCCTGGGATTTTTAACGTAAGATACGCATAGTGTGGTACTGCCATGAATTTTGCAAATGCTGGGCGCCCCAGGATTGCATGATATTGTGACGGCCAGTCCATTACTTCAAATTCCAGCTTCTCTCTTCGGTAGTTTCCGCTACTGCCAAAGCAGACATCGAGTTCTATTCTCCCCAAAGGGTAGTTTGCGGCTCCTGGTACTATTCCGTGGAAAGAGCAGTCTGTTGGCTTCAGACTCGTCAGTGATATGCACATTGCCTTTAGGGTTCTGGCATATATTAAGTTTATGCCACTCCCTGCATCCATGAACACTCTTCCGATGTCGTACCCTCCTATTTGTGCCTTTAAAACCATAGGCGAGTGACCTGGCCTGGGGACTTTCCTCCGGTGGTCTGCTCTGCTGAACTTGACTGGTTGTTCTGACCACCGCAAGTACTCTGTGGTAGCTGGTGGTGATGATATTGCTAGGTTGACTTGCCTGGATATGCTCTTTTGCTCCTTCTTCGACATGGGTACCGGTTGAATCATGGCTGATATGTACACTTTTGACTCTAAGTGCCTTGCTAGCTTTTGCATTTGATATCCTTGACTTATGTGTCTTTCTCCTTGCCTCCCTTCTTGTTTTGAGCTCATGGCGCTTTGCAACCTTAGGAATGTCCTGCAATCCTTCATCTGGTGATTTGAGACTCTTTTCCCGTCGAGGTACGCGTAGTGGATTCGACAAGGTTCGTATAGCATATCCTCGGCCGAAGGACCGGAGTATCTCGATTTTTCTACTCCTTTTGCCTGAAACCTCCTGCTTTCATATCCTTCCTCTTCTTCTAGTACGTAACCTGCGGCCACCTGATTTCGCCTTCCTTGATTATCCCTGCTGCGGTATCGTCTCCTCTGTCTACTTATTCTGTCGACTTCTGGTGAACGTCCTCTTTTGTTGTTATACGCGTCCTCTCCATCGGTGAATTTGTTGGCTTGTTCCATTAGCTCGGCTAATGTCGTGGGTCTTGTTCTTCCTATTTCTTCCACGAGATCTGAGCGACGAAGTCCGGCCGAAAAGGCGTCTATTGCTTGTTCGTCGGAGACGTCCTCTGCTGAATTTTTGATTATACTCCAGCGTTGTATATAAGAACGTAGTGTTTCGCCTTTCCTTTGCACACATGTTTTAACTTCCTCCAGTGATGCTGGGCGTTTGTAGGTGGAAAAAAAATTTCTTGTAAATTGAATTTCGAGTTCCCCCCAACTTCCGATGGATTCGTCGGGTAGGGTATTCAGCCAGGACCGTGCGGCGCCGGTGAGGTGCAGCTGCAAACTTTGCATTGCAGTCGCCTTTGTTCCCCCAATATCTACACTGCCTGCAGATAATCCGATAACCATAGGGTAGGTTCTTGCGACCCGTCATACTTAAGTTGGTCGTGTGGTAATTTGAATCCTTTGGGTACCCGTGTTTTGCGAACTCTGCGGGTAAAGCATAACGCACCCATATCTTTATCGTCGTCTTCGTAATTCTCTTCCCTCCAAGCATGACGCGATTTATTTACTCGAGCTTGTGCTATTATACTTCTTGCGTCCTCCTTCCTTTTCTGTCGCTTTTTCTCTTCTGATGACCCGCTAGACTCGATGTCTTTGAAATTGCATCTGAACTTCTCCTTTCGATTTCCCTTGTGGCTTGTCGACTTTGTCTCTGGACCTTGTTCCCTGATCTTTCCTTCTACTATTCCGAGGCTTCGTATCGCGGCTCGGTGCATATCTTCCCGTGGGTCCCCAGGTTCTGGTCTTGTAGCTAGTAAATATGCTTGTGCTACTACTAGTGCTGCTTCTGGTGTTTTTTGTATGAAGTCATCTTCCTCCCCTTCTAGCTGCGGGGTAGGGCTCCTTGAGTACTCCTCTTCTCTGCCGTATGCTGTCGCCTCCCTGTTGTGTTTTGGGTCTCCACGCCTTTCTCTGCTGTATTCTGAATCTTCACTGCAGTCTTCCCAGTATTCCTTCCTTGATGTACTGTTATTATCTTGAAAAACCATATCTCTTTCCTCCCTTAGTTTCTTCCTGTGCTGGTATAATGCATACTGATACCCCATTAGTACTTCTCTTCTCGACCCTTCGGGTACTACTGTACCATGGTTGATAGCTGACTTGATCATCCTCCATTCACCAGCCGAGACATGGACTTTCTCCTTTTCCTTTCTGTTGTGACCTTTTACTTTGTCGACTTGCCTATCGACATGCTCATTTCCTTCACTATTGTTTTCTTTCTCTCCTTCAGTGATAATGACGCATAACTGATGTACCTTGGAGACGCCGCTGCTTCCTACGGCGAAGTCCTTTGCGTTGTTGTGCGTCTGACACGCTCTTTCTTCTGAGTCGAATTTTTTCTGGATTTTGTCGCCTTCTGCGATTGGTGTTTTGTCGAAACTGACCGGCGAGTTTGCCTCACTGGAAGAGCCTTCTGATGATTCCAATGTTTCCTCTGCTTCGGGCTTGTTTGCCGACGGATCTGGTTTCGCCGAATCCGAGAGGCGGGATGAACCCGATGGCCCGATGATGATGCTCAAACTTCCAATGGTTAACTCCATTTCTTGACTTCCGTCGAGTTCTGAACTGCTGTTGGCTGAAAGCAAAAAAGCCGTCAAATTCATGATTCCGACGCCCAGGTCCCCACGGTCGGCGCCAATTGACGAGGGTTAACTCGACAAATGTCCTAGATGAAGGACTTAGGATCGGGGAGATAGGGCGTCGGATGAACTCGAAGGTAAAGTTAGTCGAAATAGGTGTGTGTCGAAAGTAAACTTGGGTGTTCAACCTGGCTTGCTTTCAATCTGGCCTACACCGTCCCCTCCTGGCCCCTATATATAGATGGCCAGGTCTCGAGGATCGGGTAGGGTCCGATACAGATTACAATATCGATATACGGTAAAGACTCGTATTCGACTATTATTACAATTGGGCCTAGCTATATGGGCCTTAGGGGTACTCAACTAACGGGCTCTATTAGCTATACCCTTGTCAATGACATAACCAAGTGACAAATCATATGCTTAGGACTGAATGAACTAAAACTTTGAATATAATTATTTTTTACGACAACTGTTCATGTCCTAAAAATTACTTATGCTTGACAGTTTCACAAGTCGACTTTGAAGACACCAGCTGATGTATGTTATCTCTTGCCCACGGGTTTGGAGCTGGACCTCAACAATGTCAGCTGGACTAGACCTACTGCCTTCGAGTGAACCCACATATATCCTCGCGGTTTATTAATTTTCACTTGACATCATCAGAGGAAATGTATCTGCATGTGCTTCCCGTGACCAAATTGGATATACCAATGATTTACTGAAGAGTTATGTCCCGAAGATGGTTGTATTTCTCCTTGACAGTGTGAGCAATCGAACATTTTTAGAATGGGAATTAAAAGAGCAGGTTTTTGGTTATTTTCAGTAAAACTTACGGAGTTTTCCCTGCATTTTACTAATCATGTGTTGTTTTTTCTTCTTCTACAACTCCAGAAGGTCTATTTTTTTGGAGGCACTTGATTCGGCTAGATATTTTTAGGCACTGACATTTTTTTTTTGGAGATTGCACTTGCAAAATTTCTGATGGCTAGAGAACCCGCTATAAACAGATTAGATATTATTACCGACGAAGGGGCGTTGCGCCTGGGCGAAGCGACCACAGACCAATGGTAGATGTTGACGGTGAGGTACAACATCTGGAAGGAGGAATTTTAGGCTTAGGCTTCCTCGACGGCAAGGAGCCCGGGTCTATGGTCTATCTTAAACTATGGCAGCATCACGATTATGACAAACTAGCAAATCCTCGAGTTTGTGTGGTAGATGATCAACAATGGGATCATCTTGGATCTCGTCAAGGGTGACATAGTGATGGTGAAGTTCCTGGAGTCCATAGAGGATTGAGGTATCAGGTATGCTGGCAAGGTTCTCAAACACACGGTGATGGGTGTGTTTTTCGCAAAAGCCGTAGCAACGCACGGGCATTCAGCTAGTATCACTAAAATTGCACATTGAGGAAGACCGTAGAATGAATTCTAGAGTAAGCAATATGCAATTTGAGGCTATCGAGTGTAAGCCAAAAAGATTAATTTACAGCGATAACCAATAAGACGAAACATTTTGGCTTCAGGGTGCATTTACTCCCTTTATTTAAAATTTATTTTAAACGTATTTTGAAAGCCAAAAAAATAAAAAAGTTACGCATGTATCATCGCAACCTATATGCACATCAAGTGAAAACCGATTTTTTATGTCGCTTATGTAAAAAAAGACAGTATTTGTTACCAGAATAAGTGTTTTCATGGGATACTTTTTGCAAGAGCAGAAAAAAATATCATTTTTAGAAAACTTGACGTGTGCACATAGAATGTCGATATCTACGCAAAACATATGTTTTTGTATTTTTCTCATATTTTAAAGTAGATTTTTTAGATAAAAGGGGCCGGGAGGGGCTGGTGGAAGGGACATCAAGATTTAGGTTATAACCCTAGCTTTGTCTCAATAATATTGGAAGATTTGTCTTGTTTGTCTAATCTTTACCTTTGACACTACTGGAAAAAGGCTTATAGTCACGATGTCACTGGTAACGAAAAAAGAAAGATTCTCACCGATAAACGGTATAGATGAGGGACCCAAAAAAATTCCTCACCGATAGGTCGTGATCTGGTCTCCGCCGCATTTAACGATGACATCCAAAAAAAATTCGTCATTGGAAGTTCATTCGGTGGTCGTCCTGGGCTCGGGAAAAAGGCCGTGACAGCGTCCGATTTGCACCCGTCACGGGTTTAGTTTATAAAAGTGACGGCGATTTTAAACATACGTAGCCAATTCTATACAAAAAATCATGACGTGCACGTTATACTGTTCTTCGCTGGTTGTATATACATGTGTGACAGACACATTTTAGAATACGTCGGTGGTCTCGCGCATCATATAGCATCACTAATTTATCCCCCAGTTTGGTATACTTTTTTGCTATATCTATCACAAGTAATTATGTTCCAACGCGTTGCTGGTCGTGGAGGTAGGCTGTGTTTGCGACGCGTATCCCACGCATGCGCTCGTATAGGTTTGTGTGCAAGTGTGAATTTGTCAACTGCTTGCCTGCGGCCGGGAATTGCTGGACGTCGTGGCATGGGAAGAGATATTGCATCTTCTTTTTCTCATTCATTTAGGATATAGATTTCTTTATTCCGCTCAGGCACACTTCTGCAAATATATCCCTGGAGGTCCGAGCGGGGAGTCAGCGGGCTCTAGGTCACCTGCACCAACCCCTACGACGCCTACCATCTCCTCGTCCAAGCGTTTTGGTGCGGCATTGAGTTCATCTGCTTAACCATCTGCAACATCTTCACCCCATGGGACTTCATATTCCCGACCGCCAACAACATGCACTGCCTCCCCTATGTCTTCCCTGACGAGGATGAGGAGTGAAGGGGATCTGCAGCTCGAAGTGTGTATGTCCACCGCCCAAGATGTGTTGCCCGTTGACGTTGGATCTTGGCGGATGGGTAGGGTTTGCCAGTTTAATTTCCTATGTTACTAGTTTAATTTGTGTCATCGATCGAGTCGTGCTTGGCCCGCTATCATGTATACCTTAGTATCGTCGAGTCGGGTCCTCTATCATGTAATGTTTGCGTCATCGAGTTTGTGTATCGAGTGAATGCTATTATGTAATGTTTGTGTCATAGAGTGAATGCTATTATATATATATATATATATATATATATATTTATCCCTGATTTACATTAGAGAAACCAAGTTCAGCTACATGATCCATTACAACACCACAACCACCAACAACAAAAATAAAAAGGTATTGATTACCCACAAGTATAGGGGATCGCAATAGTCTTCGAGGGAAGTAAAACCCAAATTTATTGATTCGACACAAGGGGAGCCAAAGAATATTTATAAGCCTTAACAGATGAGTTGTCAATTCAGCTGCACCTGGAGATAGACTTGCTCGCAACATTTTATCAGTAGCAATAGTTTTATAGTAGTAGCAGTAGAAAAATAATAGCAGCAGTAATAAAATAAAGACAACAGTAGTAACTATAGTAAACAGCAGGATTAAATACTGTAGGCATAGGGATGGATGAACGGGCGTTGCATGGATAAGATAATTCATGTAATAATTAAGATATGGGCAATTGCAGATAAATAATGATAAAGCATCCTAGTACTAAGTAACCACAGGCATGTGTTCCGTATATAGTCGTGCGTGCTCGCAAGGAGAAACTTGCATGACATCTTTTGTCCTACCAGCCTGTTTGCAGCGGGGCCTCAAGGGAAACTACTAGTAATTAAGGTACTCCTTCTAATAGAGTACCGGAGCAAAGCATTAACACTCCGTGAACACATGTAATCCTCACATCACAGCCATCCCCTCCGGTTATCCCAATTATTGTCACTTTGGGGCCTCGGGTTCTGGATAACGATATGCGTATACAACTTGCAGGTACGATCACAAACAACAATTATCTTCATGAAACAATAACATGTTCAGATCTGAGATCATGGCACTTGGGCCCAAAGTGACAAGCATTAAGCACAAAATGTTACAACAATGTCAAAAGCACTAACAATGGATACTAGGCACCATGCCCTAACAATCTTATAGCAATTACATGAATGATCTCATCCAATCCCTACCATCCCCTTCGTCCTACAGCGGGAATTACTGACACATGGATGGGGGAATCATGGATGGTTGATGGAGAGACGCCGGTGATGATGAATTGATGATGGCGATGATCTCCTCCAATACCCCATCCCGGCAGGGTGCCAGAACGGAGTTTCTGGTTCTGAATCGCGGTTTCTGATGGTGGCGGCGTAGCGGAACTCTATCTGGGAAAAACACCCCAACCCCCGATGTTTTCATATCAGAGGGTATATGTAGGCGGAAGGAGGGCTCGAGGCGATAGCTGGGGCGGCCACACCACTCCCTGGGGCGGCCTGGCCTAGCCCGTGCCACCAGGTGGTGTGAGCCCCTAGTGGCCCCTCTCCGTCTCATCTTCTGGCTCCGTGAGTCTTCTGGTAAAATAGGAGCTTTGCGATATTTTGCGGGATTTTTCCTGAAAGTTGGATTTCTGCAACAAAACGAGACACCAGAGCAATTCTGCTGAAAACAGCGTTAGTCTGTGTTAGTTCTACTCAAAACACACAAATTAGAGGGAAAACAACAGCAAATAGGTTCGGGAAAGTAGATACGTTTTGGACGTAATAGGTATCACTTTAATACTTTGCCAATATAAACATTGTTTGAATCAACTTTTCTACTCTTGTGTGCACCAAACTTGAATCTCCATCATACTAATAAATGGCAAAACAATTTTTCTTTTAGTACACACAAAAACTTGACATGTCCACACCAAAACGTGACACGTCCACACCAATGTTTGAGCCAAGTAGACATATCTTTTAACTTGACACGTTATTTTTTCTGAGCACTGGAGTCACCATGCCATTTCTTTTAATCCAACAAAAATTGAGCCAACACAACAAAATTTGAGCCAACAAAATGAAATTTGAGCCAGCACAACAATATTTCATTTAGCCAACATGACACACCAAAAAAATTAGCCAACAATATTTCATTCAACCCATTTTTCAGTCGAACACGTCATATAATATTTAGCCAACATTCCAACATGTCTAATAATATTTTAGCCTAATGTGTCAAGAAACTTTCATCAACTTAGCCAACCTTTCCCACCGTTTTCCCAACATGAAATTCTTTTTTTTCCATAAGTTAATTTAAGAGAGTACTCATGGCTTGGCCCAACAACGGGCCAATGAACTTGTCAGTTTTTCTATTTCTGAAACGGCTAACTAAACTTGTTCGAGGTGTTAATTGAACTTGTTCGAGGTGTTAATTGAACTTGTTTGAGTTCATCTTCCACCTAAATTTAAAATCTTTCGATTTCGACTGAAAACATTTAGAGCTAATTTATTCGAATTCATAACATAGGTCATGTTACAAACAACATCCTACACGGGCTGCCCCCGCAATCCACAACTCTTAAATCAAAATTCCAAATCCAAACGGCATAGAGACACCAAATAAATGGCAATGATATACACATAAAATGCTCCTGCCATCATGTTTGTCTGCTTCTTCAATTCCACAGTCTGGTTCAACTGCTTGTTCAATATCTGGACATCCCATTCACCAAACAATCCTCCAATGGATGAACGGCTCTATTTGAGATCTCCTCCTCCACAGCAGATGAGATGGGAGCCTGGATTGGGGGCAACACTTGAACTTGAAGCCCTCAATCCTGAATGTACTTATCCATCCACTCAAAATGGCCGCATTCCTCCCAATCCTAAAAAGGGGAACGCAAACCCTAATTCCCAAATCCAAAGTGCAAAATTGAAATCACGCCAAATCAAGACAAATCAGGACAAACCCTACATTCCCATCCTTCCCCTAACATGGCTTGCTCTTGCATTTGACAAATTCCCAACCGACGTTGCCCCTCGCGGAGCGCACACATGTCAAGCGCTTTAGTGGATCGAGGCGAGGTCAGTCCAGGCATCTAGTCATCGGGACTTCTCCATAACGCGGCCATGACTTCTGGGAGCCAGAAGCGGAGTTGGACATCCCTCACTGCCGCTGCCGCGGACCATTGCCAGAGAAGAAGGAGGGCGAGGAAGAACAGGGGAAGGGAGGCAACGGTGATGTCAGGGGCAGGGCACAAGCACGGGAGCAGGGGCTGACTCTGCCTCTTTCTAAATAGATAAGGCTGACGTGGATAAGGGATGGGTCCTAGTCTTAAGTGGCAGGCAGTCGGTCCTGCATAGTAAGAGTCGAGTGGTGGGTCCTGCGTTCAAATGGCCTAGCTCACGTAATCCAAATGCGTTAACTGCTGCCTTCGATTTAAGGGCTTAAAAAGAGTCGTATTGGGACGTGGCTATTTGGGCTGTTCTAACTATCGTCTCTGAGCTATTTCATCAAACGATGTCGTTTTCCAGCGAATAGCGGTGAAAGATGTCGTCGCTGAGCTATTCCTTGTTACGCAAGAAAAAACCTCACTGCCTTGACGTGTCAATTGTTTTGTCATGTGAAATATCAAGAGTGCACCACATACCACTTAATTACATACCATATAGTCATCAACTACTATTAGCAGTGATAGTTCACAATATGAATTTAAGTAAATTAAACTAATGCATATAACATACAAACATTCTAATAGCTTAAAAATAAATGAAAAATAGAAATCAACTGGAATTGTAAATATATCCTAACAGAACAAAAATTATGGTGGATGCCTCCTTTGCCTCTTTCTTTCAAGCGAAACATGTGTAAAATGTTGCCATCTTGAACATGTGTAGGAATAAAATAACTACCCACCTTCTCATCATGTAGTAAAGATTGCATTGTTGTACTTTCAGATTCACTTATGCTTTTTTGAAAATTGAACAATATTGATGTCTAAACTTCCTCCTTCTTGCCTAGCCTCCTTGGGCTTTTGCATCCAATTTGCAGCATTCGATTGGTATTCATCCTTTCTTTCCGCATCCATCACCTTTCTGATACACCTCTCAATGTCCCCACTGCTTAAGAATCCATTCTCGCTCTTCTGCACTCACACACCCATGTTCCAGATGCTCTCCACATACTTTGTGATGGTGGGTTGGTCTGTCCAATATGGAATGCCTACATGAGGTACACCACTTGCAACCGCCTCCTTGAGTTCCATCCACAATGGGTAACAATGCAACCACATGGATGCTCTAAATAAATTATAAATACTTTGTCTTTTTTTCATATATGTATATATTCTTGTCGATGAGAAGTGCCCTTACAGCTCAACCATTGGTTGGTGAATAGAATTCGGGTTATATGATTGTCCTCCTCAAAAGGTTGAGAGATAATTGCTTCATGGTATCACATACCTAGCTAAGGTCTATATATATCCGGTGCGTCTGTATCATTTGAAAGATCGAGCTTAATGATGTATCAGGTTACACAAGGGAAGTATGGCAGGTACATGGTAGTGTACTACACAGATGTAGGATTCGGAGTTACCGGGAAACGCATTTGTATGTAACGATCGAGTCTAATTTGATCGGTAGTAGCACCTAGGATACGCCAGCCCAGTGAAGTTGGGGGCCATCATTGTTCACCCTACCTATGAGAGCATCGAGGCGGGTTGCACATACAAATTTGCTCTATCTTCAGAATAGATGCCACTCCCTTTTGGTGCCATCACAGTTCCTTAGCAGCAAGGTGTGCCCAGTGCCACAGATCAACAGCTAAAAACAACGCTGCAGTGGTGCAGTGTTCCCGGGAGAGCTGCGCAGGACCGCGGTTTGCTGCAGGATCAAGTACAGCATGTAAGAAGAACTGCAAGTGTGCGAGTAATATATACTCCAAGTAGGAATCCTTGGCTAGCATTTTATGCCATAGCTATCATTATCCTGCCATTGCTGGGATACGTTGAATCATAGATAATGTTTCTCAAGATAAGAGCCAGATTAAAGGGGCTCCTTGTTAATAGATGGACGGTTAACACGGACTACTACTAAGTATGCTAGGAATCTGTTTTCTCAACCTCTTCATTGCCCCTGGTTACTCCCAATTTGTTACAGTATGTACAGACTATTTTTTCATTTTTTAGATAAGGAACATGTATTAATATCAAGAAGATATATCAATTATACTTAGCCTATGCAACAACACAGTATCCTAGCAACAATATGGATGCACACAGCTAAAAATAATAATTATAAAAAAAGTCATGCTAAAGTGATCAATTTCTTGTTGCGGTAGTACTAACACCACCAAGACTTCACCACAAGTCCAGCTTCTCCACAAGCGACAAACTATTTTTTTCATAAGAGCATATTATTATGTACATACTTGCAGGGTGCTGATTCGGTTGTCCAAAAGTGGAGTCCATGGATGATCTTTAGATAATTTATTTGCAAGACCACAGTTATTGTTTTATTAACTAGCACAGTGGCCCTCGTAAATGTGAGGGCAACATCTATGTTAAATCCGTTACTCCAACTTGATAGTGTGATCATCACTTTTCATATTATTGTGTTGCCTACTAATAAAATAGAATTATGTAAATAACGCTGTGGGCAAGATTGTAATCCCATTAAAATTTCTTGCTTACTGAATTTTAATATACAAATTTGAGCATATCTACCAATAGAAAATTAACTTAGAAATTAAATTTGAGTTCAAATACAAGAATGGACAAAAAAAATCTTGAATTGCTTTATGTACTTATAGTTGATTTTTGAAGCGTCTACCTCATGCGTCTTGCTCACATCCCACCTTCTACGTCTCCGTGGTGCGGTAAGATTCCTCTTATCCCCTTCACTCATCTACTCTGGTCCAAGGGAAGTACCTTGCACGTCTGAACGGCAAACATGTACCCTACAACTCACAGCAGATGGTATTTGAGGTAACTATGGAAATTAATCAAGAAATTTGGCTTTCCAAATATTCTCTCTATGAAACACAATAATCTCTTTATATTTATGGAAACTAATCGCAATTATCTCTGTGAATGGTTTAGAAAATTATTGAGTCAGTATCTAAGGAAATTGATCACCATTATTTGAGGTAATTAAGGAAAAGAATCACAAAAACTTGGCACTAACCACGGATTTGTGGGAAACTAATCAAGGAATTGTTTGTGAAATTAGCACTTGGGGTCATTCCCCACGACGGAATCCGGGCGGCGCATGATGGTGGTAGGGAGGCCAAGATGGTGCGCCGGTGGTGGGGACAGGCGGCATCAATGCGGAACAGGTCAGGCCAGGGGGGGAGCGCCGGCGTCGATGCTGAACAGGTGTGGCCGGCATGGAGGAGTGATGGCATTCATTTTTGACGACCTGACGACGGCGGAGTGCTGGCAGAGGGAGCTACGGACGGCACCCGGCGGCCGACGGCGAGGAAGCTATGGCGTTGGACTCCCTCGCCGACGAGCAACAGTGTGCGGTCGTTCGGACGCGAAGAATACAACTTGAATCAGACCTATTAGAAACATTTTTAATTATGTAGGGTTTTTTTGTAGGGATCATGCAGGTCAAATCGGGACGTATGAAGTACTCATTTTAATGGAATTAGTGCGGTCCAAAATCATATTTTATATGCTGAAAAATAAGAAGAAATGTACTATACGATGGTTTCTATTTTTTAATCTAACTATGGAGAATTGTGTGGGACTTGCTTTTTAACATGTGAGAGTTCGTTTTAATTTTATTTTACGGTAAAAAAGGTGCAGGCGAGAGTCATGCAAATTGATATGTACACAAGTGCATATGTATCTAAAACACGTTTTAGACATGTACACCTCAAAACGCGACAGATCAGGAGCCAAAACTAACTAAAACAGTCTCGATCGGAAATCCACTTTGGCTCATAGGAGCATGTGCACCCGCTATTTTTTTTTGTCCCGCAGGCTGTTGCCACTTTTTTATTGCACGGAGTGCTAGACGCTAATTACTGCCTAATTAAACATCTCTCAGCTAATTTCTTGCTTATATTTTTTTTATTTCACTTGCTGTTGCAATTTATTTTTTTCTTTCATCATGGGCGTGTCAAACGTGACATATTGTGCATGTCTATGCTCGTAATGTGTTACGTAATTTTTTTAAATCTTAACCATTAAAACTATAGATCTAACAGCTAATATAATTCTGATGATGTGGATTAACGTGGTGGCTCTATTTTAGACTTTTGTATTGTGCTTTTAGTATATACTGAGGATGTGGATTAACATGGTGGCTCTATTTTAGACTTTTGTATTGTGCTTTTAGTATATAGTAGACAGATTAATTATCAGTGCTTGTACTAAGATACTGTTTTACCGTGTGGAGGACCAAAAACACACCACATACCACTTACATATATCGTATAGTCATCAACTGCTATTAGTAGTGATAGTCCATAATATGAATTTATGTAAATTAAATTAACTAGCACAGTGGCCCTCGTAAATGTGTGGGCAACATCTATGTTCAATCTGTTACTCCAACTTGAAAGTGTGATCATCGCTTTTTATATTATTGTGTTGCCTACTAATAAAATAGAATTATGTAAATAACGATGCGGGCAAGATTGCAATCCCATTAAAATTTCCTGCTTATTGAATTTTAATATACAAATTTGAGCATATCTACCAATAGAAAAATAACTTAGAAATTAAATTTGAGTTCAAATACAAGAATGGACAAAAAAAAATCTTGAATTGCTTTATGTACTTATAGTTGATTTTTGAAGCGTCTACCTCCAGCGTCTTGCTCACATCCCACGTTCTACGTCTCCGTGGTGCGGTAAGATTCCTCTTATCCCCTTCACTCATCTACTCTGGTCCAAAGGAAGTACCTTGCATGTCTGAACGGCAAACATGTACCCTACAACTCACAGCAGATGGTATTTGAGGTAACTATGGAAATTAATCAAGAAATTTGGCTTTCCAAATATTCTCTCTATGAAACACAATAATCTCTTTATATTTACAGAAACTAATCGCAATTATCTCTGTGAATGGTTTAGAAAATTATTGAGTCAGTATCTAAGGAAATTGATCGCCATTATTTGAGGTAATTAAGGAAAAGAATCACAAAATCTTGGCACTAACCACGGATTTGTGGGAAACTAATCAAGGAATTGTTTGTGAAATTAGCACTTGGGGTCATTCCCCATGACGGAATCCGGGCGGCGCATGATGGTGGAAGGGAGGCCAGGATGGTGCGCCAATGGTGGGGACGGGCGACATCAATGCAGAATAGGTGAGGCCGGGGGGGAGGGGCGCTAGCGCCGATGCTGAATAGGTGTGGCCGGCATGGAGGAGTGATTGTGTTCGCTTTTGACGACCTGACGGCGGTGGAGTGCTGGCGGAGGGAGCTGCGAACGGCGCCCGGCGGCGAACGGCGAGGAAGCTATGGCGTTGGACTCCCTCACCGACGAGCAATAGCGTGCGGTCGTTCGGACGCGAAGAATACAACTTGAATCAGACCTATTAGAAACATTTTTAATTAGGTAGGGGTTTTTTGTAGGGCTCGTGCAGGTCAAATCGGGATGAATGAAGTACTCATTTTAATGGAATTAGTGCGGTCCAAAATCATATTTTATATGCTGAAAAATAAGAAGAAATTTACTATACGTTTCTATTTTTTAATCTAACTATGGAGAATTGTGTGGGACATGGTTTTTGACATGTGAGAGTTCGTTTTAATTTTATTTTACGGTAAAAAAGGTGCGCGCGAGAGTCGTGCAAATTGACATGTACACAAGTGCATATGTATCTAAAAAACGTTTTGGACATGTATACCTCAAACACGACAGATCAGGTGCCAAAACTAACTAAAATAGTCCCGATCTCTATTTTAGGCGATCGACCGCACACAGCTGTTTTTTTGTCCCGCGGGCTTTTGCCACTTTTTTTTTGCACGGAGCGCTGGATGCTAATTACTGCCTAATTAAACATCTCTCAGCTAATTTCTTGCTTATTTTTTTATCCCACGGGCTGTTGCAACTTCTTTTTTTCTTTCATCATGGACGTGTCAAACGTGACATATTGTGCATGTCTATGCTCGTAATGTGTTACGTAATTTTTTTAAATCTTGACCATTTAAACTACAGATCTAACATCTAATATAATTCTGAGGATGTGGATTAACGTGGTGGCTGTATTTTAGATTTTTGTATTGTGCTTTTAGTATATAGTAGATGGCATATAACATACAAACCATTCTAATAGTTAAAAATAAATGAAGAATCGGAAACAAATGGAAGCCAAGTGCTTGGGTTGTACATGTATCCAAACAGAAAATAAATATTCTAGATGCCTCCTTTGCCGCGTTCTTTCAAGAGAAACATGTGCAAAATGTTGCCATCTCGAAACATTTGTAGTAGGAAAATAACTACCCACTTTCTTATCTCGAAGTAAAGTTTGCATTATTCTAATTTTAGATTCGCTTATACTTTGCAGAAAATTCAACAATATTGATGTCTGAACTTCCTCCTTCTTGCATAGCCTCCTTGGCCTTTTGCATCCACTTTGTAGCATTCCTTTGGTATTCATCCTTTCTTTCCCCATCCATCACCTCTCTAATACACCTCTCGATGTCCCCACTGCTTAATAATCCATTCTCGCTCTTCTGCACTCGCACACCCATGCTCCAGATGCTCTCCACATACTTTGAGATGGTGGGTTGGTCTGCCCAATGTGGAATGCCTACAAGAGGTACACCACTAGCAATCGCTTCTAGTGTGGAGTTCCATCCACAATGGGTAACAAAGCAACCTACATGTATGCATGTGAATTAAATTATAAATTTTCATTATTACTTTGTCCACAAGAAAAGGAAAAGAAATAAATTTGTGACATCGTACCAGTAGCCTTATGTGCAAGAACCTCGAGTTGGGGGCACCAAGATACAATTAATCCCGTCTTCTCACATTTCATCTTGAGTTCTTCTGTTAACTTGTGTGCCTCAGTTGACCTTACAACCCAAATAAAAGGCTTGCCGGAATTGCATAGTCCAGTACCAATCTCCTCTAGCTGGGTTGTGTCATAGGTAGAGAAAGTACCATAGGATGCAAGCACAACAGACGAGATGTTCTGCTTCTCAAGCCAATACATGCACGGTGCATCACCACTAAACAAGTCAAAACCATATGACTTGTTGGATGGTAGACGATCATCGCCTAGGTAAAATGACGGCAAGGTGGGGCCTATCATCTTTGCTCGCCATGTTAACTCCATGTACTTTGCCTCCTGCTCAGTTTTCAAGGTTTCATAGATTATTATGGTAATCTGCTTTAGCGGAATAAAGTGTATGAACATAATATTCATAGAAGCGAATTTATCTACCTCATAAGCAAACAAAGTACTATCAGTATGTTTATTAAGCAGTAGTGTGCCGCGTATGTATCCCAGTGGTAGTGTAGTTACTTCTGCCAAATATTTCACTATAAACAATCGTAGAAATAGTTTTATTAACAAGTAAAGATACTTCTTTCGATCCATATTACTCTTCGCTAATACGGATGTATCTACCACTAAAATATGTCTAGATATATCTATATTACTGAAGAGTAATATGGGTCGGAGGGAGTAAATAAAATCCATGGTTGCATGAAAATGTTAATAGTGACATTCAGGAAGATCTTCCATATACATTTTTCAGCACTAAATTTGTATCATAATATCGAACAAATCATAAATAACCAATGCATTCACTCGGTATTAAAATGATAAAAAAATGTGACAAATTTTTGAAGTTTTAGCTCTCGATGCCTAAAATGTGTAGTATGATTAATCGCTAACGGCCACTTTATGTTTTTATCAACTATAATACTGTAGTTGTGAAATTAACCAATCTAGTGACCGTATATGGCTTACCTCTGGCTCCAAGTCATGGAACGAGTTAACGAGCACGTCGTCGGCTTGGTCCAGCCCCTCGAACTGCCGAATCGACGTTTTGGTGAACACAGGCTGCGACTCCGGCACCGCCACGAACGGCGGCATGTCCTCCGGCCCAAGCTCCACGCTCAGCGCTCCTCTCGCCACCAGCTCACGCCCGTCCGTGGCCGGCAGCGCCATCCGCCCCGCCCACAGCTCGCCATAGATGATGTCCACCGCGCACGGCTGGGAGAAGAAGGCCGCGGTGGCCACGCCGGCCGCGCGCGCCACCGGCAGCGCCCACGCGAGGTGGGGGTCGTAGACCAGCACACGCACGGGCCGCCCCGCGCGCGCCTCCGACAGCAGGAGCTCCCGCAGCGTCTCGGCCCCCACGGCCTCCATCCGGGAGAAGGACTCGGCGAAGTCCAGGCACGACGCCATGCCGCCCTCGTCGAAGCCGTCGGAGATGGCGGCCACGCGGAACGGGTCGCCCGGCGGCTCGGTGGTGGAGAGCACGTACCGGGTCACGACGAGGGTGGGGCGGAGGCCGTGGTACGCGAGGCGCCGGCCGAACTGGAGCATCGGGTTCGTGTGGCCCTGCGCCCCAGGAAACGGCAGGAAGAAGACGCTCGCGCCTCTGTCGCCGTCTCCATGGTTGACGCTGGCGCTGGCGGTGACTGTCGCGGCTCTGACTGTGGTCTCCATGTTTCCAGTATTGCTGGTTTTGCTGAAAGATCGACAGATATATATGGGCACGGAAGAATCGAAGCAGAGTGGCGCGCAAGATTGCTCGTCGAGACGGTCAAATTTGATTGAGTGCTCCTGTCTGGTTGCGAAATTGGAGTTTGCACTTGACTAGCTCTGGGCGTCTGTTGCTGGCGAGTGGAAGGGACGAGGAAGGTGCTGCGGCAGCATTCTGGACCAGACGCATGCGCATCTTCGCTCTACAGAAACAGAGTTATCTATTCTGCATCATGTCCATAGAAAAATGCAGAGGAGACACTGATACATTTCTTTGTTATTTTTTGCTATTCTGTGACATGATTCGAGCGAGGTTGTCTAGAAAACCCGCAGTACGCTCTATGGGCGCAGCCCTAGGAATAAAGTTACAGTCCATGGAAGCAACACTTCACTACAATTTTCAGTCTATTAATTATCTGCTAATAAGGGTTTATTATCTGCAAACAATTCGTTATTTGTTATGACTCCCTCCTTCCCAGAATACATTGCATACTAGTGTTGGATGTCAAACATTGTAAGGTTTGCAAGAAAAACTTTGAGCCCATAAATTTCATACACCTATGACCAATGGGTGGAATTCATGCTAAACTTCACCGTGTGCAGGGCATAGCAAAAAATGCGATTGCACAAGGCATAACACATTAACACGACATTGGATACTGTTATGAAGGTCCTATGAGTTAGCTAGCATGATTGAGGATCTTTTGGAGCAGGAAGAAGTACATTGGCAATAGCGCTCTGGTGCTAATTGGCTAAAGAATGGAGATAAGAATAAAAAGGTCGGACATGAAGATTTGGCTATGCGCCGTCAACATTGATATGCATAAGGCTTATGACCGGGTAGAATGGATTTATTTAGAAAAACTATGCGAAGGTTTGGATTTCAAGAGAGATTGATTGGTTTGATGATGACTTATGTTATGACAATATATTTCATGATAGTTCTTGTAATAATGATTTTATTGAATATATTAACTATATCTATATACTTGGTCAAAGTTTGCAATGTTTGATTTTGACCAGAACTAGTATTAAATGTACTTCCCCCATAGTGTAATATAATAACAACCCTTAGAAAGTAGAAGGTTGTAACTTGTACTCCCTCCATACGGGATTACAGGGCAATTATGCACTTCGAGATAAACTTTGATCTTTAATTTTAGTCAACAAACATAAAATATATTATATGAAATTATACCAATGGATTCATATTCAAAAGAACTTTCTAATGGTATAATTTTAAGTCAAATATCACATATTTTATTGACTAAAATTAATAATTAAAGTTTGTCTTAAAATACATAATTGCCAATCCGGTATGGAGGGAGTATTACGGTTAGAGAGGGTATTTTAGAAGGAGGGACTCTTTTATTTTCTTTAAAGGGGTTAATAAATTCATAGTGAAAATTTGCTAAATTGGGATGAGAGTGAAAATGCCTTGTTAATCAGTTCCCTATGAAATATAATTATTTTCAGGGCATTCTAAGCTAGTAAGAACATACAATTCTTTGTATATGCGAGAGGTTGTATCATAAGGTTTGTTCGAAGATGAAATAAGGTCCATCGGGCATTAGTTGAAAAGGTTGAAGCATTCAAGCTAGTTGTGCCAATAATTACATGTCATGTTTGCCTATATATCACTAGTGGGGACAGCACCTTCGGTCCCGGCCCGTAATGGCCTTTAGTCCCGGTTTGCCAACCGGGACCCCAGCCGCGGGACTAAAGGCTAACCCTTTAGTCCCGGGCGGGTTACCAGCCGAGACTGGAGGCTGTCCACGTGGGCGTCTCCGAGGGTTCCAGGGCCAGGACCTTTAGTCCCGGTTTGTAACACAGACCGGGACTAAAGGCATCTACAGATTTTGCTTTTTTACTTTAGGGTTTTTAGGGTTTAGGGGTTCTAGGGTTTTAGGTGTTCGGGGGATTAACGTGATGCCTCGTTTGGTGCGTGTTCGGGAATTAGTTTATGCATATATATAAGATTAACTTATCTTACAAGCGAGCATATATATACAATTATATGGAGATCAGAATTATCGGGACTAGAGCCCGTCTATTCGATTACATGGACCAACATCAGTAATGGCCCCTAGCTACACTAAATCGTCCTTTGTCGTCTATAGCTTCTATTCTCATAAAGGTCGCCAGCTCCTCTGCAACAGCAATCGCACGTTGCTCTGGTAGGTACTTCTCCCGCATGGCCGTGTACTATATAAGAAGAGGAGATGAATATGAATATCAATCATGATAACAAAGAATGACGAGTAAAAATAGAGGTGTGAATGTTTATTGCTTACATCGTATCTGTAATCCTTGTGCTCAGAGGTAAACGTGCGAATGGTCTCGCAAACATAGTATCCACATAGATGCGTCCCCCGTGGCTGCTGGTCGCACTTTACGAGAATAGAATATATATAATCAAAATAATAATCTAGCATTACAAAAGTATTGAAAATAGAAGTATATCATACTACTACTTACCTGAGCCGCTCTAAAGGTCAGCTTCTCATGCCGGATACCGGGAGTCACGCACTTGAACCGCTTCCAAACCCTGCCCGACAAGGAAAATGATTTGCTAAGTTTTTCATTAATTGATATATCAGAAAATTATCGAAAGAGACCGATAGAGCGCAAGAATGATTGAAATTACCCTTGGAGCATGTCCTGCAGGCTTTGGAACTGTTCCAAGGGTCTCGATAATGGGTCGAAGGCATCAACTCTTCCCTTATCAATTTGAATGTCCAACAGAATCCAGTGGTAGCTGCACATGTATATATATATGTGTCAGTAACTTATCAATTACACTCATAAGTAAATGGACACAACAGAGTAAGACCCTCACTTGAAGTTGTATGGAAACAGTATGTGGTCACAGTAATTTTGATCTGTTAGAAACCTTAGAAGGTTTTCCTCCGTCTCCTTGGGGTTATCAGTTAGCGTCTTTATATGTATTTTATCTGGGTCAATAAACCCAATATTTAGGATGTTCCTACTTTTACATTCCAGAATCTTCATTCTGCATAATAGAGTACAAGTCAGAACGGAACAAGTTATATGTAGAAAATGAATTGAAATAACTGAACAAGTTATATGTAGACAATGAATTGAAATAATTGAACAAGTTATATGTAGACAACGAATTGAAAAACTTACAGACAATAGCAACTCATAAGCGATTTGTCGAGGGCGTCGGCATTGTACATCTGGAAGAGTTCATCAAAGTCGATATGGATGTCTTCGGGACGGCCGTAGTACTCCCGTGGGACAAGCGCCACGATCATCGTTCTCCCTTTCTTTGATTCACTTAAGTACCATGTATGCAAGTAACGCATATTTGTTGGGAGATCATCAAACTTATCTTTGCTGACCAAAGGCGCTCCCATGACAAACTGTGGCTTAGGGGCTACCACAGCCTTGGGTACCACGTCGTCTTGGGAAGCCAGAATGACTTCAACCGGGATACCCCATTCATCCGCCCACTTCTTTGCTAATCCCAAATCTTGCCCCTGCACCAGAGAGGGAACATTCTCGGGTAACACCTTGAGGGGTGGGATCGACTGTTTGGCCTGTTGTCCAAGCTGAGGAACGTCTGATCTTATTTTGCTTGTAGTTGAACTTGATTTGCTCCCACTTGCACTTGCACTTGCACGTGACTTGCTCTTTTGCCCTTCCTTCTGCAATGTGCGTGTATAGTCGTCAGGCTTATGGTGTAAGTCATACTGTGATGGAAGGGTCATGAAGTATTTTGCATATGCTATTTGCTTCTCGGTGTATTCCGGGCGGGGCTCGGGTTCCTTCTTTTTCATCTGCGCCTCATAATGTTCCTTTGCTATCCTTGCGTTTTCCTCGTCGGTACGATCATAAGGTCTGATAGGAAGATTAGCATGAGGTACCTTTGGGAGGGGCGACAGTTTGCGCTTTGGGGAGCTCCGTCGCTTAGAACTCATCGACGGAGCGTTCTTGCTGGCACGCTTCCGCTTAGTATCCTTAGCGGGGGCGGCGGAGACGGCCGAACCAAGTCCGGCGGCGGTGAACGATCTGGACTCGTGTTGTGGTGGCCGTCGTCATGTGGAGGGCTTGGAGGTGATGGAGGTGTAGGTGACCTGCGACGACTCGGAGGCGGTGTTGTCCTTGGGGCCGAGCCTGGAAGCTTGATGTAGTTCTTGTCCCATAGGATGACTCCACCCAGTACTTCTCCGAGTGTCCTCTCGTCTTCGGGTCCAGCCATGTCGAGCTCCATATCATGAAACCCCGCCATGATTTCATCCACCCCGACTTTAGCAAAGCCAGCTGGAATCTCACGGCCATGCCAGCGTGCATCAGGGCCAGAAGGTAAAGCTTGTCCGACGGCCACCTTCATGGATATGTTCTTGAATTTCTGATGGAGTTCACATGATGTTGACTCCTTGATTCCATCCACGGGGTAGCCGGGACCGCCCTCTATCATTCTTCGTGCATCGTCGGGCGGGGCCTCAGATTCAGCCACGCTGCTTTTCCGCTTAGATGGGGCGCCGGTAATATCGAGTGCAGGATCTTCCTGGCGCGCTACTCCTCTAAGTTCGTCAATCTGCTTCTGTTGCTCGTTAAGCCTGGCAAGCAACTGGTTGAACTTGTCATTCTCCTCATCCTGCTGTCGCTTCTTTGCTCTCGCTCGGCTTCTGTAAGTGTCTTGGTCTCTGGCAAACCCAAGCCACCACGGGTAAGAAGGACCGAAGCCTCGCGTTCGTCCTCCATGTTCGTCATTGCCGAGGACCAGTGTGAGCAAATCTTTCTCTTTATCTGCAGTGAACTGTCTTTTTCCCTCTTTAATTTCTTTCACTATTTTTTTCCAATTCTCCCTGGGTATCCTAAGACCGTCACTGCAGATGAGGTCCCCTGTTTCTTCGTCGTACGAACCACCATGCACAAGGAACCAATTCCTTGCTCTCAATTCCCACTCATCACGGATGGGTTCAGGTACGATGCCTTTAGCTAGCAGATCTTGCTCTTTCTTATCCCACTTTGGGATGGCAGTCTCATAGCCCCCTGGCCCCAGCGTGTGGTGATATTTCTTCTTGTCGGCATTTTTCTTGTTCTTTTCTGATAATGCCTTGGCATCTTCTGACTGCTTGTACTCCTGAAATGCCTTCCAGTGATTCGCCTGCTTGGCTAGATACCCCTCGAATACTGGCACTTTCTTTGTCTTCAGATAGTCTTTCCATAGCTTCTTCTTCCAGCTACGGAACAGTTCGGCCATCTTCTTTAGAGTCCACTGCTTGACTTTGGCCCTCAGTTTATTTGTGGCGTCTTGATTCTCACATTCTGGCAGGTTGAAATGTGACATTATATCATTCCAAAGATTATCTTTGTACCTTTCGGCGACATAGTCACTATCGGCTGCCCCTTTGCGCTTGTTCCACTCCCGAACGCTGATCGGGACGTGATCCCTAACGAGAACTCCGCATTGCTTCTTGAATGTGTCAGCAGCATTCTTAGGAAGCTTTGGTTCGCCCGTAGGCAATATCACCTCAAAGGTGTAATGCGTCCGTGCGTCCAACTTTTTAGTCGGGCCTCGTTTCGTAGCTTTGCTCGATGTGGAGGCCTAAGAGGGAGAAACATTCGTCAAATGAATGTATATGTATACAATATAGAGCTATCTCCAATATTTTTCACATATTACAAGTGATTGTCGAACTTCATATGTATACCTCGCCAGACTTTATTATTTCTCCACCGGCTTCTCCACCTGCTTCTCCATCAGTGGAGCTATCACCTTCTCCGTCATTGGAGCTATCTCCGGCCCCATCGGCTTCATCTTCGTGTCGATCGACCTCCATTCCATCTCCGGAGGGGTTCAGAAACGACGACGGAGATTCAGCTCGTTCAATGTCGGGGGCGTCTTTGATTATATCTTCGAGAAGTTGTTCCTCTTCGAGGTTCCTGCTATGTGGATCCATAGTTTCTGCAAAATACCGACATTTGATTAACTAATAAATTCTATTTGCAAAATAATTCTATTTTTAATTGCAAAGTAATTCTATTTCTATTTGCAAAGTAATTCTATTTTTTCTAACTTATTTCTATTTGCTATTTCTATTCTATTTAACTCTATTTCTATTTAACTCTATTTCTTTTTGCTATTTCTATTCTATTTAACTCTATTTCTATTTAACTCTATTTCTATTTGCTATTTCTATTCTATTTAACTCTATTTCTATTTAACTCTATTTCTATTTGCTATTTCTATTTCTATTTAACTCTATTTCTAATTAACTCTATTTCTATTTAACTCTATTTCTATTTGCTATTTCTATTTAATTCTATTTCTAATTAACTCTATTTCTATTTAACTCTATTTCTATTTGCTATTTCTATTCTATTTAACTCTATTTCTATTTAACTCTATTTCTATTTGCTATTTCTATTTCTATTTAACTCTATTTCTAATTAACTCTATTTCTAATTAACTCTATTTCTATTTAACTCTATTTCTATTTGCTATTTCTATTCTATTTAACTCTATTTCTATTTAACTCTATTTCTATTTAACTCTATTTATATTTAACTCTATTTCTATTTGCTATTTCTATTCTATTTAACTCTATTTCTATTTAACTCTATTTCTATTTGCTATTTCTATTCTATTTAACTCTATTTCTATTTAACTCTATTTCTATTTGCTATTTCTATTCTATTTAACTCTATTTCTATTTGCTATTTCTATTTCTATTTAACTCTATTTCTATTTAACTCTATTTCTATTTAACTCTATTTCTATTTGCTATTTCTATTTAATTCTATTTCTAATTGCAAAATAATTCTATTTCTATTTAACTCTATTTCTCTTTGTTACAATTCTATGTAACAAATAAAATTCCTAACAATTTTATCTAACAATTCTATCTAAAACTTTCTAACAATTTTATCTCTAACAAATAACAAAATTTTAAAAAAAACTAAACCTAACAAAATTTATCTAACATAACAGTTAACAAAAAAATTTAAGGGGTGGCCGGCGGGCGGGCTCACCGAGAGTTGGCCGGGGTGGCGCGGCGCTCGCGGCGGCTCGGTGGCGCGTCGGGCGGCGCGCGCGGGAGGGCGGCGGGTGGCGCGCGCGGGAGGGCAGGCGGTGGCGCGTCGGGTGGCGCGTCGGGCGGCGCGCGCGGGAGGGCGGCGGGCGGCGCGCGTGGGAGGGCGGCGGGCGGCGCGGCGGGGCTCGATGGCGGCGCGGGAGGGCGGCGCGCCGGCGAGTTTTCGCGCAGCCGCAACGATCGGCGGCAGAGCTCTCCTTACGCGCGTCGTCGAATGGCTAAGTGTCGGGCGGAGGAAGAAGAGAGGAGGAAGGGGCGGGCTTATATACCCCAACCCTTTAGTCCCGGCTGGGGGCTTAAACCGGGACTAAAGGGGGGCCTTTAGTCCCGGTTTAAGCCCCCAGCCGGGACTAAAGGGTTTTGGGGGGGCGGTTCCAGTTCGCGCCCGAGCCCCCCCCCCCTTTAGTCCCGGCTGGTTACTCGAGCCGGGACTAAAGGTGAAATAAATGCGCGCCAGTTATGATTTTTTTCAGATTTCATTTCAAAACTATTTTATTTGAAATTTGAATTGAATAACTTCTGTATAGTTTAGAATTTGAAAAAACTATGAAAATGAAAAGTGTTTGAAATTGAATAAATAATTCAAAACTATTTTCTATTTTAAAAATTAATTATTTTAACTATCCAAACTATTAACTATTTTGCCATTTTCAATTAAAAATTATGTTTATTAATATTCTTTTTGTATATTTGAGAATTTGAAAAAACTATGAAAATGAAAAGTGTTTGAAATTGAATAAATAATTCAAAACTATTTTCTATTTGAAAAATTAATTATTTTAACTATCCAAACTATTAACTATTTTGCCATTTTCAATTAAAAATTATGTTTATTAATATTCTTTTTTATATTTGAGAATTTGACAAAACTATGAAAATGAAAAGTGTTTGAAATTGAATAAATAATTCAAAACTATTTTCTATTTTAAAAATTAATTATTTTAACTATCCAAACTATTAACTATTTTGCCATTTTCAATTAAAAATTATGTTTATTAATATTCTTTTTGTATATTTGAGAATTTGACAAAACTATGAAAATGAAAAGTGTTTGAAATTGAATAAATAATTCAAAACTATTTTCTATTTTAAAAATTAATTATTTTAACTATCCAAACTATTAACTATTTTGCCATTTTCAATTAAAAATTATGTTTATTAATATTCTTTTTGTATATTTGAGAATTTGACAAAACTATGAAAATGAAAAGTGTTTGAAATTGAATAAATAATTCAAAACTATTTTCTATTTTAAAAATTAATTATTTTAACTATCCAAACTATTAACTATTTTGCCATTTTCAATTAAAAATTATGTTTATTAATATTCTTTTTGTATATTTGAGAATTTGACCGATCCATACAAGGGATTTGTTGTTGCGCAGGACGAGATCCATCGGTGGCGGCCTGAGTTAAATCTAGAAGTCTAGTTTAGTTTAGTTTGAACTATGCGTGAGTTTTATGCGGTGGCGGCCTGAGTTAAATCTAGAAGTCTAGGATCCAGTGTTGTGGCGTTCGGTATGAAATGTTCTATTCGTGGTGCTTGTGATAGCTCTGTTTGTTTCTTTGGCAATTTACCCACTGGTCAAGATGAACCAAAATTCAATCTTTGCTGTTTCGTCTAATTTTACGATGAAACACTCAGGAGGTTTTTTTCTTCTACAAAATTTGTTTACGAAGGCTTTTTTTCCAAAGAGCGGTGTAACCGTGTCTGTCGTAGCCATGGAGAATCTTCATCATGCATTACATAAAAGGTTTAATACATTATTACATTATTGCACCAACATTCCTATCTATTATTTCTGTTTTCTTCTGGGTCGTAGCCATGGAGAATCTTCATCATTCAGTAGGATGCTTGGGTCAGTTTTCACTTTGAAGGGCGGAATTTCATGAAACTTATTATAATCTACTGACATGTCTGTCTTGTCATCTACTCCCACGATGTTTCTTTTCCCTGAAAGAACTATGTGGCGCTTTGGCTCATCGGACGATGTCTTCTTTTGCTGATTTCTTTTTCTAGGTAGAAATACAGGACCGAGAATTCTAATCTCTTCGACTAGGTGAACTAGGAGGTGTGTCATTATATTGAAGAAGGATGGCGGGAACAACAACTCAAAGCTGACCAGACATTGGACCACATCAATCTGTAACCCTGATAGACTTTCTCGATCGATTACCTTCTGAGAAATTGCATTGAGGAATGCACATACCTTCACAATTGCCAGGCGAACATTTTCCGGTAGAATTCCCCTCAATGCAACCGGAAGCAATTGCGTCATAAGCACGTGGCAGTCATGAGACTTTAGGTTTTGGAATTTTTTGTCTTTCATATTTACGATTCCCTTTATATTCGACGAGAAGCCAGTCGGGACCTTGATACTGAAAAGGACTTCAAAGAAGATTTCCTTCTCTTCCTTAGTAAGAGCGTAGCTGGCACGCCCTTGAAACTGCCCTGGATGCATGCCATCTCTTCCTTTATGATGTTCCTGGTCCTCCCGTGCTTCCGGTGTATCTTTTGACTTCCCATACAAGCCCAGGAAGCCTAGAATATTCACGCAGAGATTCTTCGTCAGGTGCATCACGTCGATTGCGGAGCGGACCTCATGGACTTCCCAATAGGGTAGCTCCCAAAATATAGATTTCTTCTTCCACATGGGTACGCGCTTATCAGGGCCGTTAGGAACAGGTTGGCTGCCAGGACCCTTTCCAAAGATTACTTTTAAATCTTTGACCATATCAAATACTTCAGCACCAGTACGGATGACAGGCTTCCCCCGGGGTTCTGCCTTGCCATTGAAATGCTTGCCTTTTTTCTTTAAGGGATGCTTGGGTGGAAGAAAACGACGATTGAACGGGTACACATTCTTCCTACATTTGTCCAGATATATACTTTCTGTCTGATCTAAACAGTGCGTGCATGCATTGTATCCCTTGTTTGACTGTCCTGAAATGTTACTAAGAGCAGGCCAATCATTGATGGTTACGAAAAGCAAGGCTCGAAGGTCAAATTCCTCTTGTTTGTGCTCGTCCCACACACGTACACCTGGTTCGGCCCACAACTGTAAAAGTTCGTCAACTAATGGCCTTAGGTACACATCAATGTCGTTGCCGGGTTGCTTTGGACCTTGGATAAGCACTGGCATCATAATGAACTTCCGCTTCATGCACAACCAAGGAGGAAGGTTGTAGATACATAGAGTAACGGGCCAGGTGCTGTGACTGCAACTCTGCTCCCCAAAAGGATTCATGCCATCTGTACTCAGACCAAACCATAAGTTCCTTGCGTCACCTGCAAATCTCGGGAACTCTCTCTCGATTTTTCTCCACTGCCGACCATCAGCGGGGTGCCTCAACTTATCGTCTTTCATATGATCTTCCATGTGCTATCGCAACAACTTCGCATGATCTTTATTTCTGAACAGACGTTTCAACCGTGGTATTATAGGAGCATACCACATCACCTTGGTAGGAACCCTCTTCCTGGGTGGCTTGCCCTCAATCTCACCAGGGTCATCTTTTCTGATCTTGTACCGCAATGCAGTGCATACCGGGCATTTATCCATATTCTCATATTTCTCACCGCGGTAGAGGATGCAGTCATTAGGGCATGCATGTATCTTCTGCACGTCTAATCCTAGAGGGCAGACAAGCTTCTTTGCTTCGTACGTGCTGGCGGGCAATTCGTTCTTTCTTGGAAGCATCTTCTTCATCAGTACCAGCAACTTTTCGAATGACGAGTCAGTCACACCGGTCTCTGCCTTCCACTTCAGCAATTCCAGTGTGCTACCCAGCTTCTTCTGGCCATCTTCACAAGTTGGGTACAACAATTTGTTGTGGTCCTGTAACATCTGCTCGAACTGCAACCTCTCCTTTTCTGTGTCGCAGCCTCGCCGTGCTTCAGAAATGACCCGGCCAAGATCATCAGCAGGCTCATCTGGTTCCCGTTCTGCACCCTGATCTTCTTCTTCATTGTCTTCCATTGCGGTATCAGCATACTCAGGGAACATAGATCGGTAGTTGTCATCATCGTTATCTTCTTCTTCATCGTCGTCTTCCATCATAACCCCTCTTTCTCCGTGCTTGGTCCAAACATTATAGCCCGACATAAAACCGGACCGAAGCAGGTGGCTCTGAATGACTCTTGAGGAAGTGTAATCCTTCTCATTCCGACATTCAACACATGGACAAAACATATAGCCACCACCATGCTTGTTCGCATCGGCCGCATCTCGAAAAGAATGCACGCCTTCTCTGTAAGCGGCGGTGCGTCGATCACCGTACATCCATGGATGGCTCATCTGCGTCATGCAACAGTATATCAAACACAATCACGATCCTAAAAATTAGTACCGCACGGTCTAAACGAGGAAATATAGTTGCTAACCTTTTAGAATAAGTGGAAATAAAGAGGAAGAGGCTTAAGCGTGGCTCGGGCACCTCATATCGTAGTTATGTTCGGTGAACTGAAGCGGCATCGCTCTAACAAACATTTCAACAAACACCTCTAGTGCATCCAAGCAAAAAGGAGAGCTAGCACACACTCACACACTTTCATCCAAAAAAATGCAAGAGGGGAGAGAGGGGCTGCGCTGCAGCCATATATATAGGCAGAGGACTTTAGTCCCGGTTTGAGACACAAACCGGGACTAAAGGGGGCGCACATGCGGGCCGCTCAGCGCATAGCCCTTTAGTCCCGGTTTGTGTCTCAAACCGGGACTAAAGGCTCGTTACGGGCCGGGACTAAAGCCTCCCGGGCGGCTGGCGAATTTCGGGCGACGTGGCCGGGCCTTTAGTCCCGGCCCAGATGGAGGCCGGGACTAAAGGGTCCTGGCCAAAGGCCCTTTTTCCACTAGTGTATCGACAATGTTTTGTGCGTGTTTTAGTAATGGTAAGAAGAATCCCAATAGCATGCCAATAGTAGCAATGACTTCTAGGGTGTCATTTGCTCGCTGGAAATTTGAGGGAAATTTGGACAATTGGAAGGTAAATTAATGTTCTTTTATTTTATGGGAACCACTTGCATATATTTCTAGCTTGGTGGAAATCAACTCTTTCCCTCGGAGTCATTTCAATAAAACTTGGCAACGAAATAGTTAGACAAGTATGGATAAAAATTTGATTTCAGATTATATAAAATACCCAGAGTCGGCCTGAACCATCAGTATATTGTTTTAGTTCATTGGAAATTCAATTATTTCCCCAAATCTCCTCTTGGGATTTGGATCTGTTATACATTTTTTTTCTTGCTTCCGTTCCAAATATGAGGAGCTCTTCAGTAATACTAAGTCAAATCGTGTAGCATTAGATATGTGCTAGACTTCCTTTTTTTAAGAAAGATAATATCCCAGCATCTGCATCGATTGATGTACACGACCATCTCGTGTTAAGACTTCTTATCGTGCAATTTGATACATCATATCGTGAAGAAGCGAAAATATTAATCTGTCAACATGTGCAAACAGAATCCCACAACAAAAACATATGCATGCAGAAGCAATGATGATGATCACTCGATTATCATTTGCTCTGTTGTTGTCACCATCTATTGACATATAGATAGCCGAAAATAAGTTTAACACCGGAGATACTTTGCTGCAAATTCAACAATATTCTGGTTGGAGCTCCCGCCCTCCTGCATTGCCTCCTTGGCCAACTCCATCAATTTTCTAACATTTACACGGTACTCATCCTTCCTCTTTCCGTCCATCACCTTTGTGATGCATCCCTCCACTTCCTTCCTACTCACGAAGCCTTTCCCATTGGCTCGCATCAGCACGCCGATCCCCCATGCGCTCTCCACATACTTTGCATTGGTTGGCTGGTCCGCCGACCGTGGCATTGCTACCATTGGCACCCCGGCAGCTATTGCTTCTATCGTGGAGTTCCATCCGCAGTGTGTCAAGAAACAACCTGCACGTATATATAAGGGTTGTAAATATTGTTGCCAAAGTTTCCCGCTAAATATCACAAAAAAAATTTCGCAATGGACTAAAACTTCACAGCAAGTTCATACCTATGGCCTTATGTGCCAGGACATCAAGCTGGGGACACCAAGGCACGATTAATCCCCTTTCCTTGCATTTGTCACGTATTTCTTGAGGCAACTTCTCTGCCTCGCTGGACCTCACAACCCAAAGAAATGGCTTGCCGGAATCGCAGAGCCCATTCCCAAGCTCGTCAAGCTCCCCGGCGTCCATGCTATAGACCGTCCCGTAGGAGGCAAGGAGAACTGAGCCAGGTTGCTTATGATCGAGCCATGCCATGAACGGCGCGTCGCTGTCGCTGCTGAAGAAGTTGATGCCGTATGCCCTGTTCGGCGGCAGGCGGTCGTCGTCGAGGAAGAAGGACGGCAGCGTCGGGCCGACGGTCTTGGCTCGCCATGTCGATTCCATGTATTTCGCCTCCAGCGGCTCGAGATCGCGGAAGGAGTTGACTAGCACGTCGTCGGCTTCCTCGAGATCCTCGAACTGCCGGATCGACACGTCGAGGTACTTCGGGTAGAGGTCCGGCGATACCACGAACGGCGAAAGGTTCTCTCGCCCAAGATCCACGCTCACCACACCGCGGCGGCGAAGTTCGCCACCGTTGGCCATCGGCAGCGGCGCGCGCCCTGCCCACGCCTCGCCGTAGACGATGTCCACGGCGCACGACTGTGACAAGAACGCGGCGGTCGGCAGGCCGGCGGCGCGCGCCACCCGCCCCGCCCACGGCATGTGCGGGTCGTAGACCACCACGCGGGGGGTCCTCCCGGCACGCACCTCCGCGGCGATGACCTGCGCCAGCGTCTTGGACCCGACGGCCTCCGCCTTGCGGCAGTACTCGACCGGGTCCGCGCACGAGCCCATGCCGCCGGCGTCGAAGCCGGTGGAGAGCACGAAGCGGGTGAGGACGAGGGTGGGGCAGAGGCCGTGGTACGCAAGGCGGCGGCCGAACTCGAGCATCGGGTTCGTGTGTCCCTGCGCCGGCAGCGGCACAAGGAGGACGTGTGCGCCAGAGACGTTCGGCGTCTCCATGTCTGGGGTTTGCTTGGCCTCCATCGAGTTAGTGTGGGACTATGTAATGTGCGAGATTATTGGAGTGTATATAGGCGGCAAGATTGAAGAGGAGTGGCGCGCAAGCAGGATGGTTTTGTTCTGTTATGTGTTCTGCTTTGGCGTAGCTTCCGAGAGGCAGAGAGAGCAGAGTAGAACTACTAGACTATATTCTATTATTCACCGGTGGAAGGAAGAAGCTGCTCCGTAGACTCCGGCCCAGTTTTTCCTTCTTTGTTGTGCTTCGCTATCGATTGGGACAGAGGTTTTTCTGCGTCCACCAGAATCAGCAAAATTGTTATAAGAAATTTGGACTTTCTATTGGGGAAATCCACATTTGATCCCATGTGCCCTTTATCTCAAAAACATACTCCCTCCGATCGGAAATTAATGTCGGCCACTTTGTACTATCTTAGTACAAAGTTTATTAAGTCACCTACACTTATTTCTGATCAGATGGATTATTTCAAAATATGAGAAAATTTGAAAACATATGTTTTGCGTACAAATCGACATTCTATGTGCACATGTAGAATTTCTTGAAAAAATGATTTTTTTTTTACTCTTTGCAAAAAAAGGACAGAAAAAGTATCCCATGCAAACCTTTGTTTTGGCAACAAATGTTGCCTTTTTTACATACGCCAACTAAAAAATCAGTTGTTTGTGAAATGACTTGGCGTGTATATAGTTTGTGACATTTTTGAGTGGAGCAAACGCAACCTTAGAACCAAAATGTTGCGTCTTTATTAGTTATTGCTGCAACTTAAGTCTTTTTTTTTGTCTTACACTCCATCGCCTTAAATTTTCTGCAAAGTATAAGTCAATCTGAACTCTGAAGTTGCAACAATGCAATCTTTACTTCAAGCTAAGAAAGTGGATGGCTGATTTAGTCCTACAAATGCTCCGAGATGGCAAACTTTTGTGCATTTTTTGCTTGAAACAAAGCGGCAAAGGAGGCACCCACATTAATTTTAGTTATGTTCGGATATATGTACAACCCAAACACTTGGGTTCCACTTGATTTCTGAAATTTTAGTTTATTTTTATCCAAATTGAAATGGTTTATATGTTATATGCCATTTTAGTAATTTACATAAACTAGCTTATTTCAACACAATTTACCGATACTTTAGAACTATATAGGAACACTAGGACCTTATTTATGTGACCAAAGTCAACGTATATCACCATTGTGTATTTGTTTATCCTACTATTTGGTGGGGGTAAGAAGGCTCCATGGCTAGATCACACATGCCCTTCTTGTCTGCAATGTTCCTCTACATTCTTAGGTACCCGTCCTCACCCTAAGATGTGCCCCGTGAATTTTTCATCAACCAATAAATTGTGCCATCACTAGCCTTTCCATATCCCCCAATGGCTGCAATCCCATGGTCCAACTCAGTACCGCAACATCCAGTCATCACCCCACCAGAGTAGAACTAAAACGTCATGTCGCCTCCATCCACAACTATGGACACAGGTTGGATTGGGCTGCATCTTTATTGACCGGCACATCCTAATATCTCGTGATGGTTGCGTCGCTATGTTAGATCCACTTTTGCATTTTCCATCAACGTATGGGTAGCTAGACTCCTTTGTAAGACCTCCATCCTGGATAATGAACTTGAAGGTATCATCCATGGGCCCTCCCTCTGCATTAAAGGGATGCATAGGGCCCTTTATTACCTTATTAAAAAAGTATGTGTTACAAACTATAACAACTCAATGATCACATAAAGTCGTAACATGGATGATCTATCTAAAAATAAGCAGGAAGATGCAACACCTTGGCATCAATTTGTTAGTCTTCTATCAAACCGCCAGCCGTATTGGCTTTATAAAGCCCATCCTACTGTAGAACAACACTAGTTTGAATTGATACGTCAAGGTTCTATGAAGCCCTTCCGGAGAGCACTGTTACCATTGCGGGCTTTGTCTCATGCACTCTGTGCATCTAAGGCATTGTGAACGCAGCCAACCAGAGTGACTTGTACTTGCTAGAAAATGTATGTATATCCAACCCGCCTCAAACATCAGAAATATAGCATGACCCGTGACGGTGTCCAACTTCACAAACCGGACACAAGCAACATGAAACGCCTGATCAAGCCAGAAATGATCATTGTGTACAAATGGGTTTCGTGATGACTCCCAATCCCAATCCTACAGCAATGTCGTACACTACCATGTAGATGAGATTGTTCCCTTGCGATACATTGCTGAGGTCGTCCTTTCAAATGATACAGGCGCACTAGATAAACAGGCCTCCAGATTTTTTATGGCGTGGAGCAACTATATATAATCTCTCAAACGTTTGAACAAGACAATCATAACCATTTACTATTCACCAACCAATTCTCCCCTGGTGTGACTATGCAGATTGCTGACACAAATGCAACTAATGCTCACATGTTTCCGCAGTAAAGTTTTATGACCTTGCAAGCATGATAACTTGGTCAGATTTATTAATATCAATTTGTTGAGGTTCTTTTTTTGAGTTTTTCAGGACATCATGCTTCCTAAATACCGGCTCATAATGTAACCTTGTTTTGTTAGTAAAAAAATAACCTTGTGAGGATGATAATGGTCACAGTTATTTGAATAGCTGCCACCTCCGCCATGAAAAAAATGAGGCCACCATGGCCGCCGACCTCAGCAACCACACCGATATGTTCTGGCTGATATTTCCCCATTACAGTTTTCCTTTCCCAAATGATACCCCCTCTTCACAGAAATCCACAGAAAAGTTTCTGCCGCTTCTCCTTAGAAATCCTCAAGAAAAACTTGACTTTCAAAGGTTATGAAGCTATGCATGTCAACTATATCATCCAACACAAAAGTATGTTTATAGACTAGAATTGGAAATCCTACACAAGTTAACTTCAAACTACATAAATAAACAACCCATTATTAGTCTAATACTACCTTCCAATTTGTATACCACACTTGTATATTTATCTTAAATAATATTCAAGGTTGCTAAAGTTTGTGTATTTTAAAGTTTCCTACATAAACCTTAGCGATTTTTTTATTTTCAGTTGAAGCTTTTGATGTTTAAATACGATTTCCTATATTGATGATGTAACTTATAGTAAACACTTGGTGGTGATTTTGTGTTTCTTGTCGTATCCTTTTGGGACATCGACCTGTTTTGCCAAATATTAATATCATATTTATATTCAGTATAAGTGTATATTTTCTGGTGGACATTAATATCATATTCATATTTGACTAATTTTATAACTTCAAGACAACTCAAAGATCTATAAATTACATAAATCTTGTTGGCATGACATGGATGTGCACAATGTCTGTAGGATTGGGAGTTAACAGGAAACACGACCGTGCAGTATTAGTATTTCGCACGACCTCCTCTATTTCAGTAGCTCTACGGTGCTGTGATTGACATGCATGGCTTCGAATAAGAGACCCTCCAATATCTCCGGGGGCTCCTTTACCCCGCTCAAAGCGGCGCGGGGCAGGGCTGCCGCACACCATGTCTAGCGCGTGGCGCTAGCGGGCTGCGGCCCAGTCGCCCAGGTAGTAGTTTTTTCTTTTTTGCTGTTTTATCTTTTCTGTTTCTATTTTGCTTTAAATTTTGAACAATATTTTTTAATTTGAACAAATTCAAAATTCGGACAAAATTTTGAAGAAATTCGATTTTTTTTTGAATTTGAACAAATTTTGGAATATGAACAAATTTTTACATATGAAAATCTTCAAAAAATAAAATTTTCAAAAAATTGAACATTTATAAATCTAGACTTTACTAAATATCTGAACATTTTTCACATTTCAAAAATAAAACTTTTTGAAAAATTTGAACATTTATAAAAATGAATGTTTTTTAAATATGAACTTATTTAAAAATCTAAACATTTTTCACATTTGAATTTTTTTGACTTTGAACATTTTTCACATTTGAACATATTTGTACATATGAACATTTTCAAAAAAAAAAAAATTTCAATTCTGAACAGTTATTAGGTTTGAATAACAAAAAATAAAAAACAGAAAAAAGAAACAAAAAAGGAGAAATAAAAAAAAGAAACGAAAACACCGGAAACACACGAAAGTGGGCCGGCCCAACGCGGCGACGAGGTGTGCGGCGCGAGGCCCCCGTGCCGCATTGAGCTGTGTATAGGATTTGCCAACATCCCCTAGCTCAAGTGTTCGACCCCCTCCACTGGCCGATGCCGCACAAGGATGGCCCGCATGGACCGCTAACTTTCAGTTAGCAATGGTGGTCCCATGCGCTTACGGGCCCATGAGTCGGTGAACGAGAGTCACTCCAATGTATATGAGAGAGGATACGCACCAGCCCAAGTACTATCGCCCACACGCGAGGTCAGCTCTCTTGACACTCTGGTACTTACATCCTCGTGTCACGCCTGGGCCTTGCCATGGCGTGAGGTCAACTCTCCCTATACCATAAAGCACACATGTGTGTCCTCCTGCAAGGGGTCTCGCTAGGGATGCAGAGCGGCGTCCCGCATTGTCTCGCAAAACCAAATTTTAGGCAAAAACATGATCTGCTGACAAGGCTAATTAAAGCAGACCTAAGTCAATCACCCGTCCCGTCCCGCATCCCGTCAGCCTTGCATCCCTAGGTCTCGCATAGTGCGACATGATGCATTTTTTTCTGACCCTCTCTGCGCACCTTTTGGGGTTTAGCGTAGCCTTCATCCTATAGACGACCCAAATTTTATTCTTTAGGGTATGCACTTTTCCAAGCCGTGCAGACTCGTTAATAAACATCTTCAATTTTAGAATATATTCTAGGTAGGGCATGAATTCAGTTGTCGCGTTCTACTATTACATACACGCTTTGTTGGACCAGGGCATGGGCAACCTATGCGTTATTCCAAAGAGAAAATGTGCGAACATAGAGAGCATCGTTAGACCACCAATGTTTCACGAGGAGTTTATGCATTCAGAGGCCATGCCTCTGCCCTCGGTTTCCCCTTTTGTTGACCTGCTTGATCTTTTTCCTAGGATGTACGGACGGAGTTGTAGCTTGCTCAGTTTTTTCCCCTCCTTTCCGGACTTTACTCTTGCACGAAGTTCTTTGGTGCGGAGTATTTGTAATTTCTAAGTTTGCCCGTGTTGAGACGTTGGGTATATTTGATTTCATTCCTCTGTTATGTTGCATTTACTTTGACGAGATGAAGAAAATATGCTAGGATCATAATAGAGGTTTAGTATAAAATGTCTCTGACATGTCTGAGCCGAGATTGAAGACAAATAAAACACGTTAACTATTGTCAGGCCGAGTGCCTAACGATAAACTAGGAGAGTGTTTTCAGAATTTTTATTAATATATAAGTAGGTTGAGTAGTGCTTGTTTATATGAAAGACACTTAAGTGTCTTGCTTTGAATTAACAAATCCCCATATATAGGTTGACACCTGCTCTGAATTAGTAGAGTACATATAAAACCAACTGGCTGATTGTTTTGCATCTGATTTCGCCGCGTCAGTTTCTTCATGTATTGGGAATTTTTCATTTAAATTTCATGTATATTCGCATGGATATGAAATAATTGAATGTTTCATGAAGTTTTTGTATTTACCTCCTATACGGTAAGCTAATGCGCTTTGTCATTTTTTTTTGAGTGGTCATCGTCATGTTGACAAGGGTACTAACTATCACACATGGTCCGGATCCCTCCTAAGGAGGATGTCAAAGAAGCAGCTCAGTGCGCTGCCAACCCTTGGAGTGCGATCGCTACTTGCCGGCAGGCGCGACGGTGGCATAGGAGGCCAGGAATAAGAGGAACATCGCTGAGGCCACCAAGGTTTTGGCGTGCAAGGGGCACGATGAGAAGCGGCTGCATATGCCTATGTGCTTCCATGGCAAAAACGGCTCCAAAGCAAGCCGTGTGGGCTGTGGTTGCGGATATGGACCTACTGGCGGAGGGGACGACTATTTGAATGTCCAACGCACAACCACCCGTTGATCAGGCACAACCAAACCAAGGGTTTTAGATAGTTTATAAGCCATGTGTTAATTTGGGACACACTTATCTTCTAGTACCAATTTTCACCAACCAGGCTATTATGGATACATAAGAAATGATGCTAACGTGATAAATCAAGTATTAAACGTTTACGGCAAACCTACTTTTTTAGAGCAATAGATAGGTAACATCCGTACAAAACTCCTTGCCTCGAATGAACGACGAGGCACCATGAAAACCAAAAGAATAAGTTCTGAAATCAGAACTCGATGCACTAAGCATATGTAGGGAACGGAGTACAATATGCCAACCCCTTGGAATCAAGAGGAACAATGGTTGGATCTGACCCTCATGGCAAATGGCAAGCCCTGCTATGATTCTCCCATGCAGCACTATTACCGCCGCTATACTGCTTGTTGCTGGCGAGCTCTGGCATCACCAGCCATCTCTGTCGTATTTGTTTGGAAGCAGGGACTCGAGAAAGATCGTCCATGCAATCCACGTCCAAGCTGTTAAAGGCCGCTCGGGCCATGATGGCACCCAAGGCGAGGGTTCTTACATGTACAGAGTGCAACATATCATAACAGAAGACTTGACCTTTTCTTACTATTGTGATCCCCGATGATTCCCAATCCTACAACAATATCTTCGTTGCCATGGATGTGCCTGCCCGGCCATATTTTTTTTTTATTTCTTGTACAAATGCATTACTAAGGTCGGACGTGCTGAATATTTGTAGACCTGAGGTTCGTCATGCCGTGAAGCAATTCTTCTCAATATTGAAGAGGACAATCATAACCCGCAATAGCTATTCACCAAACGTTAATTACTACCATGGCGTGACTACAAAAGACCATGGATCGATATAGAAAAAATTATGATAGGGTGGTCAAATTTATTTCTATCTTTTTGCCGAGGTTAAGTTCGATTTTCATAGGATTATTGTGCTTCATAAATATTGGCACATAAATACTATGCCATTATTTCCCCTAAAAAAATTCTACATCATTTTTAGCACATTTCATCTACGTTATTGGATAAATGCCACGAATTGAGTTACAATTAGAATTTATGTCATATGGTGTGTGTGGATAGAGTACACATAGTACAATTATTGTATCTTAGCCGTCTCCTATATAATTTTTTTAAGGGAAAGCCATCATGGCTGATTTTATTATTTCGGCAAAAATAGTTACATCGTTGGATAAAATGGAGACTAGAAACTCAGTTAGTTCCTCATGCCATACAATTGACATAGGCCCCTCAGAGTATTTTGCTAAACTATCTACCGTTATATTAGCTTCCCTAGGACAATGAAAAAACTGAACTTCTATAAAATTGTGACAAAGAGAAGTACATTCTTCATAAATTGCTGCTGCAGGACCGAAAGAATTTCCACCGTTCTGCATAACCTCGATCACCTCAATGCAATCCGAGTTAACCTCAAGTCTATTGCATCCCACTTGACCTGCCAGAATTAATCCATCCCGCAGAGCTCGCGCTTCTGCCGTGGATACGTCTGACACAAATGGAATTCCACAATAGCTTGCCGCGAGGAAAAAGCCTCGGTCAATAATATCCAACAAGCAACTGCCATCCACCATACAACTCTACAACGCCGCGACTACGTCAATTTGAAACAGAGCCTACTAATCTTGACATGCCTTGCTTTGTGTGAAAATTGTAATGATGATATTATGCACCTTATTTTTGGTAGGCACTTAACAACACACTTTTTGCATTAATTAAACAGAAAATCAATTTTTGTAGAAAAAAGTTGGGAACTCATTTCAGAATTTTGTTTCTCATGCCAATCTGCACCTTTGTGCAAACAATGATGTGAAAAGGCCATGCTATGACATTGTTTTGCGTGTTGATGGCTACGAGTGCTCCGGGGCATGCCGTTGGCATTCCCAGCATGTCGCTCAGTTTCCTGATCAAAAGCTCGTGACACTGCGTGTCAAAACTGGTTCGTAGTTCTACCGTAGGGTCAAATAACAAATGGACAGGGGTGCAAATGTATTTTGTTTAAAAAAATTCACAACATACAAGGTGTTTGACAGAATGTATTTTGTTAAGAAATCTTAGCCTTGTCATATATGTGTCGACTCCGCAGCTAGAAAGACATTTCCCAGTATACAAGTTTGCAAGCCCACTGATAGTGCTTGTGATGCAGCCCAGGGTGTCGTACCTCGTTGTGCAGTCGGCCCAACCCAATCCCTGAAATCTTAGGGTGTCTCCAATGTTTAATTCACAGAGAGACCGTAAGCTGGGCCCCACCGTTAATCTTATGGCGCCCTCAGACTCCTACAATGCTTAAGGTCGCATTCAGTCTTAAGGCGGAGCCCACTTGGCAGCTTTTATTTTCCATGCATGCGAGGGCAGCTTGTCCCAGAGCTCATATGCAAGGCTTCCGTCGCCCGTGGCAGAGAGAGGGGAGAGAAAAAATTCATTTTCTATGCTTATGACCGGGTCATACCGCTATGGTCGACCAGCAAGCATCTTACGCCTAAGACCGACCTCTACAATGCTTATTCCTATATGTGGTCGACCACAAGACCTTAAGACCGAGTCTTATTTCAACATTGGAGACACCCTTAGTATGTGTCACATAATGAACGCCATGCCGAGTGCCTCATGGCGGCGCGGCAGTGTTTGATGTCATCGCCGTATCATTTATTAGGCGGGATCTAGAGCCCTTCTATCTCCTCCTTGAGCGAAAGGAGAAGGAGCAGGCCAACAAGAAACTGAATGCGCTAGCGATACTCAGAGTGCGAGCGGTACGTTAGGGCTGGCGCGGTGAAAGCAAAGGTGGTCATAATAATAGGTACGTTGCTGATACCTCCAAGGCCTTGGCGCCCATGAGCGCCGATGAGGAGCAGCTGCACGCATACGTTCTTTGTGTCTATAACGGCTGCAATGCAAGCTGCATTGTGTTAGATGTATATTTATATATGTGTATTTTCCCCACCTGTTAGGGGGTTTCCTGCATATTCTCACCTGTACATGTAACTATATATTGTGGCCTTTGGCGCCCAGGGAATACAACTTGTCTATTCCTAACCTGGTATCAGAGCCGGTTTTAGGGCTCTGCTCGTGACCGCCGCCGCTAGCTCGCCCCGGCCACCGCCGGTTCCCGTTCTAGCCGCTGTTCGTCACTCGTTGTTTCCGCTCGTCGCTTCTCATCGCCGCCCGCCCGCCCAGCCGCGAGTCTGGGCCTCATCCCGCTCGAGTCTCCCGGAGCAGGTCGCCGTCTCCCTGCTCAGATCCGCTCGAGTCTCCTGCCTCGGTCCCGGTCCCGATCGAGCCATCCCAGATCGATCCCGGCCTCGGTCACATCAACGAGCCCCAGATCGATCGGCCTCGGTATCCCGGATCGCCCAGCCCGCCCGGCCTCGTCACCAGCAGGAGGACTGCCGCCTCCTGTCCCTGCCTCCCTCCACGACCACGACCACGATCTGCGGCCGCCAGGATCAACGCCCAGCCCGCCCGGCCTCGTCTCCCTGCCTCCCGACGCCCGGCCTCGTCTCCCCGCCTCCCGACCACGACCACGCTCAGCCGCCGCCAGGGTCAACGCCGGCCACCGCCAGGGGTCAACGCCGGCCACCGCCACCGCCGGGAATTGGTCCTCGGCGGCCGAAATTGGCCGCCCCCGGTCCTTTGGCGGCTTCGTGTGACCTTGCTTGTGCGAATTTGGTCGCTGTCTGCTTGGTCAGCTCCCAGTACGTGCAGTTCCTGTTGTGAGATCTGAGATCTGTTTTGAAAAAAAAAACACGATGTTGTCTCCGTATCTTGCTGCTGTTTCTTCCGATGCTCCCGTCGTGCGCTCGGGTCTTCCTTCGTTACTTGGCCCTTGCCCGTCGACTTCATCTTTGTCGGCGCGCCACTCTACGTCGGTCCTCGCGGATTCTTCCTGTGGTTATCCGACCTCGTCTTCGCTGCCTTGTTGCTCTTCACCGACTCTGTCTATGTCGGCTCGCCGCTCTACATCGACTCTCGCGGCTTCTTCACGCGGTTCTGCCCGCGTTTCGCCGACTTCGTCTTCGTCGGCCTGCCGCTCTACATCGACTTTTGCGGCTTCTTTAGGCGGCTATGGCCGCCCTTCGCCGACTTCGTCTACGTCGGCCTGCCGCTCTACATCGTTTTTCGCGGCCTCTTCACGTGGTTATGGCCGCGCTTCGCCGACCCCGTCTATGTGGGCTCGCCGCTCGACATCGACTCTTGCGGCTTCTTCAGGCGGCTGTGACCGTCCTTCGTCGACTCCGTCTTCATCGGCGTATTGCTCTCCGTCGTCACCTTTGGCGGCCTCTGTGTGTGTGGGTGACAGCTCCTCGTCGGCACCTGATTGTACCTCGACCTCTCCAGTTGTGCCCCTTTCTGCGCATTAGATAGCGCAGCTTCGATGCCTGCTTGATGCTTGGGATTCTTCACCGATAGGTTCTGCTGGTTCTGCGACTGAGTTTTCTGGCATTGAGCGACCACCTCCTCCTTATCCAGGTACATCCCCATGGCTTCTTGATACTGGAGCTTCTTTTCATATGACTCCTGATTCTTCCTCGTTGCATTCTGTTCGACCTGTCGACCCTCCTGTTCGTGTTCTTACTGCCGATGGTACCCCTCACCCAGTCATTAGTCGAGGCATTCTTAGTACTTCCTCATTTTATGTTCCTTCTGTTGCGCATGTTCCTCAACTTAACATGCAACTCTTTTCTGGTAGTCAGATCGTTGACTCTCGTTGTAGCATCACTCTCGACTTTGATTCCTGTTCTGTTCAGGATCGTCGCACCGGCACTATGCTTGGTGCTGGCCCCCGCCGCCATGATGGCCTCTGGGAGCTTCACTGGCTTCGTCTTCCTTCTGATGCCACCGTCGCCAGTTCCTCGGCATCTGTAGCTGTCGCTACTAGCTCTTTTCAGCAGTGGCATCATCGTCTTGGACATTTATGTGGTTCTCGCCTCTCGTCTTTAGTTCATCGTGGTGTTCTGGGGTCTGTCTCTGGAAACGCTTCTTTGGATTGTCAGGGTTGTCGCCTTGGTAAGCAGATTCAGCTACCGTATCCTCACAGTGAGTCTGTGTCCGAGCGTCCTTTTGATCTTGTTCACTCTGATGTTTGGGGTCCAGCTCCTTTCCCCTCGAAAGGAGGTCATCGCTACTATGTTCTCTTTATCGATGATTTTTCTTGTCACACTTGGATATATTTCATGCGCTCTCGCAGTGAGGTGCTATCCATTTATCAGCGCTTTGCGGCTATGGTCCGCACTCAGTATTCCTCGCCCATTCGTGTGTTCCGTGCTGATTCTGCTGGTGAGTATATCTCTCAGCACCTGCGTGGAGTTCTTGCTGAGCAGGGCACCCTTGCTCAGTTTTCTTGTCCCGGTGCACATGCTCAAAATGGTGTCGCCGAGCGTAAGCATCGTCATATTCTTGAGACCACCCGTGCTATGATGATTGCTTCTTCTCTTCCGCCGCATTTATGGGCTGAGGCTGTCGCTACATCGACTTACCTCATTAACATCCAGCCTTCTGCTGCCCTCCAGGGTGGCATCCCTCTCGAGCGTCTCTCTGATGGTTCTCCAGACTACTCGGCTCTTCGTTCGTTTGGTTGCGTTTGCTATGTTCTTCTCCCTCCTCGTGAACGCACCAAACTGACCGCTCAGTCTGTTGAGTGTGTATTTCTCGGCTACAGTGATGAGCATAAGGGCTATCGCTGTTGGGACCCTGTTGGTCGTCGGATGCGCATCTCTCGTGACGTCACGTTTGATGAGACGCGTCCCTTCTACCCTCGCCCCACCTCTGGTACCTACCCGGTGGATGATATCTCCTTTCTTCTGTTTCCTGATGCACCTCCTTCTGTCCCTATTGTCCCTCCTCCTGGACCTCGTTCTGATGCGCCCTCTTCGTCCCCGGTGCCATCATCTTCGACTCCGTTGTCCTCCTCCCCACCTAGTTCTCCTTCTTCTGCTCCTCCGCCTACCTCACCGTTGTCTCCTTTTCCCTTTCACTATTCTCGTCGCACTCATGTTCCAGATCCTCCTCCAGATGTCCCTTCTTCTTCTTCTTCTTCTTCTTCTTCTTCTTCTTCTGATATGTCTTCTTCTTCTGACGAGCTTCCCTCTCCTCTTCCGGTGACTCGTCCACGTCGTGCTCCAGACCGTTACTCTCCTAGTCAGTACGGTCTTTCTGTTGCCTTCGAGCCGACTTCTTATCGGGATGCTGAGCGTCATCCTGAATGGCAGCTTGCTATGGCTGAGGAGATTGCTGCGCTTGAGCGCACTGGCACCTGGGATCTTGTCTCTCCCCCTCCTGGTGTTCGTCCTATCACGTGTAAGTGGGTCTATAAAATTAAGACCCGCTCTGATGGATCTCTTGAGCGCTACAAAGCGCGTCTTGTGGCTCGTGGCTTTCAGCAGGAGCACGGCCGTGACTATGATGAGACTTTTGCCCCTGTGGCTCATATGACCACTGTGCGTACTCTTCTTGCTGTCGCTTCTGTTTGACACTGGTCTGTGTCTCAGCTTGATGTTCAGAACGCTTTTCTTAATGGCGAGTTGAGTGAGGAGGTTTACATGCAGCCTCCTCCCGGGTATTCTGTCCCTGATGGGATGGTCTGTCGCCTTCGGCGTTCTCTTTATGGCCTGAAACAGGCCCCTCGTGCCTGGTTTGAGCGTTTTGCCTCTGTGGTGACTGCTGCTGGTTTCTCTCCCAGCGCTCATGATCCAGCGCTGTTTGTCCACACTTCTCCTCGTGGACGCACTCTTCTCCTTCTCTATGTGGATGATATGATCATTACTGGTGATGATCCTGAGTATATTGCCTTTGTTAAGGCTCGTCTTCGTGAGCAGTTTCTTATGACCGATCTTGGTCCTCTCCGCTATTTTCTTGGGATCGAGGTCTCTTCCACTTCTGATGGCTTTTCTATCTCTCAGGAAAAGTATATTCAGGATCTTCTTGCTCGTGCTGCTCTTGGGGATGAGCGCACTGTTGAGACTCCTATGGAGCTTAATGTTAAGCTTCGCCCTACTGATGGTGATCCTCTTCCTGATCCGACGCGTTATCGCCATCTTGTTGGGAGTCTTGTTTATCTTGCTGTCACTCGTCCTGATATATCTTATCCTGTTCATATTCTGAGTCAGTTTGTCTCAGCTCCTACCACTGTCCACTATAGTCATCTCCTCCGTGTTCTTTGTTATCTTCGTGGTACGATTACTCGTCGCCTCTTCTTTCCTCGTTCCAGCTCTCTCCAGCTCCAGTGCTACTCGGATGCTACTTGGGCGAGTGATCCTTCGGATCGTCGTTCACTTTCTGCTTACTGTGTGTTTCTTGGTGGTTCGCTTGTTGCTTGGAAGACGAAGAAACAGGTTGCAGTTTCCCGTTCGAGTGTAGAGGCTGAGTTGCGAGCTATGGCATTGTTGATTGCTGAGGTGACATGGTTACGGTGGTTGCTTGCAGATTTTGGGGTCTCTGTTACGACACCCACTCCACTTTTGTCTGACATTACAGGTGCTATCAGTATTACACGTGATCCGGTTAAGCATGAGCTTACCAAGCATATTGGTGTTGATGCTTTTTATACACGTGCTCAGGTGCAGGCTCAGGTTGTTGCGCTTCAGTATGTGCCTTCAGATTTGCAGTTGACGGATTTCTTTACAAAGGCACAAACTAGAGCGCAGCATGACTTCTTACTCTCCAAACTCAGTGTTGTGGATCCACCATGAGTTTGAGGGGGGGGGGGGGGGTGTTAGATGTATATTTATATATGTGTATTTTCCCCACCTGTTAGGGGGTTTCCTGCATATTCTCACCTGTACATGTAACTATATATTGTGGCATTTGGCCCCCAGGAAATACAACTTGTCTATTCCTAACACATTGGCCGTGGATGAGGAGCTGCTGGCGGAGAGGATGGTTGTTTGATTGTCCAATGCACAGCAACCCGTAGCTCAGGCGCAGCCTAGAATTTTAGATAGGTTATAAGCTACGTGGTAATTTCGGGCACTCTTATCTCCAAACCATAATTAGTGTTACTGATTTACTCCAAGCACTAAGAATGAGCAGGAAACGAAGTACAATATATCGACCGCTTGGAAGTAAGAGCAACACTGGTTGGACTTAAGCCTCGTGGCAAATGGCAAAGCTCTACCATGGTTCCCCCTTTCAACAGTGTTACCACCGCTATGATGCATTGGGGAACTCAGCGCGGCTAAGGTACTTCGGTGGCAGTCGGCCATCTCAGTGGTGTCTGTTTGGAAGGTTGAGAAAGCTCATCCGTGCAATCCGCCTCAAAGCTATCAAAGGCCGCCCGAGCCATGATTGCACCCAAGACGAGGGAAATTACTTGTACAGAGTGCAATATATCATAACAAGAGACTTGGCCTTCTTGTTGTATTGTGTTTCCCGATGATTCCTATTCCTACAATAATGTTGTCCGCTACGATGCATGTGCCTGCCATATTTCTCTTGCATTTCCCCCACAAATATATTACTATGCTTGGCCTTTCGAGTTTGAAATGATCCAGACGCACTGAATGTATAGGCATGAGGTTTGTGATACGTTAATTTCTTCTTGCTCAATTTTTTGGAGTCGACAATCATAACCCGCAGTATTTATTCACCAAACGATTGTACCGTTTCTTACTTCCCCCCGTCCGCAATCATAACCCTGAATGTATAGGTCCCGACACGCATATAGGCTAAGTGCTCTCCGGTAGGAGGTGTACCTAGCACTACTCCCCCTGTCCGGAATTACAATGCATTTTGGGTATATTTAAAACTAAACTTTTAAATTTTGAACAAGGATATAGAGAAAAATATAAATATTTTTAATAGCAAAAACATATAATATAAATACATATTGTATAACAGTTCTAATAATATGTTCTCCATCTCGTGAATGTTATGTATTTTCTACATGGTAGTCAAAGTTTTTTGACCCTGACTGCTTATATATCATTCATAGAAAGGGAAAGAAACCAACAGTACAACAATTCTAACGACGAGAAAATTGAGTCGTCAAGCACCCGCTACAACAATAGGAATACACTATGTGTCTGACAGAGAGAAACACAATACCTATAGGCGAAACACCACTAAAACTGTAGCCAAATCATCTTTGATTTTCTACGCTAAAGCACTCGCATTCATCTCTTTTCCTAGAAACACCCTTCGTCCTCATTCTTTCCAAATGTTCCAAACAGTGTATGCAGCTAACTGCATGGTCTCGTTCTTTTGAATCTTTGGAACACAGGCCTGTACCTTGCACCACCACCTTTTAACAGAGATTGCTTGCGAGGTTGCATAGACCAGGGGAGTATTGACCTGAGTGAAATTTTCCCAGACCTCTTTTGTATAGCTACAGCCAACGGTTAAGTGCGCAGCAGATTCAAGTTCCTGATCACACAGCCGACAGATGGGGTTACAAGGCATTCCCCTCCGTACCAGCCCGTCTGTCGTCCAGTTTCTGTTCCTTAGAAGCAGCCAGAGGAAGAATTTAATTTTTCCTTCAATTTTTCCCATCCAGACCTTCTCTAGGAACGGTTGTTTTATGCTGCCAATGAATTGCATCTCATAGGCACATTTTGCATAGTATTTTCCACTAGTACATGGCCACCAACAGATTTCATCCGGAGTGTCAAAGAGTTGAACCTCCTGGATCAATAGCTGAAGGAACTGATGCAATTCCTCCTCATTCCGAATTCTAGAGATCCCTCGAAGCCAACGTCCATGTGCAAGAGCCTGAGCAACCGTAAGCTTCTTACTCCTTGCAATATCAAACAACAGAGTGGCATCCTGGGCTGGTGCCAATCCATTCAGTCACCTATCCTTCCATAAAGAAGCAACCTGACCGTTGCCAATTTTGATCTTTGTGCAAGCCGCAAATAATTTCATGTCAGTTCTATCACATGGCAGTTGCATGCCCTTCCAAGATCTCTCAGCTTCATCCCAAGCAAGCCAAGACCGTCTCAAACGAAGCGCTCGTCCATACAGCCGCAGATCCTTAATTCCCAAGCCCCTATACTTTTTTTGGGGTACAACACGTTTTCCAATTAGTTAGGCAGTGCCCACCATTCTCCTCTTCATCTCCTTTCCAAAGAAAGTTTCTTCTTATTTTATCAATTTTTTAAATTGCCCAAGGAGTTAGGACAAAACTTGTTAGGAAGTAAGTTAAGGTAGATGTAAGAACCGAATTGATCAGAGTGAGTCTTCTAGTTCTTGACATTAGCTTTCCTTTCCAGGGCTTCAGCTTGCTAGCTATTTTTTCAATGAAGCGCTGCAACTCCACTCTAGATGGCCTTTTGGTTCCCAGCGGTAACCTTAGGTAGTGGCAAGAGAAATTTCCAGCAGAGCCGCCAAACTCTCTGAGAACTTCAGCAATGTCCAGGTTATCACATTGGATTGGGTAAATGACACATTTGTTTAGATTAGCCTTCAAGCGTGATATTTCTCCAATGGTGTGCAACACTCTCTGAGTAACAATCATGTCCTCTTTCATTGTATTGAGGAAGAGTGCAGCATCATCAGCATAGAAGCTCGATCTTACTCTGGCAGTCCTCAGACCCAAAAGCGAAAGCAGTCCCAAGTCAGTAGCCTTTTGTGAAAGTTTATGCAATGGTTCCATTATGAGGATGAAAAGAAGAGGGGATAAGGGGTCGCCCTGCCGCAGCCCTCTCTTGTGGCGCAACAACCTGCCAGGAGTGCCGTTCAAAAGAATCTTGGAAGTAGATGTTGCAAGCGGAAGAGCAATCAAATCACGCCACCTCTGACCAAATCTAAAACCTTGCAAGACCTCCAAAATAGTAGTCAAAGTTTGTAAAGTTTAACTATGAATAAACCCAAAATGCAGATTAATTATGGAAAGAGGAGTAACAAAGCTTGGCTCGAAGTAATCCGGCGAGACGACGCAGTTGTAGTCTGGAGTGGGCTTGGTCTTGTGGCGTGTGCAGGTGTGGCCGCATTGTTTTGGTGTTGTTGCATGGTTTTCGTTCATTTTTCTGCTAGTTAACGGATAAGGCGAAGATTTTGCCTTTTGATTTTTAAAAAGAACTGCTTTGATACCAAGTGGTTTTGTGTAACTCGTTTGTATTCAGTTATCATTCTGGGGGCTGGTACCCGTCCAAGAGAAAGGGATTACACAGCGAGTGAGAGTGAGCTAGTTACACAACTGAATCAGCTAAAGCAGAGAAATAAGGCACGATATGTGCGTGTGGTGGAGCCGGGCGGCGCGCGGTGAGGACACGGAGTCCTGACGGTGCTGATTCGGAAAAAGCCGTGAGCTGACGTGGTCTTCCGACACCATCAATGGCGTCCGCGGGCGGGCTATGCCAGCAGTCCGCCGTCTGTGTGGTTTGTGTTGAGAATCTTGAGAAAGCTGGTCCATGCAATCCACGTCGCAGCTGTCAAAGGCAGCCCGAGTTGGACTAACTTGTACAGAGTGCAACATATCGTAATGGGAGACTTGACCTTTTCTTACTATTGTGTTTCCGGATGATTCCCAATCCTACGACAGTGTCTTCCGCTAGCTACCATGCATGTGCCAACGATATTTCTCTTACATTTCCCCGACAAATACATTACTACTATGCTCTAATGCTCAGCCTTTCAAGTTTCAAATGATCCAGATGCACTAAATATATAGGACTGAGGTTTGTCATACCCTTAGGTTCTTCTTGCTCAACTAATTGAAGACGACAATCATAACCCGTAGTAGCTATTCACCAAACGATTGTACCATGGCGTGGTGTAACTACACAGACCGTGGATAAGGACAAATAATGTTCACATGCTTGTATAGTCAACGTATCATTGTGAGCAAGACAAGAAGGTCAAATTTATTTGTATCTTTTTGCGAAGGTTAAGAAACTTGATTTTCACAAGATTATTGTGCTTCATAAATACTAGCATATCTATAATAAACCATTTTTAGCGGATTTCATCTAGACTGATTGTTCGATGTATGCCATGAAATGGGTTGCAATTAGGCTTTAAATCTGATGGTGTAGGCAGTCCTCCGTATCTAAATCATTTGCCGCCTATATATAATGCGGATGTAGCAAGTCCTCCATATCTTGAGCGACACATCCCACTCGAACTTCTCGTGAGGGTAATTCCCACTAGCAACTGCAATCCACTAGCTAACTCTAAGTAGCCCGGACTGCGCCAATTTGAAATTGGACCACCTAATCTTGACATGCTTTCATTTGTGTCAAAAATTTTATGGTGATGTTTTGCACCTTATTTCTGGTAGCTGATTCACAAAAAAATTCTCTAATTAAATAGAAAAAATATAAACTCATTTTGGTAAAAACAAAACAAGCTACAAACTCGTTTTGAGACTATTATTTTGTCATGCCAACATACACCTTTATGCAAAACAATGATGTGAAATGGACATATCATGACGTTTCCATGCATGGTGATGGCTAGGGCGCGATCTTGGGCATGTCGTTGGCGTTTCCCACTGCGTCATTATGTTTCCTGATCAAAAGCTCATGACACTATGCGTCCAAACTGGTTCGTAGTTCGACTCTAGGGTCAAATGATAAAGGGTCGAAGGTAAAAATTTATTTGGTAAAAACCTATATGCAAGGTGTTTCACTTAGTGTGATTTGTTAATAAAAATCTAAACTACATCATGTGGCCTTGTTATCTTCGTGTTGGAAAATATAGCAAGAGGCTTTAGATGAATTGAGATCGCTCTGAATCTGGGCAAGCGATGATTTCTGATGGGAGCTCGTGAGATAAGTCAAGTACTTGATTTGGTCTCCAGCTAGCCTCACCGTCGAGTTGGAAAGGTCCACCGCCAGAGCTTGATGAGAGCTCCGTTGTTTTGTATCAACAATTATGTTGACTTAAATAATTTGGTATATGTTCCACGTAAATTTGGTTTTAGTCCCACACTTTTGGCACTGTTGGATTCATCCGTTTGTTTTCCCAGATCGATGTGGATGGATGGCTCCTAAAAATATTGGTCACTGTAACTTGTATATGATTAGAGTGTTTTTTATGCAACAAAAATTTACTTTCAATCTATGGTACACGTATTTCTGTTTTGTTCATGTGTTTTATATAGTGATTGTCAAGTGTTTTTTTGTTGTATTTTTGGGACACCGGAAAACTCCCATTTGTGTCCTATATTTGTTTGCTTGCCCTCGTCACCTAGCATGCATGTATGCATGGAAGCAATGAAAAAGACATTGGTCTATGACACACTCTTGCTATACAACGCACCTATATTGCGAGTTCCTAGGTGTATCATGCCTTTTTATCTCGTATACAGTTATACGTGCATAAAGCTTTCTTACCCTGCCATGGTTCTCCCGTGCAGCACTGTTCTTCCCGCTGGTGAGCTCTGGCATCGGGACACTCAGCGCAAGCGGCTAAGATACACTGGTGGTCTCCGTCCAGATGTTTGACGATGCTCGCAAATGCAATGCTCCTCAAAGCTGTCACAGGCAGCCCAAGCCGAGATGGCACCCAATACAGTGAGAAGGATACAGACTGTGACATATCATAACGGAAGACTCGGTGTCAACGCACTATTGTGTTTCCCGATGATTCCCAATTCTACACCAATGTCTTCTGTTATCATGCTCGTGCCTGCCCTGCAATATTCCTTTTGCATTTCTCCGACAAATACATTACCAGGCTCGGCCTTCTAAATGATCCAGACGTGCTAGATATATAGACCTGAGGTTTGTGATGCCGTAAAATAATTTGTTCTCAAACTTTTGAAGAGGGACAATCATAACCTGCAATTCCTATTCACTAAAGGGTCCTACCGTACGTGGTGTGACTACACAAACCACAAATGAAGACAAATAATGTTCACAGGCTACCACGAATAAAGAAAAATAATGATCACATGATTCTACTGTCAACGTTTATGACATTGTGAGCAAGATAAGTTGGTCAAATTTATTTCTATCTTTTTGCGGATATAAAGAAGTTACAATTTCAAAAAATATTGTGATTTAATAACTAAGGCATATAAGCACTAAACCATTTTTAGCAGATCTCATCTACATTATTGGATGTATGCCACAAATTGAGTTACAATCAGACTTTAAGTTATACGATATTAGCCCAATTGACAGTGTTAGTTGAGCTCCCCATTAAAAAAACTATTTAGATTGTGAATGTCCAAAAAGTGTTTACAATTTTAGTCTGTATTACCGAGAAAATATCAACTGGGATTTGTAAAGAAAATGTTCTATTTCTCACAAATATTTCAATTTAAGTCTTATGGCTACTTGTCATATAAATATGTGTGAACAAAATTATTTGTTGGACTGCTTACTATGTATGGTGTACATTAAATTTATCAGTTTGTTATTCCGATATATGTTTGACCAAATAATAAGTTGTGCATCTTTCATAGAACGTAAATTGTTGATAAACTTAATAGTTTTTCTTGATAAAGTGAACCAAACATGTTAATTTCAAAATGTAGGCCTATGTATTCATTGATCATTTCGATAGAATAATTGTGAACTTTAATTATTTTGCTAAAAATATGGATTTAACAATTGGTCTACCCAGCGCTAGTGATTCTTGCGCCCTATAAACGGTTATCCATAAGATATGAAATGGGATGGCAAAGTCAGCTGCATCTTCTTCCTTTTGCATATCAACGGATGCATCGTACCATGGTTGTATTATCTTATAAGATCAGCGGATGAGTGGGATCCCTTAATGCCCATGGTACTGGTGATCTATGATGGATTGTGAGCGACCAAGTAAACTCAGTCATGGATACAAAAGGTTGGGTATGCGGGGTCATGGAGAAGGACATGATTGGCTTGGATCATCGACCGGGCGCCACACCAAAGAGATCATGGACAGGAAAATATGCCCAATTGAGCAGCAAGGCTTTGATCTCACTCCTTGTTGTGAACGCAGCAAGAAAGGAGCTCCATCTAAGCTTTAATCAACCTATGACGGCTGACAGAAGCAGTTCAGAATAAAACCAATCTTTTGAAGAAATGACGCGTTCTATAAGACTCAACAAAAACCTGCAATAGCCTATGACTCTTTGGTCCACGACTGTAGTTAGTGCATTAAATACTTATTCTGTTAAATGAACATGTTGAGTAGGCTTGTACTCACCTTTCCTTTGAACCCCCATGCTTAGACTGTGAGGATAACCACAAGGAGGTTGATGAAGCAGAGGAGGGCATCGAGGCTTGTTTAGAGGATTTGAATGCACTGACTATCTGATCACCTTCATGACTGACGAGATCCAGGACAAGGCCGAGCATTAGGTAAATAGCTTAAGTTAGTCAAGCAACATTGAACACTTTAGAATAATGCTGCTTGAGTCATCATGGTACTAATTTTACTATTTTCCGTTATGTCGGAGTTATTTAGCATTGAACTAGAGTCACCAAGCTTCATCTTTGGACAGAGGAGGAACTCGAGTCTGTTGTACAATTATGGCTTGTAATAATAAGTGCTTGAATAAAGACCCGCAATTTGTGAATTAGTACTTCACGAGTGTTATGTCAACGACTTGCGAACAATATGCAGTGGTATGAAGGGTCATCGCAAGCTTCCCTAGGGCAAGGGGGGATTGGCCCCCTACTCCATGAAATTACTTAAATAAATCTTATAAATATTACTCAAAGTTTAAGCATGATTGGTGTTCTTGGACAAGTGTGTCGTTTTGGGAGGGGAAAATTTATCCCAAAACTGGTATCTAATTCATAACTTTTCACTAAATCACAACACTTAATATGGTTCAATCGATAATTTTTTATAAAGTTGTACTAAATCAGTGACAAATATGAATCAGAGAGACTAAAGGTTCTAATCATAGTCCATACTAATAGTTACGTCGATCGTAGGCTTACACAAAGCAAGGAAGAAAACGCATAAAAACATTTACACCCATTTACAGGCATAATTGTTTGACTAGGCCAACACCAACAGTATAGGCTAGTAGGCCAGCTTTGTGTTGAGGGCTATATCCAAGGAAGACACACTTTTTGGAACGAAACTCAAGTTTTTGCTTATTGTATGGGTGAACGTGAGGCCAACAAGCACAGCCAAACACCTTGAGAAAAGTGTAGTCAGGAGACTGCTGAAAAAGTTGCTCAATAGGAGTTTTCATGTTAAGTACACGAGTAGGCAAGCGTTTCATTAGAAAACAGGCTGTAAAGAATGCATCACTCCAAAAGCGAAAAGGCACAGAGGCATGAGCAAGAAGAGTAAGCCCGGTTTCTACAATGTGGTGATGCTTGCGCTCAGCAGCACCATTCTGTTAGTGTGTATGGGGACACGCTACACGATGGGCGATGCCAAGTTTATGAAAGAATGTGTTGAGGTTGCGATACTCGCCCCCCCCCCCAATCGGACTGAACATGGCGAATTTTGTGGTCAAGTTGACGCTCAACATGGGTTTGAAATTGAACGAAGACATCAAAAACACCAGACTTGCATTTAAGGAGGTAAAGCCATGTGAAGCGACTATAAGCATCAATAAAACTCACATAATAATTGTGACCACTAACAGAAGTTTGGGCAGGCCCCCACACATCTGAATAAATAAGCTCCAAAGGAGTTTTTATTACATGAGTAGACATGGGAAAAGGTAATTGATGACTTTTCCCTTGCTGACACGCATCACACACAAAAGTATTTGTACTACTAGACGAAATAGGGAGAGCATGGCGATGAAGAACATGCTGGACGACTGGAGAAGCTGGATGACCAAGTCGACAGTGCCACTTGGCAGAAGACACATGGACACTGCTGAAAACCTGAAGTGGGGGTGCACCAATGGGATATAGTTCACCTCGACTCCGACCACTGAGGATGACCTCTCTCGAATCCCGATCCTTCACAAAAACATCATCAGGATGAAACTCCACAAAGACATTGTTGTCACGAGTAAGCTTTTTAACGGATAGGAGACTACGAGTAACTTCGAGAATATGGGGGACATTTTTAAGATAAAGTGGTGTAGGAGTATTAGTGGGAATAGAGGATTGACCAGTATTGGAGATGCGCATACCTGAACCATTAACGGTGTGGACATGATCATGCCCATGATAGGGCTCTCTCATGTGGAGCCTGTCGAGGTTACCAGTGAGATGATCCGTGGCAGCAGTATCAAGGTACCATGGAGGTTCAACAGCTGGAGCAGAGGAGCATTGAGTAGCCATAGCAACCTGACGCTCGGTGTTGGCACCGTCATTGCCGACGCCCAGGAACTCACGGTTGAAGCGCTTGAAGCACCATGAGGCGATGTGACTGAGCACACCACAAAGTTGGCACACGGGGCGCGGACGACCATTGCGGCCAATGCCGTCGTTGGGTTGCGGGGGCGCTGGAGGCTGCGGAATCGGCGGCCCACGTGGGGCGGGTTGCTGTGGCGAGCGAGGAGCAGGAGGCGCACCGCCTCCTTGTGTTCCCCCGCGATTGCCGCGATGCTGACCACCGCGAGAGACGGCGTTAGCCGCCGCATCAGAGTAGGTGTCGGCAGCACGGCGGGATTCAATGCACTGTTCAGTGCTCATGAGGCGGCTGTAGAGATCACGCTCAGTAATGGGGGTGTCGTGGCCTTTAACAGCTTCTATCAGGCCATCATACTCACTGTCAAGGCCATTAAGAACAAAGCCAGTGAACTCGGAGTCACGCAGAGATTGACCAATGGATGCAAGAGTGTCGGCGTCCATCTTGACTTGGTTGAAGTAGGCGTGCGCGGTGAGATCGCACTTCTTCATCTGACCAAGTTTGCTGCGGAGTTGCATAGCCCGAGTGGAGGACTGCGAGCCAAAGCTCGTGTTGAGAGTCGTCCATGCATCAAACGCCGTAGTGGCGATGAGGACAAGTCCGGAGACAGACGGCGTGAGAGAGCCAACAATTGCTGACAGGATGGCCTGGTCTTGCTTGACCCAGGCATAGTGCTCCGGGTTGGAAGCAAGGGCCATGCGCCCTCCCTCCGTTTGGACTGGAACCCAATCCGGCGGGCAGGGATAAGAGCCATCGATAAAACCTTGAAGACCCTGGCTGCGGAGGAGCGGGATGAACTGAGCACGCTAGAACAGGAAGTTATCTTGGCCGAGCTTCACCATAAGGAGGTGATTGAACTGTTGCGCACTCGAGGTAGGCGCCGGGGCGGGCGGTGCCAGGGTTGATGTAGAGGCACCACCGGGATACGCAGCGTCGAAGGAGGAAGCAGGCGGGAACGCGGAGGGTAGAGGGGCTCCATGGGACCCGCCAAATAAGAGTGGCGAGGGCGCAGCCGATCCGCCAAACTGCGGCGGTGTCACGGACTGCTGGGGATACGGCAAGGCGCCGTAGTTGCCATAGGCGGCGGACGGCCCGAGTGATCCCATGTAGGGTTGCATCGGGAACGAGAACGCCGGCCCAAGGGTGCTCGTCATGGCGGCGCCCATGGTCGAGTGGACGAGGGCGTCGGTGAGCACCGCGGAGAAGACGGCGGAGAGGACGGAGAGGATAGCGCGGTGGTGGAGGAGACCGGCGGTGGAGAGGAGCCGGCGGCGGTGGATGGGGCAGCGGAAGACATGGCGGCGGCTAGGGTTGAGGACCGGCCGTCGTCTGATACCATGTAAACATAACTAGGGTTTGGTTGTGGGATAGCTCGACACCTCTAGGGGTCCGGCCTCCTTGTATTTATATTAGATGGACAAATACAATTACAAGATGATAACCTTTGTACGGTTAGGATTAGACTAAACTAAGTCTATACAAATATGTCTAAGAGTAAGGGTCATAGATTCTCCCTAGATCAATGACGTACAAAATAATCTTATTTCCCCACCACAAACAAAAGTTCTTAGTTGACACAAGATATATATTAAAGGAGTCTTTGACTTCTAACTAATTTTGTACACTTATATTTTAAAACGGAGTAGTACTATATCTGCCGACGTGCCCAATCCTACGTTATTGCCACCCACTGCCATTAGTTGGCTTTGAGATGTTTTATGTTTTAAACATATACATATATTAAGCTTAACATAGAAAATGATGTATGTATGGTACACTAAGTACTTGAATGCTTTTAAAATTCAATGTGTTTCCATATTCAAGTCTGAACTGCGCAGCAGTATGTAATATTTGAATTATTTTGTCCTCCGGCTTGTAATAAGGGTACAGTGCATCGTTTTGGAGGATGGGCTCCATGGAGCCCTTTTTAACAAAACCGCCATTTTGAAGTTTCAAATAAAATCTGAAACCAATGCATACTATACAGGTTTTTGGCTGTGTAAAACGGATAAATTGCTAGATCTGAGGCAACGCATAGTGCCAAATTCGAAAATCTTTAGATTTTCCATGATTTGTTAGGCCGGAATAGAAACTATTTTGTGTTTAAATGCAAGACCGTATAATACATGCTTGCCAATATCCTTGATATTTCTGGATTTTTTAAAACTTCAAAATGGCAATTTCACCAAAACCGATCCTCCAAAGCGATTATTTGCTACTTGTAACTCTCACCAATGTTTCACAAAACTAATCTAACAAAGTAGAAAACATGGAATCTGCAACATGGTTAAGTAAACATTTGTGTGCTTAACGACTTGATCGAGATCTTATGGTTTTCCAAATATGATAAAACTGTTAAACTAAACTACCTTGATTTTTTCTCAAACTTGTAGATGCTTTGATATCGTTATGTATTCCCAATGTTTGGAAATAAAAACTATAACATATTGGGAGTATTCCTGTTAGTAAGGACTTGATCAATATGCTCAGATCGAGTCTACTTGTTTGTACAAGTTATTTGCATAGTTTAACTTATACCTCTCATAGAACATATCTCTTAAGAATACATCCAACTAGTTGGATGCATGCACATAGATGATAGATGTTGTGTGCTCTATAATCTCATGAAACAGTAACATGATAACGTATTTTTTCCAATTAAACGCGGAAAATGGATGAGTTAAGCACATTAAAGAGCCCAAAACTGTTACATCCAACTGAATAATCAGGATATCTATTTCTCTCAGTTTATTATAACAAGTGAGACAAACTGGATATGAGGCATTGGTGCTTGAGTTGGAGCTGAACGCTGATGATATTCCAAATGAAGGGTGATCCTCCAACGTATTGCACCTTTTAGTAGGGTCACTGCCATCTGTGGCTTCAAGATGTGGGGCGCACATGTTAGTTGCCCAACTGCATGGTGCAATACGTCGGATGATCCACTTTCACCTCAACTTGCCACTATTGTCAGACGGAAGAATTCTCACGGATCCTAATTAGGTCCTGAGAAGTCTGTTCGCTTTCATCGTTCTACAAACAGAATACCGAGGACCATGGTCTAACACTATTGAGTATCTCGGTGCTTCCTAATACCGGTGATGAAAGGTATGTTTTTTCAATACCTATAGGTGAATATGAGACTGAAAGTCTTTTCTTCCCTACACATTGTCCCCCACGCAGCACTCACTCGAGATGAATTGCTTCAAATCTGAATTCAGCCTTGTCTCCTCCTAGCTTTAAATAGGGTACTGGTATAATTTGCACTAATCTTCCACCAACCAACTGTAACTCACGGACATCTTTACTCAAGTGAAACGAATAGATCCGAACAAACTAACAACTAAAGTTTTTAGAGAATTTAATATGGGCTTGCGTGAGGGAACCTACATGCATATATTTTACTGAGATCTTTCTTTGGTTTCTTAGTCTCAAAGGCAATCATCGCTTATGTTACTGGTGCTTTTCCCCTGTTAGTTTTTTTCTTAATGAATGGGGTTTCTTTTGGATTTACATTACACTTTTGCTTCAATGCACCTTCCTCCCACAAATGCAAACACAACAACGGCTGAGATTGCTCCATACCTCTTTCTAATTTAGGGTATGATGATGGTCATAAGTTAATTATTATATTAAGTCTACATCTATTATAACTTATCTCAGTTAGATCTGTACGTATCCTTAAGCATTGTACAATCTTATCCAATACACCTTCCTCGGTCACCGCTAGTGATGGCCCCTTTGTCCCCTTGTTGGCAGCAACGTCAAAGCTCGGCGGCGGCGATCCCAACCCTTGACGGCGTGGCAGACCAGTCGGCAACACAGAAATTGACGAGCCAGCTTGAGTAACCTTCTATAAGCACATGTATATATGCTGTAATTAGTGTTGGAGTCAAGGTTGGAGTCCAAGATGCTAACGCTGACGCTCCATCATTTTGTTTCCATAAGCGCCTAGACAAGCGTCCATGCGTTGTACAATGCCCTTAGGAAACGAGTTTATGAAAAAGTAATCCAACATGCGAAATTACAGGCGAGTATAAGAAAGTAATTTTGCCAACCCTTGCATTAGTTGGAGTATACAAGCAACAATATGCTGAACTTACAGACAGTTTAGGCTACAAAAAAGCATAGTGACTGACCTGTTGTGAATCTATTGGTTGCACTTGCATAAAAAGTGAGCCACGTTTTGATTTTCACCCTATGCACACGACTAGTCCGTAACAAATTCCCGTAAGAGCTCCCCATAAAGTGTAGCATTACTGGTTGCGAGGCCTATGCAGATATGGGAAGGTGAGCAGTGTGTTCACGTGATCAACAACCACGCACCTCGCCGGATCCCGTGGTTGGCTTGATCCATTGACACTTTGTTCTATGTGCTGTTCCGCTGGCGTCACACTGCAGCATGGAGCTGAATCGTGACGCTTCCTGCTCCTACGTATCACTTTTGTGTCGGTGGTATTGCCGTGGGTGCTCGGGATACCCGGTTATTTTTTGCTCGGTGATTTTTTGCTCGGTAAGACTTTTTCCCGTGGGTGCTCGGGAAACCCGGTTACCAGTCGGTAACCAGATTTATCGACCGGTAACCAAATCCTTGGTATTGCGAGAGAGAAAATCATTTAGGCTTATACAACATCCTAGTGCATTTCTTGACTTGCTCTTAAATAAAAAATGAGTGTGCTCGGGCATGATGTGGTGCAGCAATCTTGCCATTCTGCAACCATGTGCACCCGCATGATGTTCTGGAATTTCCTCACTTTGTTGTTGTACGAATTTTGGAAAAAAAAAATACACATAGGATGCAATTTCAGATCTATTTTTCTTTACATGCCCATCGAACGAACTTATATTACACATTTCTCTACTTCCTATAGAATCAACAAAGTTAAGATGGGATTAGATGCTCTGAGAGCATGCACAAAAAAAAGACGAAAACTATCAAATGTATCCTTGATTTTTGAAAAGTTACAGATGTTATTTCTTCTATTTACATTGCAGGCCGTAGCTCCCACTCAATCCATAGTGGATATGAAGCCTTAATCTGTTCATATATAATTCTTTATCAACAAGTGTCATTCGGAGTACCCACTGCATACAAGTGCGATTTAGTCGAAGCAAAAAAAAAACGCTCACTTTCAGGTTTGACGCTACGCGTGGTATGGTATACATGTCAGTTTACATAATGGCCAGAATGACTATAGTTAATCGAAGTCGAAGAAGTCGGTCGAGCAATGCCGACGATTTGTGTTTCTATGTTTTCCGGTGCCTCCAAATCCTACCATTCATTTTGCGTTCTGCGAAAAAGGATAAGAACCCCACTCGTTTTGCTTTCTGTGACAAATAGTGTGTTGTGTTAGTGGCATAAAGAAATGATAAGAATAGGGTGGTATCTATGTTTATATGCACCTCCCAGCCGGAGGGCCACGGTAGGTTGCTGCTGTTGAGGAGTATTAGTATTGGTCTAGGTCTCTAGGAGTCCGTATTTATCTAGATTTACTATCCTTGTGTCCCAAGTTAGATGTACTATATATTATGGGCTTTGGCCCCTAATAATACAAGTTGCTTATTATCTAACATGGTATCAGAGTCCACGGTTTAGGTTTTTTATTTGACGCGCAACTCGTCCGTGTTATTCTGGTCGATTCCATCGTTGTTCGTCGACTTCTTGACGCCTCGCCGTCTGCCCCGCACCGACCGTGTGCTGATCTCCTGCACCACGGGTGCTGCTTGTCCCCCACCTACGCGCTGCAGATCTGTGCGTGAATCCACCTGCGTCTGCTTGAAGCCATCAGATCGATCACAACACACCGATCAAGTCCCAAGGAAGCAAAAGCGATCTGCACCTGCTACCTCACGTTGAAGATTTGACTAGTGCGATTACTGCTGAAGTGCTGATCTCGTTTGTCTTTGCTTCGGGTTCTTCGTTGTGAGAAGAAAAATGTCTTCGTCGTCTGGCTATGTTGCTATCCCTCGTTGTCTGATGATTTTTTATGGTACTAACTATACTGAGTTTGTTGGCTTTATGCGCATTCATATGTGTGGCCTTCACCTCTGGGGCGTCCTTTCCGGCGAGGTCTCCTGTCCGCTGTACCCAGTTTCTCCTGTGCCTCCTGCCTCGCTGACACCATCGGCTCTGACTCTGGCTGCTGATGCTTCTCAAATTGCTAAGGATGCAGCCAAGAATTCTGATGATGTTGGGGTCGCTCTTTATGACAAGAAGGTCTTAGAATACACGGATGCTCTTTCCACATATCGTGATGATTTGACCGCTTACACTCAGTGGATGGATGATGATGCTCGTGCCGCGGCTGTTCTAACATCAAGTGTTTTGCCTCAGTTTGCCTCTGAGGTACTGTTTCTGAGATGTGGATTCGCCTTCGCCAGCGCTATCAGCCTTCCGGTGATGCTCTCTACCTGTCTATGGTTCGCCAGGAGCATGCTCTTCAGCAGGGTGACTCGACTGTTGATGAGTTCTACGCCCAGAGTTATGCTATTTGGCATCAACTCGATTCCCTTCGTACTGCTGGTTGTGGTGGTTGCCAATGTTGTCAGGCTGTGCGGGCGGACCTGGAGTTTCATCGTGTCTACGAGTTCTTGTCTCGGCTTCATAAGGAGTTTAAGCCTCGGCGTGCTCAGTTGTTTACTCGTGGCCGTGTTTCTCTTCTAGAGGCACTTTCTGAGATACGTGCTGAGGAAACTCGCCTCCGTGGTGTTGGTTTGCTAGAGGTTCCTTCTATGCTTGTTGCTCGAGCTCCTGCTACTCCATGTGCTTCTAGTAGAGAGGGTCGTCCTCGTGCTCATCTTCATTGCGGCTATTGTGACAAGGATGGTCACCCTGAGTCTGATTGCTTTAAGAAGTAGCGCCACATGCGTAATATGGAGCATAGTTCTTCTGTGACACCATCAGCTATCACCTTCACCGAGCAGGATATTCTGAAGCTTAAGCGCCTTCTTGCTGCTTTAGGCTCTCCCTCCATAGGCTCTGCTTGTCTTGTTGCTGACTCTAGCTTAGAGCGACCACTTTCCTCACACTCAGATGCACAACGTGGGAACTCTGGCTGGTCATGGCCCTCGCCTCCATAATCATCATGTCTTTCCCATCACAAGTCTCTTTTCTTTGTGATGGTTTTTTAGTTTTCTATTTCCGCTGCGTCCACCAAATCCATTGTCTCTTTTGTGTCTCTTATGTCATACGAGTCCACTATACCTTCATCGTCAGCTTGTTTCTTTTGCCCTGGTCCTTTATGGATTTCCGTGGCTTGTTTTGCATTGTTGATCTATGCCCATTATCCTTGTCGTCTAGCTTGTTTTGCCGACAATTTCTTTGGGCTATGATCTCTTCGTGCAATGCTTGATTCTCTTGACGTGCCATCTTTTGACAGCCCATCTTCTTCTTATGGGTGTGTGTGTCTTTCTCTGATGTGCGTCTGTTGCATTGTCATTGATATATGCACATTCTTTTGCCCTTAGCCCTCGGTGTCCACGTATAGGCCTCTTGAGCCATACCTCTAAGTCGTCGGTCCACGTATAGGCCTCTTGAGCCATACCTCTGAGTCCACATGTTGACTTCTCTTCTCGTCGCATGTGAGGTGGGTTGTTTTCTGCTATGATCTTTTGTGACATGCTATTCTTTTTCTGGGCGTCTCTCGGCTTGTGTCGATCTCTTCTTCGATTGATTGTGGCTTGACTCTACAGGTTTTGAAGACTCTTCATCCTATGATGACACTCAAGATGCAGATTTAGGATTATCTTTTTTTTTGTAGTTTTGCCTTTCTTCAAATGCAATGCCATTGCATACGCTTTGCATTTGAGGGGGGGTGTTAAGGAGTATTAGTATTGGTCTAGGTCTATAGGAGTCCGTATTTGTGTAGATTTACTATCCTTGTGTCCCAAGTCAGATGTACTATATGTTATGGCCATTGGCCCCTAATAATACAAGTTGCTTATTGTCTAACAGTTGCTATCTATTCTGCTCTTTAAGAAGAGTATTGTACTCGATTTTGACTAGTTGGTATCCGACATTTTAGCTGCGGGAGTAGTATTTAGTAGCACCCATGGTCACTAAATGGGTTAAATCTAAGGAGTTCCTAGAAAGCTACTCCTTTTTCCTCAAGACATGCATATAAGTTTTGATCAAAATCAGGTTTATAAAGTTCAATCGAATATAATAATATATAAAAACATTTTCAATACCAATGGCTACTAAATGAAAGTATATTTTATGAGGGTTATAATAATTTCTATCTGATATCATCGAGTTGATATTTTTCTATATATTATTGAACTTTAAGAAGTTTATCTTTCATCAAAAGGTACATGTAATGTACCGAGAAACAGATGTAGCTCTCCCCATTGTGGGACCCATGCATAAATCAATTTGTGAATAAGCATGCAAGACAACAAGTAACAAAAACTTCACCATTAATGCACATATGCAGAGTACTCCCTCTGTTCCTTGATCTAAGGCGTACAATTTTCTGTGAAAAATTCCAGAATATAAGGTGTATGGCGAGATTGTTGGACTTTTTTACACAATTTAATAGTCGATCTAATTTGGAGAGATAAGATATCGAGATTTCTCTATTTTTTTCTCTATCCTCACATCAATCACCTACCTATACTAACATTTAAAAGTATCAATATTTGTACAAGAAAACTATACACATTATATTAAGGAATGGAGGGAGTATAGTATAGGACCATAGGACAAAGTCATCACGATTTTAAATATGAAAATCAAAACCATTAAGGTAAGATAAAAGGGAGACCTAGCCGCCCCCAGACCTAGCCGCCACCACCATTCTTCCCAGATTCTCGTCGCCGCTGGAGGGGCCATGGGCAAAGCCCGGCGTCGCAAGGAAGGTGGCGGCCGGGAACCTTCATCCCCTTGCAGGTGGTGCGGGGCGGGTCTGGTGGTGGGCGTCTTGGAAGAGATCATGGCGACGCTTGGGAGATCAACACATCGGAGTTTTCTCAGCAAGTTAGTCCTCTCTTGGCGTCGGCGGTCGTAGTCAAGATGGCTCGGGCTGCCTTCTCCTCTATCGGCCACTGCTGGTAGGGGGATTTGGCGGCTTGGGTTGGGGCCTAGAGCCGGGGCGGAGAGTTGGTGGAAGCAGGCATGAAGCTCCATCAAGGTCCTTCGACAGCGCGGTGACGAGCTAGATCTTGGCCTTTCGATAAGGTCTTGGCTACTGCCATGTATGGATTTTGTGGACATGCTTCTGCAGCTACCACCAAGTTTTGCTTTGACCGGCAACGTGGGGGCATGCCGGTGTGATCGAATAATGGAGGCGGTCCTAGGGTTCCTCTCGTGCCAAGAGGATAATTTGCTTGATGCCTGCCCTCATTGATCTGGTCAGAGTGTTGTGTTCCGGAAGGCTCCGCCGGGAAACTCGAATGGGCATCTCATGCCTAGAGATTGCTGGATCGGGTGGGATTCGGTCGTGCGCACCTATGTTTTTTCTGACCGTTTGGTTTTAGAGGGAGCATTATGAAGCTCTGTTGTCTATTACCATCATGGGACACGTCTTTTACAATCAATGGTCAAGTTAGAGATGGAGAATGACATGAAAGCCAAGATTTGAGGACGAGCAACATTGGTTCGAGTCTTTGCAGCGATGAGGAACTTGCTTGGTTATTCATGACTTGTAGTAGTGGCATGGCTAGTAGGGATGATAGTACAGGAGAATTTCAAGATCCGATCTTGCATGGTGAAATCCAAGGTCTAACCTTAATTGGTTGTGCCTGGCAATAGCCTTGTTAAAGGCATTGTTTTATGAGCGCAGACTTTTCTCCATAGTGAAAACCTAAGATCTATGATCGGGTGAAGATGATGCTTGTGCACTGTTTCCTTCTTGAAGGCGTCTCTTTTGGCGATATTGGACTTTTGGTGCTTTCTTGGTGGTGTTAGTGTTGCTGCTACAAGAAATTTATCACTGTAGTGAGGCTTTTCTTTTTTGTAATTCTTCTTTTTTTTGCTGTGTGCATCCGTATTGCCACTAGGGCACTGCATTGTTGTAGAGGCTGAGTGTAATTAGTATCGCCTTCATAGTAATATATATTCTTTATCAAAAAAGATGAAGGGAACGTATCACTTCGGCTGAGTGTAATTAGTATCGCCTTCATAGTAATATATATTCTTTATCAAAAAAGATTAAGGGAACGTATCACTTCAAATATGTAAATGCATGTCAAAGTCGTCAGAGCAGGTACGCATGTTCAGATTTTCTCCTACCATTCAGCCATGCAGTTTATACAAAACCTCCTAGATATCTATTCCTCCATCGCATCACTCCCTGTCCCTTTTTTTTGAAATGGAACACTGATATTCTACTAAGACACGGTAGAATCACCGGTCACCAGACAGGTTACAATAGTAGTAGGATAGCTTGCTCTCCAGAGAACATGGTCTTTAGAAGCTATGCCTACACCCAAAGCCGCTAATTCATGTGCGGGCCGATTACAAGAACGAAGTACATACTTCATGGCGGCCTCAATAAAAATAAAATCCACACGTAGGTGGTATTTCATATCTCTAATCAAAGTGCCTATCAGAGCAAGATCATTTTTTTTTGAAATGGAGTGTCCCCGGCCTCTGCATCAATTGATGCACACGGTCGTTTTATTAAAAAACGAAACAAAGGTTGTAGTTCACAAGTATCACAAGAGATAAAAACTAGTCATCGGCTAAGGATGATACTGAGATAAGCCATCTAAAGATGGAGTACAAAGCTTTGCTAAACATTCTCAATCCTATTAGAATGCCGCCAACCACCCTGGCTGAAGATAGCCTGAACGACTGATGGCTGGCGTGTAGTTGATGATGATGATTATCGCCAGGCAGTTGGGGAACCCCAAGCGGAAGGTGTGATGAGCACAGCAGCAAGCTTTTCCCTCAGTTAGAAACCAAGGTTTCTCGATACGAAGAAGAAAAAGCCAATACGACTGAAGGTGATGCCCACTAGCTGCGTGATGCTCTAACAAGGGCGCCATTAACGATAACTTGTTAGTGCGTCTTCAACCAGTAGCAACGTGGAACCTGCACATAACACAACCAAGTACTTTGTTCCCAACTTGCGATGAGGTTGTCAATCTCACCGGTTTGCTAGAAACAAAGGGTATGAGCGTATCGAATGGAAAACAGTAGAAGTATGCGAGTAAAGTAAACAGTGCGAGTAAAGTAAATAGGTGATAGCAATATGATGGAAATAGGGCCGGGGTCCACAGTTCACTAGCGGTGCCTCTCTATAAGATAAATAACACATGCTGGATAAACAAATTACAGTTGGGCAATTGATAAAATAAAGATAACGTGATATGTCAAGAAGATCACTATGCGATTTACTCTGGGCATTACAACAAAATACATAGACCACCATCCAACTGCATCTATGACTAATAATCCACTCACGGGGATATCATCTGAACACCCCATGAGTATTAAGTTGCGAACAACAGATAATTGCATTAAGCAAAGTGTGTAATGTAAACAAAGCATATACCCTCGAGCATATGAATGTTGTTTTCTCCCTAGTAGCAACAGCACATCTACAACCTTAGAGTTTTCTGTCACTCCCCCAGATTAAATAGAGGCATGAACCCACTATCGCGCATAAATACCCCCTCTTGGAGTCACTAGCAACTACTCGGCCAAGATAGCTACTAATAACGGAGAGCATGCAAGATCATAAACAACATAGAGATAACATAAGATAAATTTCAGTATAGCAACTCAATCATAACACCAATATTCATCGGATCCCAATAAACCAAACATGTAGAATTATATAATGGTGATCTCAATCATGTAGGGCAGCTCATGAGATCTAAACATGAAGCACATGGTGGAGAGGAAAAGCATCTAGCTACTGCTATGGACCCATAGTCCAAGGTAGACTACTCACTCATCGCTCCGGAGGCAAGCATGGCGATGAACAAGACATCCAGTGGCGATTCCCCTCTCCGGCAGGGTGCCGGGAAGAGCTTCTGGACCCTCCCGATCTCGGGTCGATGACGGCGGCGGATCGCGATGTGTTTCTGGAAAATTGATCGGGGTACTTAGGATTTTCCCATCGGGGGGTCTTCATAGGCGAAGGGGTATCGTCAGAAGTGGACCGAGGCGGCCTCACACATAGGGGGTGCGGCCAGGGGCCAGGCCACGCCGCCCTGGTGTGAGGGCCCCTCGTGGCCCTACTCCGTCTCCTCTTCGGTTCTCTGGAAGCTCCGTGAGATATCTGGACGTCTGGCTTTGGTTTGGTTAGTTCTAGAAAATACATAAAAGTGCCACGAAGTGTAACGAAACATTAGGCAAATGGTGTAAAAACAAGCATGGAGCATCAAAAATTATGGATACGTTGGAGACGTATCAGCATCCCCAAGCTTAACTCCTGCTCGTCCTCGAGTAGGTAAGTGATAACAAAAGAAATAATTTTTGAGGTGACATGCACCTACACAATCTTGATCATATATGTAAGTGTTGTGAGCTGGGATCATAAGAACTTAAAACATGGGCATAAAAGATATAATCTTGACAATAAAAACTTTAGCAACCATGTTATAACATACAAATGAACACAAACAAAAGATCATGAAAATAAAACAATGAAAGTCAAACGTGTGTTCAAATCATAAGAATAAACATACAAATGGTTTTCAGCTTGTCCTTCATGGAGAGCAAAACATAAATGCATAGGACACCTTCAAGTTTAAGAGGGCGACTAGATACAAATAATTTAAGAACAAGTGAAACCAACATCATGAATCAATCAATGAAAACTTTGGGACAATGCACATTATACTAAGAATGACAACTATGCTCTCTTAATGGTGCATAAAGATAGAAGGTGGTGACTCAACATAAAAGTAAAAGAAAGGCCCTTCGCGGAGGGAAGCAGTGATTGCAAGTTTTATAACCTTCAAAAATTATGGTACTTACCGGCTTTGAGCTCTCATTGCCCCCATCATAAGCATCTTGAATGGTTAAAGTTAATGCGAGAACAATTATGATGCATATGCTTGACAAATCATAAGTTGAAAACCTCGTGTTCCGTGAATACGAGTACCCAAACCTGATGCTACTTTACTTAGAGTCCCAAACAAGGCTCTTGTCATTGTAAGTATATGCGTATCATCGAGAACTACCAACGGGGTACCTCCGTGCCCGATGACATGGAACAAGCCCACATCAAAATGACAGGACAAGCAGACAATAAATACCTCGACATCTCTTTTATTTACCATTTGTTTAGCTTTTTATTTTGAGATGCTTCGTCGAATGTCCACTATGGGCATGCTGCAAATTTCCACCATGAATTATGCATGGCTTAGATTGGTGGCCCAGGCGTTTCCCTAACACATATACAAACTCCATGATCCCCGCAAGATTCCCAATTTATTTCACACCGCGGGCATCCATAAACAAAAGATCATGATATCAACTCAAATAAGAAGTGCAATGCTGAAAGCTTGCCCATGACGGCATGGCTGGGCTAATCTCTAACTTACAACTTGCAAGCATAACAACTCAACATAAGAGACCACAATTTCAAATTTTTTAGAACAAGAAAAAGTAAAGTGTGCCTTCCGATTCGTGAGAGCTTTACTGACCAATTTTCGCATAACAATGGTAAGAGTTTAATTTGAAGAGAAAATAAAAGCAAGTCAAATTTACTTGGAATAGCAAATTGCTAGTAGGTATGTATGGTGGACACTTTGAAAAACTTAGTTTTTAAGAGTTGGATGCACGAGTAGAGCTCATACTCAGTACAAGGCGAGGGCTAGCAAAAGACTAGGAGCGACCAACTAAGAGAGCAATAATGGCCATAATCATGCAAAGCAACAAAGCGACATTAAAAGAAGCATAAGATGGCATCAAAAGTCAAAAACTAAATGATCATAGAGGCTATTGGTGACTTGTAAGAGTCTAACATGTGTGAGCATGCGCCAAGTCAACCCAAATAAAGCATGAAGGAGAAAACCAAAATAATGCTTCCAAACAATTAAAACAACGTATGATTTTTTTCAAAGGCTCATTAAGCAATCTCAGTTGTTTGAGACAAGTCATGCTACAGCAAAAATCACTAAGCATACTATCAAAAAGACATCAAGCATGGCATGAAAAAGCCTAAGCCGCAGTCTACACAAGCTCCTTCTTGTACCACTTTTTTGCACAAAGCTTTTTCTCTTTTCCAACACCATTCGAACTTTTTTAATCCAACTCTTTTGAGAAAAACCAACATGGTCCAGAGGCAAAAATACACCTTGATAAGTAAATATAAGAAGATCTGAATGCAAATCAAGGCGATAACAAAAACCAAAAGCAGTAGCAGAAAAAGAAGAACACTCGGTTTTTGATAAGAGTGAAAACTAGAGCATTCTTGGCAAATGAAAAGCAAGGCAACTTCTCCAAAAGAAATTTGTTGACGTCCAACCATTTATTGCAGCAAACAAAACTAAACTAATAAAGAAAACTAAAACAACTGACGCTCCAAGAAAAATACATAGTGCATGAAGCAATAAAAATATAGTGTCTTGATAGGTGACCTGATTTTTGCCGATGAAGAAGGGGTGCCTCGGGGGCATCCCCAAGATTTGATGCTTGTACTTCTTGGATATTTCTTGGGGTGATGCATGGGCATCCCCAAGATTGAGCTTTTTTCTATTCTTCAACTCATCTTATCATTCTCCAATCCCTACACTTGAAAACTTCCTTCATACAAAACTAAAAACAAATCTATTAGCAACATTAGTGTAAGAATAACATATAATAAACCTCTTTTTGCTTCAGGTTTCAACCTAAAACCACCACATATAAAGTATGTACTACTGTAGCAACTTCCCCAAAAGTTCCGTGATCAAAAGAACTCAAAGGAAAGCGATAAAGCGGCAAACACAAATATTGTCAGAAATCTGTCAAAACAGAACAGCTGACAAAGGCCGAATTTTTAAGGGGTTTTCTGTTGCTCAAATCAAAAAGTATTCAACTAATGAAAGTTTGGATATAACCTGGGGCAAATTCACAAGAAATCGCAGGTCCAAAAGATATACACAGAATTTTTACGAATTTTTATGGTGCAGCACCAAAAACAGTTTCAGGACAGCAACATCCCCAAATCTTTACCTCACTCAAATTAGAGGCTTCTCTTGGCACAACAATGAAATAAAAAAAGATAAGGAGAGGTCATTACAATAGTAATAACTTCCAAGACTCAAATAAAAGAAAAAGTACTAAAAAAAATATTGGGTTATCTCCCAAGAGTGCTTTTCTTTAACGCCTTTGAGCTAGGCGCAGAAAATTGCGAATCAAGTAATATCAAGTGAATCATTAAGATCAGCTGTGGGAACAAAGAAATGAATTTTGTCCAAATGAGGTTTTGAGTACCCCTTGTAGTCCAGCCTTGGTACACTACTTTCATCAAAAAGATTTTTAGGACAAATCCAACAAAAAATATTTTCCAAGGCATCATGAATTCCTGCAAGTTTACAAGGTATTGGCATTCTAGAATATTTATTGGGTGCACCCACAATCGCTACAGGTGAGCCAAGCTTATTAAATTTCTTAAAAACTTTTCTAGCCTCATTGGCAACATCTTTAAATTATAAGCGTAAAGTTTCCAAAATGAAAGCTTTCTTTTCAGGATCTTCAATTTCATGAAGCTTAAGGAACATGTATTGCAAAAAAGGATTAAGGTTAGCAAACCTAGCTTCTAACATGTGAACTAAATAAGCGGAAGCAACTTCATAACTAGGAGCTAGCTCAACCAAAGACTTTTCCTCAACTTCTTTATGCATACTAATGTGATTAAAGGACTCCTCAATGTTATCTTTCCCAATAATTGAACCACTACCTACTGAGAGGTCCTCCAAAACATACTTACGGAACAACATGAAGAACTAAAGTAAAGAAATAACAACTACCAAGGATTCTAATTTTTTTGGGTTTTTGATAAAAAAATGATTCAAGTAAAAATAAATAAAGTAAAGCAAAACAAATAACAAAGTAAAGGATGTGCGTGCGAAAAACTCCCCTTGCAGAGGTCTTCTTTTTCTTCCTCGGCAACAGCGCCAGAAAAGGGCTTGATGGCTGGCGTGTAGTTGATGATGATGATTATCGCTAGGCAGTTGGGGAACCCCAAGCGGAAGGTGTGATGAGCACAGCAGCAAGCTTTTCCCTCAGTTAGAAACCAAGGTTTATCGATATGAAGAAGAAAAAGGCAATACGACTGAAGGTGATGCCCACTAGCTGCGTGATGCTCTAACAAGGGCGCCGTTAATGATAACTTGTTAGTGCATCTTCAACCAGTAGCAACGTGGAACCTGCACACAACACAACCAAGTAGTTTGTTCCCAAGTTGCGATGAGGTTGTCAATCTCACCGGTTTGCTTGAAACAAAGGGTATGAGCGTATCGAATGGAAAACAGTAAAAGTATGCAAGTAAAGTAAATAGTGCGAGTAAAGTAAAAAGGTGATAGCAATATGATGGAAATAGGACCGGGGTCCACAGTTCACTAGCGGTGCCTCTCCATAAGATAAATAACACATGCTGGGTAAACATATTACAGTTAGGCAATTGATAGAATAAAGATAACGTGATATGTCAAGAAGATCACTATGCGATTTACTCTGGGTATTACAACAAAATACATAGACCACCATCCAACTGCATCTATGACTAATAATCCACTCACGGGGATATCATCCGAACACCCCATAAGTATTAAGTTGCGAACAACAGATAATTACATTAAGCAAAGTGTGTAATGTAAACAAAGCATATGCCCTCGAGCATATGATTATTGTTTTCTCCCTAGTAGAAACAGCACATCGACAACCTTAGAGGTTTTTGTCACTCTCCCAGATTAAATAGAGGCATGAACCCACTATCGAGCATAAATACCCCCTCTTGGAGTCACTAGCAACTACTCGGCCAAGATAGCTACTAATAACGGAGAGCATGCAAGATCATAAACAACATAGAGATAATATAAGATAAATTTAAGTATAGCAACTCAATCATAACACCAATATTCATCGGATCCCAACAAACCAAACATGTAGAATTACCTAATGGTGATCTCAATCATGTAGGGCAGGTCATGAGATCTAAACATGAAGCACATGGTGGAGAGGACAACCATCTAGCTACTGCTATGGACCCGTAGTCCAAGGTAGACTACTCACTCATCGCTCAGGAGGCAAGCATGGCGATGAAGAAGACCTTCAGTGGCAATTCCCCTCTCCGGCAGGGTGCCGGGAAGAGCTTCTGGACCCTCCCGATCTCGGGTCGACGACGGCGGCGGATCGCGATGTGTTTCTAGAAAATTGATCGGGGTACTTAGGTTTTTCCCGTCGGGGGGTCTTTATAGGCAAATGGGCATCATCAGAAGTGGACCGAGGCGGCCTCACACATAGGGGCGCGGCCAGAGGCTAGGCCACGCCGCCCTGGTGTGAGGGCCCCTCGTTGCCCCACTCCATCTCCTCTTCGGTTCTCTGGAAGCTCCATGAGATATCTGGACGTCTGGCTTTGGTTTCGTCCAATTCTGAGAATATTTCCTGTGTAACTTTTCTAAAACACAAAAATAGCAAAAAACAGGGAACTGGCACTATGGCGACTTGTTAATAGGTTAGTTCCGGAAAATGCATAAAAGTGCCACGAAGTGTAATGAAATATTAAGCAAATGGTCTGAAAACAAGCATGGAGCATCAAAAATTATGGATACGTTGGAGACGTATCAACGACCGCCATCAGTCGTGTGCATCCAGAATCCATATATCCCCGCTGGTCCTCTGGAAGAAGGAGCACCCAAGTTGTGATCTAATGCGATGTTCTGTTGATAACCTGCAGAAAGGGAGAGCAATTTGCATTGTTAAATATAATATCATTCTGGCAATTCTAGATTGCCCAAAGCAAAGCACAAACTCCAATTCTTATTCTTGCTTTGGCAAATTTGTCGATCCCATTCAGCCAATTTCCAAACATATTTTTTTATATTGGTAGGGGGCGGCATATTGAAAGTGAAGTGAACAACTCTCCAGATCAGACTAGCGAATTTGCATTTAAGAAAGAGGTGTTCTATGGTCTCTTTCTCATCACAAAAGGCGCATTTTTTATATTCGGTCCAATTTCTTTTGGCCAAGTTGTCCTTTGTCAGGATCTCTTTTCTATTGAGAAACCACATGAAGATCCTAATCTTTAGTGGCACTTTAATTTTCCAGAGATATTTCCTAAGAAATTTTGTGTTCCCGTTTAACAATTTAGCGTATAGAGATCTGACCGAGAACTGACCGGATTCCGTTAGCTTCCATATGAAAGTGTCTTTTTCATCGGTAAGGTGGATGTCCATTAACCTCTCCACAAGGTCTAACCAGGACAGCCACCGATCGCCAGCCAAATTTCTCCTAAATGAAATATTTAAGCCGTCCTCCTTGATGGTGTTTGCCACGGTGACATTTTTGTAGTTCACGATGGCATAAAGGCTGGGGTATTGGGATGCTAGCGGCGCATCGCCCAGCCAAGAATCTTCCTACAAACGGGTCCCTTCTCCATTGCCAACGCAGAACAAACCAAATTTGAAAAAAGTCTCCTTCTGATTCATTAGCCCTTTCCAGAAAGGGGAGTCCGTAGGCTTTGCCTGAACCTCAGCTAAATTTTTGTTTTTGAGGTATTTGTTACATATAAGTTCTTGCCACATCCCCTCTTCATTGATAATTTTGAACAACCATTTCCTCAAGAGGCAATAGTTTTTGATATCCAGAACCTCAATAACTAGACCTCCTTGATCTTTTGGGCGGCATATCATATTCCATTTTGACAGTCTATATTTCTTTTTGTTCTGGTCACATTGCCAAAAGAAGCGGGAATGATAGAAGTCCAACCTCTTCCTTACCCCTATGGGTATCTAAAAGAAGGAGAGTAGAAACATTGGCAGGCTCGTGAGAACCGAGTTGATGAGGATTAGTCTATCACCATATGATAGGATTTTGCCGATCCAAGAAGATAGTTTCTTTTCGAATCTATCTTCGATGACTTTCCATTCTTTGATGAGAAGCTTCCTGAAGTGAATCGGAATGCCAAGATATTTGAATGGGAGTGCACCTACTGTGCATCCGAATATTTCTTTGTAGTCGTTTTGATGGTCTTTCGCTTTCCCAAAGCAAAATAATTCACTTTTGTTGAAATTGATCTTAAGACCGGAGAATTGTTCAAATAAGCAAAGAATGAGCTTCATATTTACCACTTTGTCAAAGTCATGTTCCATAAAGAGGATCGTGTCATCCGCATATTGGAGAATTGATACCCCTCCTTCTACAAGGTGAGGTATTAATCCTCCTACATGCCCATCATCTTTGGCTCTATTTATGATGATGCCAAGCATGTCCGCAACAATGTTGAATAGCATGGGTGAGAGAGGGTCGCCTTGGCGAAGTCCTTTGAGTGTTTGAAAGTAGTGTCCAACATCATCGTTGACTTTGATTCCCACACTACCTCCTTGGGTGAATTTGGTTATCCAGTCACACTGACAAGGGTATAGATAATAGAGCCCATCAGTTGAGTACCCTTGAGGCCCATTAAGCTAGGCCCAATTGTAATACTAGTCGAAATACGAGTTCATGTCATATGTCGATATTGTAATCTATATCAGACCCCTCCCGATCCTTGAGACCTGGCCACCTATATATAGGGGCCAGGAGAGGACGGAGAGGGAGAGATTAAAAGCAAACCAAGTTTACTCTTACGTTTACTTTCGATATACACCTTGTTTGACTGATTTACCTTCGAGTTCATCCGACGCCATATTCCCCCAATCCTAAGTCCATTATATCGGACATTTGTCGAGTTAACCCTTGTCAATTGGCGCCGACCGTGGGGATCCTGGGCGTTGGAATCATGAATTCGATGGCTTTTTTGCTTTTAGCCAATAGCAATCCAGAAGTCGACGAAAGTCAAGAGATGGAGCTGACGATCGGAAGTCTAAGCTTCTACATTGGACCTTCGGGTTCAACTCGTATTTCAGATCCGGTGAAATCGGGTCCGTCGACATGCAAAACCAAGATAATCACAATGTCTGGATCATCTGTGGGCTCTTCTAGTGAGGTAAACTCGCCGGTCAGTCTCGCAGCAACAAAAAAGGTGCAAAAGAAACTTGAGGAATTCAACGAAACTCGAGAAAAGCCCGACATGGAAGCAACAGTGGTCACACCACACGATAATTCAAAGGATTTCGCCACCGGAAGCAGCGGCGTCTCCAGAAGTGTACACCAGTTATGTGTCATTATCACTGAAGCGGCAGAAGAGAACAATCACACAGGTAATGAAGAAGTCGACATGCAAGTCGACAAACTAAGAAGTAACAGCAAGAAGGAAAAAGAGAAAATTCACGTTTCCATCGGAGAATGGAGAATCATTATGTCAGCCATCAATCACGGCACTGAAGTACCCGCAGATTCAAGAAGAGAAGTTCTGATGGCATATCAATACGCACTGCACCAGCGCAGGAAGAAGTTGAGGAAGGAAAGAGACATGTTTATGAGAAGCCGAGACAACATCAGCACATTAAGTGGAGGATATTGGGATGAGTACAGCGATGCATCAGAGTCTAGCATAGAAAGGCATAGAGACCTGAAGCACAGCAGGAGGACAACAGCATGGATAAGAAAAGAGAGCCATACAAAAAGTATAAGCGCACACCTATCAGATGAGGAAGACGACTTTGTGCAAGAAACACCAGAAGCAGCATTGGTAGCAGCACAGTCATACCTACTAACTACGCAACCAAAACCTAGAGATCAACAGGAGCACATGCATCAAGCCGCAATTCGAAGCCTCGGGTTGGTAGAAGACAAGCTAAGGGAAAACTTTCCAGAGAAAAAGACTCGTCAAGCAACGAAAATCATCAAAAACAAAAGGAGGACACAAGGAATATAATTACTCAAGCAAGAGTGAACAACGCGCACTATGCATGGAAAGAATAAAATTACGAAGATGGCAAAAAAGAGATGGGCGCGTTATGCTTTACCCGCAGGGTTCGCAGAACGCGGGTACCCAAAGGATTCAAGCTGCCACACGATCAGCAAAAAATATGATGGGTCGCAAGAACCCATGCTATGGTTGTCAGACTACTTACAAGCAGTACAAATACTCGGAGGAATAAGAGCAACAGCCATGCAAAGTTTGCAGTTACACCTCACCGGCGCAGCACGGTCCTGATTGAACACTATACCCAACAATTCCATTGGGAGTTGGGGAGAACTGGAAAGCCAATTCACAAGAAATTTTTGCTCAACATACAAGCACTCAGCATCTCTGAAAGAAATCAAGTCGTGCGTACAGAGGAAAGGCGAAACCTTACACTCTTATATACAACGCTGGAGCATAATCAAAAATTCTGTAGAAGACGTCTCCGATGAGAGAGAAATAGATACCTTTTCGGCTGGCCTGCGTCGTTGGACCTCGTGGAAGAGGTAGGGAGAACAAGGCCAAGGATGGTGTCGGAGTTAATGGAAGTAGCCAACAGATTCGCCGATGGAGAGGACACATATAACAATAAAAGGGGACGCTCACCAGAAGTCGACAGAGCAAGCAGGCAAAGGCGAAGATACCGCAACGGAGATAGCCACAGAAGGCGAAATCAGATAGCCGCAGGATACGAAAGAAGGGACGAGGAAGGCTATGAAAATAGGGAGTTCCAGACAAAAAGTAATCATGGAGTAGAAAAACCAAAATACTCTGGCCCGTCGGCGGAGGACATGCTATATGGACCTTGTCGCATACCCTACGCATACCTAGACAGGAAAAGGGTTTCCAACCATCAGATGAAAGATTGCAGAACCTTCTTAAGGTTGCAAAGCGCCATGGACTCGAACCAAGGACCACGGTAGGGAGGAAAAAGTATGAGTCAGGGATACCAAATACAGCGTCTAGCAAAACAATTAGAGTCAAAAGTATACATATCTGCAATGATCCAACCAGTGCAAAAATCCAAGAAAGAGTGGAAGAGCATATCCAGACAAGTAAATCTAGCAATATCATCACCACCAGCTACTACAGAGTACCTGCAGTGGTCCGATCAACCAGTCAGGTTTAGCAGAGCAGACCACCCGAGGAAAGTGCGCAGGCCGGGGCACTCGGCGATGGTACTAAAGGCGCAAATTGGAGGATATGATGTCGGACGAGTATTCATGGACGCAGGAAGCGGCATAAACCTAATATACGCAAGAACTCTGAAGGCAATGTGCATCTCACAAGAAAGTCTAAAACCAACAGACTTTCTTTCCACGGAATAGTACCAGGAGGCACAAATTACCCTCTCAGGAAAATAGAACTCGACGTTTGCTTCCGCAATTGCAGCAATTATCGCAGAGAAATGTTAGAGTTTGAAGTCATGGACTGGCCTTCACAGTATCATGCAATCCTGGGGCACCCAGCATTTGCAAAATTCATGGCAGTACCTCACTATGCATATCTCACGCTCAAAATCCCAGGACCCAAAGGAATAATCACGGTACAAGGCAGCTTCGAAGTATCCAACACTTGTGACAAGGAATTCAATAGGCTGGCGCAAACTTTCGGCATGACAGCAGAATACACAAGGCTGAAAGGCGAGACTGGCCACAACATGCTACCCGATGTCGGGCGATCCCTGCCAGATCAGGCTTTCGATGCAACCCAAGACTCAAAGAAAATCCAGGTCCACCCCACAGACCCGAACAAGACCACCTCCATAGTAGTAAACTTGGATCCCACATAGGAAAGCGCGCTCATTGAGTTCCTCTATGAGCGCTGGGAAATCTTTGCCTGGTGTCCTTCAGACATGCCAGGGGTTCCCAGGGAACTCGTTGAGCACGCACTAAATGTGGATCCTAAAATAAAGCCAGTCAAGCAACCACTGCGACGATTTGATGAACCCAAAAGGAAAGCCATAGCATCCGAGCTACATAGGCTAGAAAATGCAGGATTCATCCGAGAAATCAAATCATCGACTTGGGTATCTAATCTAGTCATTCTACCCAAGAAAAACACAGACGTACAGAGAGTCTGCGTCGACTACACATCTCTCAACAAGCACTATCCAAAGGATCCCTTCCTCCTAGCTCGTATTGATCAGATAATAGACTCAACAGTGGGGTGCGCAAGGCTTTCCTTCCTGGATGCATATTCTGGTTACAACCAGATCAAACTAAAGAAAGAAGACAAGAAAAAGACGGCTTTCATCACACCATATGGCGTGTTCTGCTATCAAGTCATGCCTTTCAGCCTAAAAAACACAAGAGCAACCTACCGGCGGATGATGCAAAATTGCCTCGGAAGTCAAATAGGATGTAACATTCAAGTCTACATCGACAACGTGGTCATCACCACAAAAACAGAAGAGTCACTAATTAGTGATCTAGCAGAAACCTTCGGCAACCTAAACAGGTATAAGCTTAAGCTTAACCCGACAAAATGTTCTTTTGGGTTATCCGCAGGACAACTCCTAGGTTTCCTGGTGTCAACAAGAGAAATAGAAGCCAACCCAGAGAAGATCCAGGCAATATCAAAGTTGCACGACGTCCAAAAACTTGTCGGGCGCGTCGCGGCACTAAGTCGATTCGTTGCTCGATTGGGAGAAAAAGCACTTCCTTTCTATGCACTCATGAAAAAATTAGACAACAAATTCGAGTGGACAGAAGAAGCGGATACAGCTTTCGCACAACTGAAAAAGTGCTTTCCACACCGCCGGTGCTGGTCGCACCAAAGGAAAAGGAGCCGCTATTACTATATATTGCAGCAACACATCAAGTGGTGAGCACAGTATTAGTAGTCGAAAGAAGTGAAGAAGGAAAAGCTCATGGAGTCCAACGGCTAGTATATTTCATCAGCGAAGTACTATCTCCAACAAAACAAAGGTACCCGCACTACCAGAAACTTGCATACAGTGTATTCACAACAGCACGAAAGCTACGGCAATATTTCGTGGTGCACCCAATTATAGTGGTTAATGAAGCACCACTATCCAACATATTGAACAACCCTTCAGCGACAGGACGTGTCTCCTTATGGGGAATCGAATTATCACCACTGGACATCACGTACGAAAAGCGAAAGGCGATCAAATCACAAGTTCTACCGGATTTTATAGCAGAGTAGCTAGAGCTACAAAACACAGGACCACCGGATTTATCAAGCGTATGGACAATATACTTCAACAGATCAAAAGGGGTCCAAGGCGCAGGAGCAGGAGTAGTCCTGATATCACCACAAGGCGACAAGTTGAAGTATGCCTTAAGGATGAGTTTTCCTCAAGCTTCTAACAATGAAGCCAAATACGAGGCTCTGCTCCACGGAATCAAAATGGCCAAAGCATGTGGAGCGACTCGATTAAAAATATTCAGGGATTCGAACCTTGTCATGCAACAAGTGATGAACAGGTGTGACGCCATCAGTGACAACATGATAGCATACAGAAACATATACTATTATTTAGAGGGAACATTCGATGGGTGCAAAGTTTCACACGTCAGTAGGGCCAGCAACGAGGAAGCCGACAATCTAGCAAATATCGGGTCCCAATGCTTACCCATACTGCAAGGAGTCTTTTGGGAAGAAATCATAGAGAGATCAATAAAGAACAACAAAACTTCGACTACAGAAAAGCAAGCACAGCACCAAGCAACAGGCTCGGGGGCTGGAAGCACAGCAGAACCCGAAGAAGTTATGATGATCAAATAAACCTGGATGCAGCCATATTTGGCGTACATGATAAACAAGGCACTACCCGAAGACACGGTAGAAGCGAAAATAATAATACGACGATCCAAGGCTTTCGTCGTATTACAAGGAAAACTATACAAGAAAAGTATAACGGGCGTCCTGCAACGATGCGTCACTCCTCAAGAAGGACAAGAAATATTAAAAGACATCCACGCAGGAGTATGCGGATATCACGCTAGCAGCAGAGCCATTGCAGCTAAAGCTTTTTGTGCGGGGTTCTACTGGCTAACAGCCATTGAAGACGTGAAAGATATAGTGAGAAAATGCGAGGCTTGTCAACGTTCTGCATCTCGACCACACGCACCAGCAGCAGAATTGCAACCAATACCACTATCCTTGCCCTTCACGCAATGGGGTCTCGTACATGGTACGAAAATTACACAAATCATGGCCAGGAGGGCATGTTTACATGTTGGTGGCAGTCGACAAATTTACCAAGTGGGTAGAGGTAGCCCCCGTAACAACTCAAGATTCTATAGCTGCAATCAACTTCATCAAGTCTATAGTTTTTCACTTTGGAGTACCACACAGCATCATCACAGATAATGGGACAAACTTCACATCAAAGGAGTTCAAGAGCTACTATGAAAGTATGTGAATCAAATTGAAATTCGCCTTTGTAGCGCATCCAAAAACAAATGGATAAGTCGAGAAAGCCAATGGCTTAATATGCAATGGGATAAAGAAGAGGCTGTTAGCACCTCTCGAAAAAGCCAAGCACGCTTGGGTAGACAAACTGCCCTCCGTGCTGTGGAGTCTCAGAACCACACCCAATGCGGCTACTCAAGAAACTCCCTTCTTTCTGGTCCACGGCGCAGAAGTCGTGCTTCCAGTCGAGATCACTCATGAAGCCCCAAGAATTACGGCTTATGATGAGACAACTTCCACAGAAGCTCTTCAAGATGATGTCGATGCACTCGACGAGGCAAGAGACGTAGCACTTGCCAGAGCAATGCAATATCAGCAAAATCTACGAAACTACCACCGTAGTCGAGTTCGTCCATGATCTTTCGTGGTGGGAGACCTAGTCTTACGACTAAAGCAGGATGGTCACGGCAAATTAGAGTCCCCATGGGTGGGACCCTACATCGTGATAGAGGTAATACCAGGAGGAGCTTATCGTCTACAAGACAAGAAAACGGGGAAAGACGAGAGCAACCCGTGGAATGTAGAGCAACTACGACGATTTTACGCATAGAAGAAGTACAGTGACAAGAAAACTTTCGAGTTACGATCCTCTGAACCCAGAACATGAGGCCACAGGTCGGGTTATTTGGCTCAACTCGACAATATGTATGAATATTTTTCTTTCTTTCCACTCGGGGGCTCAGACCCTCGAGTCGTATGAAATAGAATAAACAAATTATTGAGATCCACGATTATTTGAGATATACTACTAGGTTGTTCGCAACCTGATATTCGACAAAAATATGCACGGTTCAAAGTAACCCGATAATACATCGAAAGCATACCTCAGAATGACGATTTGTTCCCATGGTATATTAATAAAGCTGGTACAAGATAAAATTCATCACGACTATTTATTACAGATAACACGCGAAAGGACAACCAGGGAAAGAGATTACATAAAAGAAGAATCTAATGAAACTGCACTTCAGCTTCGTACTCCTTCTGGCACTGAGTACAGTCGTATATCCTCACATCAAATTTTGACGTACCGACGTGGTAGTCGAAGGTCATGAAGAAACCCTGGTGGAGATCATGGTCTTCTGCAAATTGAGACCAACTGCCTTTGAAATACATCTTGCCGACCCCGTCATACCAGACCTCCATTTCATAGGGAGTTCCGCCCCCATAGTGTTCACGAAGAATCGCTTCCCGCATCTCTTGCCCATCCATAAACTTGGTGAACTTCAGCGGCACCCACTGAATCTCACGGCATTGAGCGCCGGCGATGCAGAAGAAGGAGTACACTTTGGGCAGAGGAGGAGGAGAAGCATTATGAGGAGGAGCGCTCGGACCTGGCACAGCAGATGAAAACTTGGGCTTATTCTTACTCCCCGCAGGGCACCCAGGGCGCCGCTTCGGAGGAGCGGACGATGAGCCTACCACAGCTGGGCCTGTGGACTTATTCTTGCTACCGCGAGGGCGGCCACGACCTCGCTTTTCCACCGGAGCGCCGATGTTGAGACGCGATCCACCTGCATCGGCCATGGAGACAAATACGGAGAAGAAAAACCCTAGATGAGATGAGGAAGAGGAAGATGATGTGGCGGAGGAAGATGGTAGTGAAAGAATTAGGGTTTTTCCCTAAGCCAATACGGTTTATTTATAAACAAAACTTAATGGGCCTTTGAAAATTAAAGGTCCAAGTATATCTATGGGGTTTTATATTCAGCCCCAAGCAGAAGGTCAAACAATAGTAAGGGCAACGATAAGGAGAAGAAAGATACGCTATGACTAAATAAAGTACGGAGATATGTCAAGGTGCAAACCGCACCTCGTCGCACACTCGGGGGCTCATGTCATCAGAAAGGGTTGAGTGAATATTTCAAGCACGAAATGTGCCAAAATTATTGCAGAACACAAGCTACTAGGCGATAATATTATATTTTGAGCCAATACCCAAAAACTTTCGGCTATAGCCTCGGGGCTACTACCATCGGGAGCGCTGGTCACGCACCCGATAAATAGAAGTCGACACAAGGAAGACGAAGAAATTGAAGTCTATGATTGGTTAAAATACCCGCCCATAACCTCAGGAGTATTGGTGGTGCACCCAATGATAGAGAACCAACCGGTTGACAGATAATATACACGCAATCGACTACCTTTAGTCGACAACGAACTTCGATTCATTGTTGATAAAAATAGGTCGATTACTACCATCGGGAGTTATTTATGCGAATCTAAAAATAGCAAATTCGACTAGTTTGCACATTCTAATAGTCAAACAAGGCTGCGACATATGATTCTCGGGTTGCGTCATCGCGACAAAGCTCGAATGCCATGATTGAAACATATCATGAAGGTAAGACCCCAGGATCCGTCCTGTGTGGCCTGGTATATGCACATGTATGCGCACTGCTAGTACTTATCTGTGTCTACGACGCGAGGAAAATCCTGGTGGATGCACTGGTGTAACGACCCGGAAAATACCCTATTAGATAATTGTTTGTTCTTTTCTTTTTCGCGTCATCGTGACGCCATGCAACATCATGCATCTTATCACTTTGCATGTTTTTCTAAAAACTAAATTATTTTGTGGAACAATCATATTTTTGTTCTGCTCGTATGGTTATAAAAATACTCCCCTCTCCTCTTTATATTTCGAATTAAAACTAAAAGTATAATATTTGCAAACTTCACAAGTTGTTTTGAATCAAATCTAGTTTTCAAAAATGTTTGCAGAATCCTTTCCCTTCACTATCTTTTCGTTCCCTTCCTATTCTGAAAATATTCTAAATTTTTAGAAAGGTCAATTCCTCCTTCTCTTGGCCTTTTTCTTCCCGAGGGAAAAAGCCCACCCGGAGACCCACTTTTACCGAGCGAGGAGATGCGCTCCTTTTTGTGTCGTCTTCCTCGCAGGAGCACGCAGCACGCGTGAGCCCTTCCACCTTTTTCACCCACCACCGAGCCAACCACTCCCTCCTCCTCTTATCCCCTCCCCAAGCCAGACCGGATCGAGATCCTCCTAGGAACACTAGCCGCCCCCTTCCTCCACCCTCGCTCTCTGTTTCGCTTCGCCAACCGAAGCAGGGACAACGTCTCCCTCCTCGACAGCTTCTCCGTCCAGTGTTCTCCGTGTGCCTCACTCCGGCGATGGTTCCGGCCCTCCTCGTGCTCCTCCGGCTTCCCCGACCCTTCAGAAAGCTCCCTGGTGAGCTTGCCGTCCTCCTCGACCTCCCCTCAGGCTCCCTCTCCTTCCCAGATGCTCTGCCGACATTGACCACCGACTCCCTCCACAGGTACTCGCCGCCGGCTCTCTCGGGTGGCTCCCATCTTCCTCCGCCGCATGGAATTGGTTCCCCCACCGACGCGCTTCTCCTGAGCCTACCGCTTGCCCTGTTTCGGCCTCAGCCAGATCCGTGCTGGAGTTCTTCCTCACAGTAATGGCGCCCATGGTCCCGCCCTATTGCAGGTTCAGTTCAAGTGGGGTGTGTTCCGTATGTTAACAAGATCTTCTCGGTAGCCTGACCGGTTCGTTTCATTCTCTTCGATCTGCAGGACCCAAGTTTGAATCCCAGATCCGGCTAATAAGAGCCACCCTTTTTTCTTCATTTTTGTTCAGATCCGAAGCTTGCTAGGCCTCGGCCCGTTTTCATACCGGTGTTGCCCATCGCCGGCATGCGACATATTCTATCCGTCGCCATTCGGGCTCAGGTCCGGACCAACAGCCTTCCAGTTTTTCTGTTTCGTTTTCTGAAATTCCTGCAAGTATTTGCATCTTGCAAAATTCATATCTTCTAAACCGTAACTCGGAATGCAAAGTATTTTATATGTTTTTGGATCATAAAAATGCATAGAATCTAAATATGTCATCCATATACTTGTTTGCACCTCGCATCATGTCGTGCCATGGTAGTTTGCATCTCATCTAATAAACAACATATGGAGTATTTGGGAAGTACCAAATATGGTTTCCCCACTTCATTTAACTTTGGTGTAGATCACACATGCCTTGTCTTGCCATGCTAACAAACATTTAAATTGTCGCGTAGTAAAACAACCTGAACCATATATGTGTTTGTCGGGATTCCGATTCCGCTTAATTTTGTTAAGTTGCATTGCATCATATTTGCCATGCCATGCATACATGCTTCACATGATCATGCCGATTCTTTTACCGTAGTAGTAAGTGTTGCATCCGTTGTTTGTTGTAGCAATTTGCTTCTTCGCGAATAGGATGCTTCGTGGTGATGTGAGCAACGACAAGTTCTTCGGGTGTTCTTCGACCATCTTTTCAGGCGAGCCCTTTTCTCTCTACCCATTTAATACTTTTTCTCTCGCTAGCTCTATATTCTAGCCTTGTGTCGCGATGCTTTTGTTCGAGTCACGTTTCCTATCCACCTGTTTATCCAAAGCAAAGCCATAGAACCTTCCATATATCCTATTAACTGTGTGCTTGTTGTCTGAGTTGGCCTTGTGAGTCGTAGGCATCTTCAGGTTGTTGGAGTTGTTTTATCTTATCGGGTTGGGAAAGTTATCACATGCTCTACTTTATGGATATATGTTGTTGGAGATATTCATGGCTTACTTCAATGTTAATACTTAAAATTTGAATTAAGCAGAGGCATCGGTGAGTCATTTTGCCAGTTTTACGATGGCTCACTTGTGTCCCCTAGGACCCCGAGATCGCATGAACTGTTCTGAGACTGAGCGCTCTAACCAAACGTGGGTATGTTTACGGGCCTCCCCTCGATCACTGCCGGAATCTACACACTTGTCCAGTGGCCACAACTAGTTTGAGGTTTTTCCTTTGGGTTTTGCGTGCATACAGCTCTTGTATCTTATGGTCCGATTTACTTTGGGGGAAGCCGCGGGTGCCTTGTAACCCCTTGTTTGCCTCTGCATGCACATACAGGATGTGGTACGAGCGTTTATCGCATGCTGAAGCGGGTCGTCTCCCAAGGGTGGGGCCGGGCCTCGGAAGCCGTAGGCACAAACAGCTAGGTCCGTCTCAGAGATTCGGCCGGACTCTTGATTCGGGTTAAACTTAGTTAGGTGGCTTACTAGACTTGTTTGTAGTGAAGGAGAGTGCGAGTCATGACCTCCTGCCGGCACACCGTCGGAAGTGTGCTAATTAGCTTGGCACTAAGGGGTGATCCTGCGTTTGGGTACATTTGGGCACCCCTGCAGGGTTAAATCTTTTCGAAAAGCCGTGTCCACGGTTGTGGATGACTTGGAGCTGTACTACTCGATCATAGAACAACTTGCACCTGCTTTTTCAATACTAATAAACTTGTGTAGTAAGCTAGCACAACTACAACAATAAACCTGCACTAAAACTTGGTAACCGTGTGAGTGCCTTTGATACTTGCTTCTTCGTTTGGTCACGAGGAGGTGATTCATTGGCTGGGTTATGTTTGGTGTTAGTTTCTAGTTGGTTACTTTTATGCGCTCTCTTATCTTATTCTATTTAGACGAAAGTTATAGTGTGTCTCTCTAGTTTAGTACTTTTGTTGCCGCTAAGTCCTCAATATAGCCTGTAGGCGAGCACAGCTGAATTCCAGTCTCGCGAGTACGTGCCTCGGTACTCACCCTCGTTTTTTTCCCTTTTCTCTTTCTCCCTCCTTGTTCGGCAACCTTTGGCCCGACGATTTTTCACAGGTATGGGAGCGACGACGTTAGCAAGGTTACCCTTCCGGCTTGGCCTGGGCAGGGTTATGGACGCCATCGTTTATCTTCAGGCCTCTTAGGCACATTTGTATTCTTGTCTGTACTCGGATACTACTTGCTTTATGTATGATTTGGATCTTTGTATGTATATCTGGATATTTTGACTCGTGGAGTCTTTGCAGTCATATTATATATTCTTTTTGTGGGTTCCATCGTGAACTTGTGTAACTGTTGCTACCTTGATTCCACCCGCATCACGTGCATGTTTTGACGTGCACGAGGCGCTTGGTGGTGCGTTTCCAAAGCGACATCATGTAGATTGTGGCTTGATCGCTATAATCTGCAAGGTGCCGGTTTTGAGGCGTTACAAGTGGTATCAGAGCCCAGGTTTTGTCGATACCCATGGGTGCAGTCTGCCTGTAGGATAACCTTGCCAACGGACGTTGTTGAGTTTAGTGTTCAAAACTATTTTTGCTTAAAATGCGTTGGATAGTTCTGAGGAGGTCTGCATTTTACTCCTTACCTTTTATGCTACTCTCCTCTTCCTTTGCGAGTTTTGAGTTTCTCTCTTGCCTACTTCTCTGAGTTTTAGGATCCTACGTGGGTGGACGTTCTCTAGCCTTCTATCCTAATAGGTTCGTTCTTCGGGAGTTCTTCATTGTCAACGTGAGCAAGATTCCCTTGTTGGTGGTGTCGAGAAGAAACCTCTTGTTAATGGTGTCGCGCAGTTCAACATGATGCTTGAAGATCTGATAGTTTACCCAACTCTTTCCCCCTACACGAGTGTGGATCTCGGGGCGAGATCCTATGTTAGTGGTGTCGATTGTAACGACCCGGAAAATACCCTATTAGATAATTGTTTGTTCTTTTATTTTTCGCGTCATCGTGACGCCATGCAACATCATGCATCTTATCACTTTGCATGTTTTTCTAAAAACTAAATTATTTTGTGGAACAATCATATTTTTGTTCTGCTCGTATGGTTATAAAAATACTCCCCTCTCCTCTTTATATTTCGAATTAAAACTAAAAGTATAATATTTGCAAACTTCACAAGTTGTTTTGAATCAAATCTAGTTTTCAAAAATGTTTGCAGAATCCTTTCCCTTCACTATCTTTTCGTTCCCTTCCTATTCTGAAAATATTCTAAATTTTTAGAAAGGTCAATTCCTCCTTCTCTTGGCCTTTTTCTTCCCGAGGGAAAAAGCCCACCCGGAGACCCACTTTTACCGAGCGAGGAGATGCGCTCCTTTTTGTGTCGTCTTCCTCGCAGGAGCACGCAGCACGCGTGAGCCCTTCCACCTTTTTCACCCACCACCGAGCCAACCACTCCCTCCTCCTCTTATCCCCTCCCCAAGCCAGACCGGATCGAGATCCTCCTAGGAACCCTAGCCGCCCCCTTCCTCCACCCTCGCTCTCTGTTTCGCTTTGCCAACCGAAGCAAGGACAACGTCTCCCTCCTCGACAGCTTCTCCATCCAGTGTTCTCCGTCTGCCTCACTCCGGCGATGGTTCCGGCCCTCCTCGTGCTCCTCCTGCTTCCCCGACCCTTCAGAAAGCTCCCTGGTGAGCTTGCCGTCCTCCTCGACCTCCCCTCAGGCTCCCTCTCCTTCCCAGATGCTCTGCCGACGTTGACCACCGACTCCCTCCACAGGTACTCGCCGCCGGCTCTCTCGGGTGGCTCCCATCTTCCTCCGCCGCATGGAATTGGTTCCCCCCACCGACGCGCTTCTCCTGAGCCTACCGCTTGCCCTGTTTCGGCCTCAGCCAGATCCGTGCTGGAGTTCTTCCTCACAGTAATGGCGCCCATGGTCCCGCCCTGTTGCAGGTTCAGTTCAAGTGGGGTGTGTTCCGTATGTTAACAAGATCTTCTCGGTAGCCTGACCGGTTCGTTTCATTCTCTTCGATCTGCAGGACCCAAGTTTGAATCCCAGATCCGGCTAATAAGAGCCACCCTTTTTTCTTCATTTTTGTTCAGATCCGAAGCTTGCTGGGCCTCGGCCCGTTTTCATACCGGTGTTGCCCATCGCCGGCGTGCGACATATTCTATCCGTCGCCATTCGGGCTCAGGTCCGGACCAACAGCCTTCCAGTTTTTCTGTTTCGTTTTCTGAAATTCCTGCAAGTATTTGCATCTTGCAAAATTCATATCTTCTAAACCGTAACTCGGAATGCAAAGTATTTTATATGTTTTTGGATCAAAAAAATGCATAGAATCTAAATATGTCATCCATATACTTGTTTGCACCTCGCATCATGTCATGCCATGGTAGTTTGCATCTCATCTAATAAACAACATATGGAGTATTTGGGAAGTACCAAATATGGTTTCCCCACTTCATTTAACTTTGGTGTAGATCACACATGCCTTGTCTTGCCATGCTAACAAACATTTAAATTGTCGCGTAGTAAAACAACCTGAACCATATATGTGTGTGTCGGGATTCCGATTCCGCTTAATTTTGTTAAGTTGCATTGCATCATATTTGCCATGCCATGCATACATGCTTCACATGATCATGCCGATTCTTTTACCGTAGTAGTAAGTGTTGCATCCGTTGTTTGTTGTAGCAATTTGCTTCTTCGCGAATAGGATGCTTCGTGGTGATGTGAGCAACGACAAGTTCTTCAGGTGTTCTTCGACCATCTTTTCAGGTGAGCCCTTTTCTCTCTACCCATTTAATACTTTTGCTCTCGCTAGCTCTATATTCTAGCCTTGTGTCGCGATGCTTTTGTTCGAGTCACGTTTCCTATTGATCACTTGCAGATTAGGGGGGTGTTTCTATGTCGTATCCACAGGGATTAGCAAAGTGATGACCTTTTCCTTGTTTCCAGAAGCTAAGCCAAAAGATGGGTTTTTTGGTGTTGTAAACAGGAAAGTAACAGAGAATTTTAGGTTGGGAGTTTTAACATAACAAATCCAATGTTTCTTGTTTGTCAGGCAAGGAAGCAAAGGACAAATGAGCAAGTGAGGCAGGGATGTATTTTTGGGACTAGATGCAGAGGCTAGTCTTGCACCTAACAGATCAGGCAGATGCAACACAGAAATCACAGTAATCTTGGAGTTTACAATGGAGTGTGTCACTCAAACCATAGCAAAGATCCAGGACAAGGTTCAAACTGTTTTACAGTGCAAGATCAACACAAATCAGATCACAGAGCATGGGGGAGAGGAGAGAGAGGTTGCTGTTGGTCACCGAAGGCTTGCCGTGGCAGAGAAATTGAAGAAGGCAGAGATGTTGCTGTCGTGGCAGAGGATGAAGAGGGATGAAGAAGAGCTTGGCCTTCAGATCCTTCGAGCCTTGTCTATCTTGAGGTTATTGGAGGTGTTCTTAGTGGTGTTCATGGTGTTCTTTCTTGCGCCGTTGATCTGTTCTTGTTGCAAAAGAGGAGTGGGAAAAGTGGGTGGAAAAAGTGAAGGTTTCGGTGTGTTGAGCTGGCTGTGTGGCGATGGATGAACGCGGGATGGGATGGTGTATTTGCTGCAGCGTAGAGGAGTAGAGGGAAAAAGGTGGCAGCTGCTGCTAGTCTGCTTTTCCGTTTTTCTTGTCCTTTTGTGCCGTACCAGCCTCTTTCTGCCGTTGGCTTCTTTCTTGCTCCTCAAGATGTACTCCTCCATTCCTGGTGGCTTGGTCTTTGGTTTGAATTGCTCTGACTTGTAGAATTAAGTGCCTTGGCGCACAGATCTGTGACAAAGGATCAAATGATGTAAAATGTTGGTACAACACTGGTAGAAATGAGGTAAAACAGACAAGTTTTATGGTTGCAAGGTTCAGATATATGTGTAAATCTTAGAGTGATCAAAACCCCCAGACCAAAACCTTTGCTTGTCCTCAAGTAAAGAAGTGTGCATTGTACCAAACCAAACACAACAAAGCATGATAAGGAATATTGCTGACTCAATGCAGATAAATCTTGCAATTGCCAATTCAAAAACAAGTTTCACAAGAGAATTTGAGTATGTCTAGATCAAACAACATGGACACATGAGTATAAAGTAATTGACTCTGAAATTGAAAACTCAAGATCCAGTACATAGCCCAGTATGTAATGCAAAATTAGTGCTTCACCTATTACAGTTCCCAGGAACATAGTAGGCTAATGCATAGATAAGTTAGTTAGTTAGCAACTTAGCTTGATGGGTCAACTTAGTTAGTGCTTCACAACCTACAATCCCAGGATCATAGGTGCTAGTGCTTAGGGTATTTACAACAAGTTTTACTTAGCATTTTCAGGTTAGTGCTTCACACACCACAATCCAGAGATCATGGTTGCTAATGCTAAACTTTTTCCTTTCTGTTAGTATGTTAGTGCTTCACAAATCACAATCCAGAGATCATGTTTGCTAATGCAAAAAATGCAACAGATGCAATTGGTTAGGGGCTACGGAATGGATCATGAACTTCAGTTTCAAAGCAATTGACAAATATGCTGATGTTTCACAGGTTCTTTGAGTAAAGCCATACAAAAGTTCTAAAGTGGAACTAGGCTCTGAACAAAGCATTTGCAAGAGTTATAAGCAGATTCAAAGCAAAATACACAGTAGCATGCAAGGTGATATTTCCAGGTCCAAGCAAGCGAAATTGATTCATTTCTTAACAAAGTACTTTCACACAAGATCAACCAACAGTATAGTATATTCTGATTCAGATTTTAACAAATGTGTGGAAATGGAAAGTGTTCACCTGGTGGTTTTCCTGCTTCTCTGCCTTGTCAATTAACAGCAATCCTTCTCCTCATCCAAGTTCTTACTGAAACAATCAAAAAAGAAACAAACATACAAGGCAAAAACATAAAAAGGTGAAAGGGAAATATATGATACAAGGGATACCAGGTTTCCTCCTGGAAGAGAGCTTGTTTAAAGTCACTAGCTTGACTGTAGCTTCTTCATCACTGGTTTGCATGGGCAGAAGATGCATTGGTGCCATCCTCTGGTTCATCATCTTCTTCAACTTGGCTTTCAATCAAATCTCCAATTCTGTAGTGCTTCAACCTCTGACCATTTACTTTGAATGTTCCCTCAGCTGAGCTGTAAATCTCAAAGGCACCATGGCCAAGATCTTTCTTGATCACACAAGGGCCAAACCATCTGGACTTGAACTTTCCAGAGAATAAGTGTAACTTGGAATCATACACAAGCACTGACTGCCCTTCCTTGAATTCCCTTCTCAGAATGTGGGAGTCATGCCATTTCTTGGTCTTCTCCTTGTAGATCTTTGCACTTTCATAGGAATCATTCCTGAGCTCTTCAAGCGCACACAACTGCAGTTTTCTCATGCTTCCTGCCTTGCCAATGTCCATGTTCAGCTTCCTAATTGCCCATTGTGCTCTGTGCTCCAACTCAACTGGCAGATGGCATGCCTTGCCATAGACAATTCTGAAAGGTGACATGCCAATGGGTGTCTTGTATGCTGTCCTGTAAGCCCACAAAGTGTCAGGCAACTTCATGGACCAATCTCCTCTAGTCTTGGACACAACTTTCTCCAAGATTTGCTTTATCTCTCTGTTGGACAACTCCACTTGGCCATTGGCCTGAGGATGATATGGTGTTGTCACTCTGTGGTTTCTCACTCCATACTTGGTCAGAAGCTTCTCAAATTGCTCATTGTTGAAGTGGGCACCACCATCACTGATTACAACTCTTGGCACTCCAAATCTTGGGAAAATGACAGTCTTGAACATTCTACAAACTGCCTTGGCATCAGCATTAACAGTGGGAATGGCTTCAACCCATTTTGACACATAGTCAACATCAACTAAAATATGCTTGTAGCCTTGAGAAGATGGCAAGGGCCCAACAAAATCAACTCCCCAAACATCAAACAATTCCACTTCCAAGATTCCTGTTTGGGGCATTTCATTTCTCTTTGACATCTTTCCTGCTCTTTGACAAGGATCACACTTCATTATGTACTCATGAACATCTCTGAACATACTTGGCCAAAAGAAGCCAGCTTGCAAAATCTTGGCTTGAGTCTTGAACACTCCAGCATGTCCTCCATACAATCCTGAATGGCACTGGAACATCACATCACTTTTTTCATCAGAGGGAACACACCTCCTCACAATGCCATCTGCACAATGTTTGTACAGAAAAGGTTCATCCCAATAGTAATTCTTGACATCATGGAGGAACTTTTTCTTTTGCTGGTAGGAGAGATCTGCTGGCACAATATCACAAGCTAGGAAGTTCACAAAGTCAGCATACCAAGGTGAAGTGGCACTGACTGCCATGAGCTGTTCTCCTGGCATCAAGTCTTGAATCTCTCTGTTTTCATCAATGTTGATTCTGGACAAGTGATCTGCAACTGAGTTCTCTGATCCTTTCTTGTCTCTAATCTCTATGTCAAACTCTTGGAGCAGAAGTATCCATCTGATGAGCCTAGGTTTAGCATCCTTTTTGCTCACTAAATATCTGATTGCTGCATGGTCTGTGTACACAATGCACTTGTGTCCAACCAGGTATGGTCTAAACTTATCAAAGGAGAACACAACAGCAAGCAGCTCCTTCTCTGTGGTGGTGTAATTGATCTGAGCATTCTCCAAAGTCTTGCTTGCATAATGTATAACATGCACAGCTTTGTCCTTCATCTGTCCAAGAACTGCTCCAACAGCAAAGTCACTTGCATCACACATCAATTCAAATGGTAGTGTCCAGTCAGGAGGTTGAACAACAGGGGCTGTGATGAGAGCATCTTTCAACTGGTTAAAGGCTTTCATGCAGGAGTCATCAAACACAAATTTCACTTCATGATTCAGAAGATTGGTGAGTGGCTTGGCAAGATGGGAGAAGTTCTTGATAAACCTCCTGTAGAAGCCAGCATGGCCCAGGAAGCTTTGGATTCCCTTCACATTTTCAGGTGGGGGAAGCCTAGCAATCACATCAACTTTTGCTTTGTCCACCTCAATTCCTCTGGCAGACACAAGGTGGCCCAACACAATGCCTTCAGAGACAAGGAAGTGACATTTTTCCCAGTTCAGAATCAAGTTTTGCTCAGAGCATCTGTGGAGGACTAAAGTGAGGTTCTTCAAGCAAGCTTCAAAATCTTTTCCATACACAGTGAAATCATCCATGAAAACTTCCATAATCTTCTCAATGTGATCAGAAAAAATGGACATCATGCATCTCTGGAAGGTGCCTGGAGCATTGCAAAGGCCAAATGGTAGCCTTTTGTAAGCAAAGGTTCCATATGGGCAGGTGAATGTGGTCTTGTCTTGGTCAGAAGGGTGGATTGGAATCTGCAGAAATCCAGAGTAACCATCAAGGTAGCAGTAGTACTTCTGGCCAGCAAGTCTCTCTAGCATCTGGTCCATGAATGGCAGAGGGAAGTGATCTTTTCTTGTAGCTTTGTTCAATTTTCTGAAGTCATTCACCATCCTCCATCCTGTCACAGGTCTTGTGGTCATGAGCCTTCCTTCTTCATTTTCAGCAACAGTGTAGCCACCTTTCTTGGGCACAATGTGGATAGGACTCACCCACTCACTGTCAGAGATGGGGTAGATCATTCCAGCCTTTAACAATTTCAGAACTTCCTTCTTTACTACATCTTGCATGGCAGGGTTTAGTCTCCTCTATCCTTCTCTTGTTGGCTTGCTGCCTTCTTCTAAGTGGATCCTGTGAGAACACACTTTCTCACTAATGCCAATGATGTCACCAATGGAATATCCAATAACATTCTTGTACAACTTCAGAATAGACAGAAGTCTTTCTTCTTGCTCACTAGTGAGGGCAGAACTAATAATCACAGGGTGTATCTTTTCCTTCTCCAAGAATGAGTATTTCAGATGGTAAGGCAATTCTTTGAGCTCCACAACAGAATGGTGAGCTAGATGAGCTGGTTCTCTTGCACTTGACACAGGTACAATTTCACAAATTTTAACTTCACAAAGCTGCTGTACATTGGTGTTTTGAGCAGTAACAAAGACTTGAGCTTCAGGCTCTTCTTGCTCAGGTTCTGGCAAAGTTTCTAGTACACTTCTTCCAACAACATCAATGGAATGGCAGTGCTCAGGAACATTGGGCAGATGTGTGGCATGCTTCATGCTGAATTCAGCTTGCTCTGACCCAAATTGTAACTTGAGGGTTCCACCTTTCACATCAATGATGGCACCTGCAGTTGCTAAGAATGGTCTTCCAAGGATCATTGAATCAGCATTATCTTCCATTTCTAACACAACAAAGTCCACTGGATATGCAAAGTTGCCAACTTGAACTGGCTCATCTTCAAGGACTCCTACTGGTTTTCTCAGGGTTCTATCAGCAAGTTGAAGTGTCATTGAGGTAGGCTTCAAAGTTCCTAGCTGTAGAATCTGACTAGCAGCAGATGGTAACACACTCACAGAGGAACCTAAATCACAAAGGGCTGTGAAGGTTTTCCTTCCCACTACACAGGGAATACTGAAACTTCCTGGGTCTTGTAGCTTCTTGGGCATGTGGTTCAAGACCACAGCACTGCAGTCTTCTGTCAAAGCTACTAACTCAGGGCTATCCAGGCTCCTCTTCCTTGTGATCAGATCTTTGAAAAACTTGGCATATAGGGGAATGTGCAAGACAGCATCCAAGATGGGGATGGTGATTTGCACTTCCTTCATGGTTTCAAGGAATTTTGCATACTGCTTCTCTTCCTTGGTCTTGTCCAATCTTTCTGGAAATGGAACTTTCATCAACACGGGCTTCTCATTGGGTTCTGTGGCAGGGATCTGTGCCTTGGCAGGGTTTTCAGTCTGGGCAGGCTATCCTGTAGGTTTTTCCTGCCTTGGCAGAACAATTTCAGGGGTTGATTGTTGCTGTACTGTGGGTCTTCTCTGTGGGGCCACATAGGTAACACTTGGTGGAGTTTGGAGCAGAGGTTCAGTGGTCACCCCGCTACTAGTGGTGACTGCATCAACAACTGGAGTAGTGGAAAGGGCACCACACTGTTTTGGGTTTTTCTCTGCTTGGGCTGGCAGTTTTCCTTCAGCTTGGTTTCCAGTGTTGTTGCTCTGGATTCCAGCAGTGAGCTGCTGCATTGTCTTGTAGAAAAGTTCAGATTGCATTTTCATAGTTTCTTGCATTCCACTGAACATTTCCTTCTGTAGCTTCATCATTTCTCCAAGCTCAGATTGGCTGCTACTGCTGGATGAAGTAGTTTGCTGATGTACTGGGTGGTGTTGTTGTTGTGGGTGTTGCACTTGACCTTGGGGTCTGAAATTTTGTTGTCCAGGCTGATGGTAGCTCTGCTGGGATGCTTGGGCATAGTGCTGCTGCCCTGGTGCTGGGTAACTTTGCTGATTGTTGCTCTTGTACGAAAGGTTGGGGTGGTTTCTCCAGGAGGGGTTGTAATTTTGGGAATATGGCCCTTGGTTCTGGGCATAGTTCACCTCTGAGATCATGGCTTTAGGAGGTGCAGACAAGGTACATTCCATGAGAGAATGGCTTTCTTTTCCACAAATTGCACAGGCAGAAGTAACTTGGCTGACAGGAACCAAAGCTTGGCTGTTTCTTTCTGTCATGAGCTGAGCAAGTTGGGTGGTGAGACTCTCCAACTTGGCTTCCAAAGCATTTTGGCCACTAGATTGAAGCTGCAACTGAGTGTTGGGGTGGACTGCTCTTTCATTGGTCCAGGAGAAGTTGTGGGATGCCATGCTCTCTATCAACTCAGTAGCTTCATCCAAAGTTTTGTTCATGATTCCACCTCCAGCAGCTGAATCAACAAATGATCTTGTTTGCTCTGTCAAACCTTTGTAGAAGGTTTGCAAGATGAGCCATTGCTCCTGGCCATGGTTGGGACACATCCTGATGAGACTTTGGTATCTTTGCCAAGCATCATACAGACTTTCTCCTTCATATTGCACAAATCTGGTTATCTTGTCTCTGCACTCAGCTGCTTTGGTTGGAGGGAAGTACCTCTCAAAGAATGCTTGAAGGACATGCTCCCAGGTGTCTCTGCAATGCACAGGCAGAGAGTGGAACCAAACTTTAGCAAGTCCTGAGAGTGAGAATGGAAACAATTGCATTCTAATGGCATCAGGAGGAACTCCATTGTGCTTCAAAGTGTTGCAGTACTCAAGAAAACTTCTGATATGTTCATGTGGGCTCTCCAAGGCAGATCCTTTGAAAGGATTATGTTGCACCATATTGATCAGTGCTGGCTTAATTTCCCAATTGTTTGCTTGGATTGCTGGCATCACAACATCAGCATTGCTGATCTGGTCCTTGGGTATCCACAAATCTCTCAACTTTTTGTCACCCATGCTGGAATCCGAGGAAGATGATTCCAAATCAACTGAGGTTTCCAAAACTGAGACAGATGTCTCCAAGTCTTCAACAGAAGCTTCAGAGGCTGCCCTCTTTCTTGCAAACAAAGTTCTCTCTGGCTCAGGATCAAATGGGGCTAGTGGAGAATCTTCAGAGGACTGCATCAACCGAATTTCCACAGAAACTAGATGGAATCATTGTTCTACACACAATCACAGACAAGAACTTGATCAAGGGTTAGTAAACTAAATCCCCTAATAAAAGTTCTAAGCTTGATCACAGACAAGTCATCTAAACAGACAATCAAAGATTGCAAATTGGAACAAGTATTTACACAGCTTAGGCTACTGTAATTTGAGGAAACAGTCAAAAAGCTACTCCCCGGCAACGGCGCCAATTTTGATCACTTGCAGATTAGGGGGGTGTTTCTATGTCGTATCCACAGGGATTAGCAAAGTGATGACCTTTTCCTTGTTTCCAGAAGCTAAGCCAAAAGATGGGTTGTTTGGTGTTGTAAACAGGAAAGTAACAGAGAATTTTAGGTTGGGAGTTTTAACATAACAAATCCAATGTTTCTTGTTTGTCAGGCAAGGAAGCAAAGGACAAACGAGCAAGTGAGGCAGGGATGTATTTTTGGGACTAGATGCAGAGGCTAGTCTTGCACCTAACAGATCAGGCAGATGCAACACAGAAATCACAGTAATCTTGGAGTTTACAATGGAGTGTGTCACTCAAACCATAGCAAAGATCCAGGACAAGGTTCAAACTATTTTACAGTGCAAGATCAACACAAATCAGATCACAGAGCATGGGGGAGAGGAGAGAGAGGTTGATGTTGGTCACCGAAGGCTTGCCGTGGCAGAGAAATTGAAGAAGGCAGAGATGTTGCTGTCGTGGCAGAGGATGAAGAGGGATGAAGAAGAGCTTGGCCTTCAGATCCTTCGAGCCTTGTCTATCTTGAGGTTCTTGGAGGTGTTCTTAGTGGTGTTCATGGTGTTCTTTCTTGCGCCGTTGATCTGTTCTTGTTGCAAAAGAGGAGTGGTAAAAGTGGGTGGAAAAAGTGAAGGTTTCGGTGTGTTGGGCTGGCTGTGTGGCGATGGATGAATGCGGGATGGGATGGTGTATTTGCTGCAGCGTAGAGGAGTAGAGGGAAAAAGGTGGCAGCAGCTGCTAGTCTGCTTTTCCGTTTTTCTTGTCCTTTTGTGCCGTACCAGCCTCTTTCTACCGTTGGCTTCTTTCTTGCTCCTCAAGATGTACTCCTCCATTCCTGGTGGCTTGGTCTTTGGTTTGAATTGCTCTGACTTGTAGAATTAAGTGCCTTGGCGCACAGATCTGTGACAAAGGATCATATGATGTAAAATGTTGGTACAACACTGGTAGAAATGAGGTAAAACAGACAAGTTTTATGGTTGCAAGGTTCAGATATATGTGTAAATCTTAGAGTGATCACCTATCCACCTGTTTATCCAAAGCAAAGCCATAGAACCTTCCATATATCCTATTAACTGTGTGCTTGTTGTCTGAGTTGGCCTTGCGAGTCGTAGGCATCTTCAGGTTGTTGGAGTTGTTTTATCTTATCGGGTTGGGAAAGTTATCACATGCTCTACTTTATGGATATATGTTGTTGGAGATATTCATGGCTTACTTCAATGTTAATACTTAAAATTTGAATTAAGCAGAGGCATCGGTGAGTCATTTTGCCAGTTTTACGACGGCTCACTTGTGTCCCCTAGGACCCCGAGATCGCATGAACTGTTCTGAGACTGAGCGCTCTAACCAAACGTGGGTACGTTTACGGGCCTCCCCTCGATCACTGCCGGAATCTACACACTTGTCCAGTGGCCACAACTAGTTTGAGGTTTTTCATTTGGGTTTTGCGTGCATGCAGCTCTTGTATCTTATGGTCCGATTTACTTTGGGGGAAGCCGCGGGTGCCTTGTAACCCCTTGTTTGCCTCTGCATGCACGTACAGGATGTGGTACGAGCGTTTATCGCATGCTGAAGCGGGTCGTCTCCCAAGGGTGGGGCCGGGCCTCGGAAGCCGTAGGCACAAACAGCTAGGTCCGTCTCGGAGATTCGGCCGGACTCTCGATTCGGGTTAAACTTAGTTAGGTGGCTTACTGGACTTGTTTGTAGTGAAGGAGAGTGCGAGTCGTGACCTCCTGCCGGCACACCGTCGGAAGTGTGCTAATTAGCTTGGCACTAAGGGGTGATCGTGCGTTTGGGTACATTTGGGCACCCCTGCAGGGTTAAATCTTTTCGAAAAGCCGTGTCCACGGTTATGGATGACTTGGAGTTGTACTACTCGATCATAGAACAACTTGCACCTGCTTTTTCAATACTAATAAACTTGCGTAGTAAGCTAGCACAACTACAACAATAAACCTGCACTAAAACTTGGTAACCGTGTGAGTGCCTTTGATACTTGCTTCTTCGTTTGGTCACGAGGAGGTGATTCATTGGCTGGGTTATGTTTGGTGTTAGTTTCTAGTTGGTTACTTTTATGCACTCTCTTATCTTATTCTATTTATACGAAAGTTATAGTGTGTCTCTCTAGTTTAGTACTTTTGTTGCCGCTAAGTCCTCAATATAGCCTATAGGCGAGCACAGCTGAATTCCAGTCTCGCGAGTACGTGCCTCGGTACTCACCCTCGTTTTTTTTCCCTTTTCTCTTTCTCCCTCCTTGTTCGGCAACCTTTGGCCCGACGATTTTTAACAGGTATGGGAGCGACGACGTTAGCAAGGTTACCCTTCCGGCTTGGCCTGGGCAGGGTTATGGACGCCATCGTTTATCTTCAGGCCTCTTAGGCCCATTTGTATTCTTGTCCGTACTCGGATACTACTTGCTTTATGTATGATTTGGATCTTTGTATGTATATCTGGATATTTTGACTCGTGGAGTCTTTGCAGTCATATTATATATTCTTTTTGTGGGTTCCATCGTGAACTTGTGTAACTGTTGCTACCTTGATTCCACCCGCATCACGTGCATGTTTTGACGTGCACGAGGCGCTTGGTGGTGTGTTTCCAAAGCGACATCATGTAGATTGTGGCTTGATCGCTATAATCTGCAAGGTGCCGGTTTTGAGGCGTTACAACTGGGTACCCTGAGAACCACTCAGATTCATTCTTTGTAAGTCCTAAATGCGGCAAAGGAATGGGTTTGACCGGTTTCCCGAATTCAAGTCCAAGGGGATTGAATTTGAAGTAGGTGACAAGTATCTATTCCGGCAGTTAACTGACCTCTTGATCCGTCAGAGTTGTCAGGCTTATTTATCAAAACCCCTTGCGAGATAATATAATGAAAGATATTTGAAGATCAAGTCAAAGATTTGAAAATCTGAAGAAGTCAAAGAATGATCGAGTCAAAGTTTTGAAGATTTGAGATTCGACCCGGATCTGCAATTCTGGTAGAATCTCGGGGGCTACTGACAAGGGTATAGATAATAGAGCCTGTCAGTTGAGTACCCCTAAGGCCCATTAAGCTAGGCCCAATTGTAATACTAGTCGAAATACGAGTTCATGTCGTATGTCGATATTGTAATCTATATCGGACCCCTCCCGATCCTTGAGACCTGGTCACCTATATATAGGGGCCAGGAGAGGACGGAGAGGGAGAGATTGAAAGCAAGCCAAGTTTACTCTTACGTTTACTTTTGATATACACCTTGTTTGACTGATTTACCTTTGAGTTCATCCGACGCCCTATTCCCCCGATCCTAAGTCCTTTATATCGTACATTTATCAAGTTAACCCTCGTCACACACCATTTGACGGGGAAACCTTTCATCCAAAGGACTTGGTGGAGGAAGGGCCATTTGACCTTGATGTCTATGCACGCGTCTGTTCTTGTAGACAGTGTTGGGCCTCCAAGTGCAGAGGTTTGTAGAACAGCAGCAAGTTTCCCTTAAGTGGATCACCCAAGGTTTATCGAACTCATGGAGGAAGAGGTCAAAGCTATCCCTCTCAAACAACCCTGCAATTACGATACAGAAAGACTCTTGTGTCCCCAACACACCCAATACACTTGTCAGATGTATAGGTGCACTAGTTCGGCGAAGAGATAGTGAAATACAAGTGGTATAGATGATTATAAGTAGTAACTGTGGTATAAAATAAATATCGCTGCGAGCAAACATGTAACAAAACAGCAAGTAAATGGTGTGCAATGCTTGGAAACAAGGCCTAGGGATCATACTTTCACTAGTGGACATACTCCCAACAAATATAACATGATTAAAGAAATAGATAACTTCTCTCCACTATGGTACTCTGAATTACTCTCCTATTGAATAACACTAATCATTGTGTAGTGGCTACAGAAGCACCCCTTAAAGTTCATCAAGTACTTGACAAACACCACTCATAGAGATATCCAAATCAAAGCACAACTCAAGATATATATTATTGCAACTTAGACCAAGTACTAACATGGTGCACACACTGTCAACATTACACCATGAAAGGAGGAAAAGATCACTTCAATACTATCATAGCGGTAATTATTCTCATAATCCATAAGAGATCACAATCGTAGCCTAGACCAAGTACCACCATGATGCACGCACTGTCACCGTTACACCATGGCAGGAGGAATAGATTACTTTAATAACACCACTAGAGTACACATAATGTCTGAATAATAACATCTACTTGTTCAACATGATACAAAGCTCACGATCACATAAAGATCACATCATGGGAGAGAGAGGTGAACCACATAGCTACCGGTAGAGCCCTCAGCCCCGGGGATGAACTACTCCCTCCTCATCATAGGAGACAATAAGGTTGATGGAGATGGCGGTAAGGTCGATGGAGATGGCGGAGACGGCGATGGAAACCGATGGAGATGGCTCCGGGGGCACTTCCCCATCCCGGCAGGGTGCCGGAACAGAGACTTCTGTCCCCCGAAATTTGGCTTCGACGGCAACGGCATTGCGGAACTGTTCTGGAAATTTCGCCGACTCCCCTAGGGTTTTCCGTCCCGAGGCTTTATAAAGGCGAAGGGTGATACGTCTCTAACGTATCTATAATTTTTGATGCTCCATGCTTGTTTTTACACCATTTGCCTATTGTTTCGTTACACTTCGTGGCACTTTTATGCATTTTCCGGAACTAACCTATTAACGAGTTGCCACAGTGCCAGTTTCCCGTTTTCTGCTGTTTTTGTGTTTCAGAAGTGATACACAGGAAATATTCTCAGAATTGGACGAAACAAGTTCCTGAAGTCTTATTTTACCCGGAAGCTTCCAGAGATCCGAAGGAGAGAAGGAGGTGGGCCACTAGGGGCCCACACGCCTAGCTGGCGTGACCAGGGGCCTGGCCGCGCGAGCCTGGCGTGAGGCCGCCTGGTCCCTCCTCTGACATCGCCCCTTTGCCTATAAAGACCCCTCGACGGAAAAAACCTAAGGACCCCGATCAATTTTCCAGAACACATCGCGATCCGCCGCCACCGTCGACCCGAAGATCGGGAGGGTCCAGAAGCTCTTCCCGGCACCCTGCCGGAGAGGGGAATTGCCACCGGAGGTCTTCTTCATCGCCATGCTTGCCTCCGGAGCGATGAGTGAGTAGTCTACCTTGAACTATGGGTCCATAGCAGTATCTAGATGGTTGTCTCCTCTACCATGTGCTTCATGTTTAGATCTCATGAGCTGCCCTACATGATTGAGATCACCGTTATGTAATTCTACATGTTTGGTTTGTTGGGATCCAATGAATATTGGTGTTTATGATTGAGTTGTTGTACTGAAATATATCTTTTGTTATCTCTATGTTGTTTATGAGCTTGCATGCTCTCCGTTGTTAGTAGCTATCTTGGCCGAGTAGTTGCTAGTGACTCCAAGAGGGGGTATTTATGCTGGATAGTGGGTTCATGCCTCTATTTAATCTGGGGGAGTGACAGAAACCTCTAAGGTTGTAGATGTGCTGTTGCTACTAGGGAGAAAACAACATTCATATGCTCAAGGGCATATGCTTTGTTTACATTACACACTTTGCTTAATGCAATTATCTGTTGTTCGCAACTTAATACTTGTGGAGTTCTCGGATTGATTCACCACAAGTGGATTATTAGTTATACATGCAGTTGGATGGCGGTCTATGTATTTTGTTGTAATGCCCAGAGTAAATCTCATAGTGATCTTCTTGACATATCATGTTTATCTTTATTCTATCAATTGCCCAACTGTAATTTGTTTACCCTGCATGTGTTATTTATCTTATGGAGAGACACCACTAGTGAACTGTGGACCCCGGTCCTATTTACATCATATTGCTATCACCTGTTTACTTTACTCGCACTGTTTACTTTACTCGCATTCTATATTGTTTTCCACTCGATACGCTCATAACCTTTGTTTCAAGCAAACCGGTGAGATTGACAACCTCATCGCAAGTTGGGAACAAAGTACTTGGTTGTTTGTGTGCAGGTTCCGTGTTGCAGTTAGCAAGCAAAGCTTGGACGAGGTGCCACATATAAATTGTCCGAAGCTGTCGCAAGCTAGCACGCATCACCTTCAGTCGTTTGTCTCTCCTCTCCAAGAACGATAAACCTTGGTTTCTTAACTGAGGGAAAACTAGCTGCTATACTCATCACACCTTCCTCTTGGGGTTCCCAACGGGCTGGTTATTCACCACGTACAAGGACCGTCTGCTACACGACATCTTGGCACCAGCAGCTTCTTTTCTGGCGCCGTTGCCGGGTAGGAAGTAGAAGACTTCTGCGAGGGGAGTTTTCGCACGCACATCCTTTACTTTGTTATTATTTTGCTTTGCTTTATTTATTTTACCTGCATCGTTTTATATCAAAACCCAAAAAAATTAGAATCCTTGGTAGTTGTTTTTACTTGTTTACTTTCGTTTTGCTGAAATGGCCAATCCTGAAAACACCAAGTTGTGTGACTTTACTAGGACAAACAATAGTGATTTTATCTGCACTCCTATTGCACCACCTGCTACTGCTGCAAACTTTTATGAGATTAAGCCTGCTTTGTTGAACCTTGTTATGAAAGAGCAATTTTGTGGTGCTAGTACTGAAGATGCTGCAGCTCATCTCAACAATTTTGTTGAGCTATGTGAGATGCAGAAATATAAGGATGTTGATAGTGATATTATTAAGCTCAAGTTGTTTCCTTTTTCTTTGAGAGGAAAAGCTAAAGATTGGTTGGTGTCTTTGACTAAGAATAGTATTGATTCATGGGCTAAGTGCAAGGATGCTTTTACTGGTAGATACTATCCTCCTGCTAAGATTATATCTCTGCGTAGCAATATTATGAAGTTTACTCAGTTTGATAATGAACATGTTGCTCAAGCTTGGGAAAGAATGAAATCTATGATAAAGACTTGCCCCACTCATAGACTGACTACTTGGATGATTATCCAAACTTTTTATGCAGGACTGAATTTTTCTTCAAGGAACCTACTTGATTCAGCTGCTAGAGGCACTTTTATGTCCCTTACCTTGGGCGCTGCATCAAAGCTACTCGACAACATGATGGTAAATTATTCTGAATGGCACACCGAGAGAGCTCCACAAGGTAAGAAGGTAAATTCTGTTGAGGAAACCTCTTCCTTGATTGATAAGATTGATACCATTATGGCTATGCTTGCTAATGATAGGACTTATGTTGATCCTAATAATGTTCCTTTGGCTTCTCTGGTTGCTCAAGAAGAGCATGTTGATGTGAATTTCATTAGAAATAATAATTTTAACAACAATGCTTATAGGAACAATTTTGCTAGTAACAATTATAGGCCGTATCCTTCTACCAATGGTAATGGTTATGGCAATTCTTATGGTAATTCCTACAACAACACTAGGGCCGCGCCCTCTGAGCTTGAGGTAATGCTCAAGGACTTCATCGGTAAGTAAACTGCTTTTAACAAGTCTATTGAGGAAAAGTTAGGCAAAATTGATATTCTTGCTTCTAAAGTTGATAGCCTTGCACATGATGTTGAACTTCTGAAATTAAAATTGTTGCCAAATGATGTGAAAGAGAACAATGTTTTTGCTACCGCTAATGCTATTCAAGTTGGAATTGATGAAAATATTAGATTGTTAGCGGAATTGCATGCCAGGTGGGAAAGAGAAGATGAGATGGCTAGAGAGATGAAGGTATGTACCATTACTACCTCTAATGATGTTGCTCCTAATGCTAGCAATCCTCTTACTTTGATTGGTGTAGAGAAAACTCCCACTCCTTGTGTCAAAAAGCCTAAAACTGCCAAAACTTTTTCTCAAAAGAGTACTGAAATTTTTCGGAGTGTGGGATATGATAGCTCTACTTCTTTTAATGATTTTGATGTTGATGGCTGCAATATATCTAAAGTTATTTTGTTCTTGCAAAAGCTTGCTTTGACTCCCAATGCTAGTTCTTTAAATATTTCTTTTACTAAGCATATTACCAATGCTCTTATAAAAATTAGGGATGAAAAGTTGAAGCAAAAAGCTTCCGTTCCCAAGAAGTTAGAAGATGGTTGGTAACCCATCATTGATATGCATGTTAATGGTTATGATTGCCATGCTTTATGTGATCTAGGTGCTAGTATTTCTATCATGCCTAGAAAGATTTATGACATGCTTGATTTACCACCGCTTGAAAAGTGTTATTTTGATGTTCCTATTACTGATGTTGCTAAGAAGAAACCTTTGGGAAGAATTAATGATGTTCTTATTGTGGTTAACAATAACCTTGTTCCCATTGATTTTCTTGTTATGGACATTGAATGCCATGCTTCATGTCCTATTATTTTGGGAAGACCCTTTCTTCAAACTGTAGGTGCCATCATTGATATGAGGGAAGGCACTATCAAATATCAATTCCAACGAAAGAAAGGTATGGAACACTTCCCTAGGAAAATAAATAAATTAATTTTTGACTCTATTCTTAGAGCAAATTATGAGCTTGATGCTTCATCACTTGATATTACTTGATTCGCAATTTTCTATGCCTAGCTCAAAGGCGTTAAAGAAAAGCACTCTTGGGAGATAACCCAATGTTTTTACTTTCAGTACTTTTTCTTTTATTTGAGTCTTGGAAGTCATTACTACTGTAATGACCGCTCTTTATCTTGTTTATTTTGTTTTTGTGCCAAGAGAAGCCTCTAATTTGAGTGAGGTAAAGATTTGGGGATGTTGCTGTCCTGAAACTGTTTTCAGTGCTGCACCGTAAAAATTCGTATAAATTATCTGTATATCTTTTGGACCTGAGATTTCTTGTGTATATGCCCCAGGTTATATCCAAACTTTTGTTAGTTGAACACTTTTTGATTTGAGCAAAGAAAACCCCTCAAAAATTCGACCTTTGTCAGCTGTTCAGTTTTGACAGATTTCTGCCAATATTTGTGATTGCCACTTTATCGCTTTCTTTTGAGTTCTTTTGATCACGGAACTTTTAGAGAAGTTGCTACAGTAGTATTTGCTATGGTTGGAGGGAAGTACCTCTCAAAGAATGCTTGAAGGACATGCTCCCAGGTGTCTCTGCAATGCACAGGCAGAGAGTGGAACCAAACTTTAGCAAGTCCTGAGAGTGAGAATGGAAACAATTGCATTCTAATGGCATCAGGAGGAACTCCATTGTGCTTCAAAGTGTTGCAGTACTCAAGAAAACTTCTGATATGTTCATGTGGGCTCTCCAAGGCAGATCCTTTGAAAGGATTATGTTGCACCATATTGATCAGTGCTGGCTTAATTTCCCAATTGTTTGCTTGGATTGCTGGCATCACAACATCAGCATTGCTGATCTGGTCCTTGGGTATCCACAAATCTCTCAACTTTTTGTCACCCATGCTGGAATCAGAGGAAGATGATTCCAAATCAACTGAGGTTTCCAAAACTGAGACAGATGTCTCCAAGTCTTCAACAGAAGCTTCAGAGGCTGCCCTCTTTCTTGCAAACAAAGTTCTCTCTGGCTCAGGATCAAATGGGGCTAGTGGAGAATCTTCAGAGGACTGCATCAACTGAATTTCCACAGAAACTAGATGGAATCATTGTTCTACACACAATCACAGACAAGAACTTGATCAAGGGTTAGTAAACTAAATCCCCTAATAAAAGTTCTAAGCTTGATCACAGACAAGTCATCGAAATAGACAATCAAAGATTGCAAATTGGAACAAGTATTTACACAGCTTAGGCTACTGTAATTTGAGGAAACAGTCAAAAAGCTACTCCCCGGCAACGGCGCCAATTTTGATCACTTGCAGATTAGGGGGGTGTTTCTATGTCGTATCCACAGGGATTAGCAAAGTGATGACCTTTTCCTTATTTCCAGAAGCTAAGCCAAAAGATGGGTTTTTTGGTGTTGTAAACAGGAAAGTAACAGAGAATTTTAGGTTGGGAGTTTTAACATAACAAATCCAATGTTTCTTGTTTGTCAGGCAAGGAAACAAAGGACAAACGAGCAAGTGAGGCAGGGATGTATTTTTGGGACTAGATGCAGAGGCTAGTCTTGCACCTAACAGATCAGGCAGATGCAACACAGAAATCACAGTAATCTTGGAGTTTACAATGGAGTGTGTCACTCAAACCATAGCAAAGATCTAGGACAAGGTTCAAACTGTTTTACAGTGCAAGATCAACACAAATCAGATCACAGAGCATGGGGGAGAGGAGAGAGAGGTTGCTGTTGGTCACCGAAGGCTTGCCGTGGCAGAGAAATTGAAGAAGGCAGAAATGTTGTTGTCGTGGCAGAGGATGAAGAGGGATGAAGAAGAGCTTGGCCTTCAGATCCTTCGAGCCTTGTCTATCTTGAGGTTCTTGGAGGTGTTCTTAGTGGTGTTCATGGTGTTCTTTCTTGCGCCGTTGATCTGTTCTTGTTGCAAAAGAGGAGTGGGAAAAGTGGGTGGAAAAAGTGAAGGTTTCGGTGTTTTGGGCTGGCTGTGTGGCGATGGATGAATGCGGGATGGGATGGTGTATTTGCTGCAGCGTAGAGGAGTAGAGGGAAAAAGGTGGCAGCAGCTGCTAGTCTGCTTTTCCGTTTTTCTTGTCCTTTTGTGCCGTACCAGCCTCTTTCTGCCGTTGGCTTCTTTCTTGCTCCTCAAGATGTACTCCTCCATTCCTGGTGGCTTGGTCTTTGGTTTGAATTGCTCTGACTTGTAGAATTAAGTGCCTTGGCGCACAGATCTGTGACAAAGGATCAAATGATGTAAAATGTTGGTACAACACTGGTAGAAATGAGGTAAAACAGACAAGTTTTATGGTTGCAAGGTTCAGATATATGTGTAAATCTTAGAGTGATCACCTATCCACCTGTTTATCCAAAGCAAAGCCATAGAACCTTCCATATATCCTATTAGCTGTGTGGTTGTTGTCTGAGTTGGCCTTGCGAGTCGTAGGCATCTTCAGGTTGTTGGAGTTGTTTTATCTTATCGGGTTGGGAAAGTTATCACATGCTCTACTTTATGGATATATGTTGTTGGAGATATTCATGGCTTACTTCAATGTTAATACTTAAAATTTGAATTAAGCAGAGGCATCGGTGAGTCATTTTGCCAGTTTTACGACGGCTCACTTGTGTCCCCTAGGACCCCGAGATCGCATGAACTGTTCTGAGACTGAGCGCTCTAACCAAACATGGGTATGTTTACGGGCCTCCCCTCGATCACTGCCGGAATCTACACACTTGTCCAGTGGCCACAACTAGTTTTAGGTTTTTCATTTGGGTTTTGCGTGCATGCAGCTCTTGTATCTTATGGTCCGATTTACTTTGGGGGAAGCCGCGGGTGCCTTGTAACCCCTTGTTTGCCTCTGCATGCACGTACAGGATGTGGTACGAGCGTTTATCGCATGCTGAAGCGGGTCGTCTCCCAAGGGTGGGGCCGGGCCTCGGAAGCCGTAGGCACAAACAGCTAGGTCCGTCTCGGAGATTCGGCCGGACTCTCGATTCGGGTTAAACTTAGTTAGGTGGCTTACTGGACTTGTTTGTAGTGAAGGAGAGTGCGAGTCGTGACCTCCTGCCGGCACACCGTCGGAAGTGTGCTAATTAGCTTGGCACTAAGGGGTGATCGTGCGTTTGGGTACATTTGGGCACCCCTGCAGGGTTAAATCTTTTCGAAAAGCCGTGTCCACGGTTATGGATGACTTGGAGCTGTACTACTCGATCATAGAACAACTTGCACCTGCTTTTTCAATACTAATAAACTTGTGTAGTAAGCTAGCACAACTACAACAATAAACCTGCACTAAAACTTGGTAATCGTGTGAGTGCCTTTGATACTTGCGTCTTCGTTTGGTCACGAGGAGGTGATTCATTGGCTGGGTTATGTTTGGTGTTAGTTTCTAGTTGGTTACTTTTATGCGCTCTCTTATCTTATTCTATTTAGACGAAAGTTATAGTGTGTCTCTCTAGTTTAGTACTTTTGTTGCCGCTAAGTCCTCAATATAGCCTATAGGCGAGCACAGCTGAATTCCAGTCTCGCGAGTACGTGCCTCGGTACTCACCCTCATTTTTTTCCCTTTTCTCTTTCTCCCTCCTTGTTCGGTAACCTTTGGCCCGACGATTTTTAACAGGTATGGGAGCGACGACGTTAGCAAGGTTACCCTTCCGGCTTGGCCTGGGCAGGGTTATGGACGCCATCGTTTATCTTCAGGCCTCTTAGGCCCATTTGTATTCTTGTCCGTACTCGGATACTACTTGCTTTATGTATGATTTGGATCTTTGTATGTATATCTGGATATTTTGACTCGTGGAGTCTTTGCAGTCATATTATATATTCTTTTTGTGGGTTCCATCGTGAACTTGTGTAACTGTTGCTACCTTGATTCCACCCGCATCACGTGCATGTTTTGACGTGCACGAGGCGCTTGGTGGTGCGTTTCCAAAGCGACATCATGTAGATTGTGGCTTGATCGCTATAATCTGCAAGGTGCCGGTTTTGAGGCGTTACAACTGGGTACCCTGAGAACCACTGAGATTCATTCTTTGTAAGTCCTAAATGCGGCAAAGGAATGGGTTTGACCGGTTTCCCGAATTCAAGTCCAAGGGGATTGAATTTGAAGTAGGTGACAAGTATCTATTCCGGCAGTTAACTGACCTCTTGATCCGTCAGAGTTGTCAGGCTTATTTATCAAAACCCCTTGCGAGATAATATAATGAAAGATATTTGAAGATCAAGTCAAAGATTTGAAAATCTGAAGAAGTCAAAGAATGATCGAGTCAAAGTTTTGAAGATTTGAGATTCGACCCGGATCTGCAATTCTGGTAGAATCTCGGGGGCTACTGACAAGGGTATAGATAATAGAGCCTGTCAGTTGAGTACCCCTAAGGCCCATTAAGCTAGGCCCAATTGTAATACTAGTCGAAATACGAGTTCATGTCGTATGTCGATATTGTAATCTATATCGGACCCCTCCCGATCCTTGAGACCTGGTCACCTATATATAGGGGCCAGGAGAGGACGGAGAGGGAGAGATTGAAAGCAAGCCAAGTTTACTCTTACGTTTACTTTTGATATACACCTTGTTTGACTGATTTACCTTTGAGTTCATCCGACGCCCTATTCCCCCGATCCTAAGTCCTTTATATCGTACATTTATCAAGTTAACCCTCGTCACACACCATTTGACGGCGAAACCTTTCATCCAAAGGACTTGGTGGAGGAAGGGCCATTTGACCTTGATGTCTACGCACGCGTCTGTTCTTGTAGACAGTGTTGGGCCTCCAAGTGCAGAGGTTTGTAGAACAGCAGCAAGTTTCCCTTAAGTGGATCACCCAAGGTTTATCGAACTCATGGAGGAAGAGGTCAAAGCTATCCCTCTCAAACAACCCTGCAATTACGATACAGAAAGACTCTTGTGTCCCCAACACACCCAATACACTTGTCAGATGTATAGGTGCACTAGTTTGGCGAAGAGATAGTGAAATACAAGTGGTATAGATGATTATAAGTAGTAACTGTGGTATAAAATAAATATCGCTGCGAGCAAACATGTAACAAAACAGCAAGTAAATGGTGTGCAATGCTTGGAAACAAGGCCTAGGGATCATACTTTCACTAGTGGACATACTCCCAACAAATATAACATGATTAAAGAAATAGATAACTTCTCTCCACTATGGTACTCTGAATTACTCTCCTATTGAATAACACTAATCATTGTGTAGTGGCTACAGAAGCACCCCTTAAAGTTCATCAAGTACTTGACAAACACCACTCATAGAGATATCCAAATCAAAGCACAACTCAAGATATATATTATTGCAACTTAGACCAAGTACTAACATGGTGCACACACTGTCAACATTACACCATGAAAGGAGGAAAAGATCACTTCAATACTATCATAGCGGTAATTATTCTCATAATCCATAAGAGATCACAATCGTAGCCTAGACCAAGTACCACCATGATGCATGCACTGTCACCGTTACACCATGGCAGGAGGAATAGATTACTTTAATAACACCACTAGAGTACACATAATATCTGAATAATAACATCTACTTGTTCAACATGATACAAAGCTCACGATCACATAAAGATCACATCATGGGAGAGAGAGGTGAACCACATAGCTACCGGTAGAGCCCTCAGCCCCGGGGATGAACTACTCCCTCCTCGTCATAGGAGACAGCAAGGTTGATGGAGATGGCGGTAAGGTCGATGGAGATGGCGGAGACGGCGATGGAGACCGATGGAGATGGCTCCGGGGGCACTTCCCCATCCCGGCAGGGTGCCGGAACAGAGACTTCTGTCCCCCGAAATTTGGCTTCGACGGCGACGGCATTGCGGAACTGTTCTGGAAATTTCGCCGACTCCCCTAGGGTTTTCCGTCCCGAGGCTTTATAAAGGCGAAGGGTGATACGTCTCCAACGTATCTATAATTTTTGATGCTCCATGCTTGTTTTTACACCATTTGCCTATTGTTTCGTTACACTTCGTGGCACTTTTATGCATTTTCCGGAACTAACCTATTAACGAGTTGCCACAGTGCCAGTTTCCCGTTTTCTGCTATTTTTGTGTTTCAGAAGTGATACACAGGAAATATTCTCAGAATTGGACGAAACAAGTTCCTGAAGTCTTATTTTACCCGGAAGTTTCCAGAGATCCGAAGGAGAGAAGGAGGTGGGCCACCAGGGGCCCACACGCCTAGCTGGCGCGACCAGGGGCCTGGCCGCGCGAGCCTGGCGTGAGGCCGCCTGGTCCCTCCTCTGACATCGCCCCTTCGCCTATAAAGACCCCCCGACGGAAAAAACCTAAGGACCCCGATCAATTTTCCAGAACACATCGCAATCCGCCGCCACCGTCGACCCGAAGATCGGGAGGGTCCAGAAGCTCTTCCCGGCACCCTGCCGGAGAGGGGAATCGCCACCGGAGGTCTTCTTCATCGCCATGCTTGCCTCCGGAGCGATGAGTGAGTAGTCTACCTTGGACTATGGGTCCATAGCAGTATCTAGATGGTTGTCTCCTCCACCATGTGCTTCATGTTTAGATCTCATGAGCTGCCCTACATGATTGAGATCACCGTTATGTAATTCTACATGTTTGGTTTGTTGGGATCCAATGAATATTGGTGTTTATGATTGAGTTGTTGTACTGAAATATATCTTTTGTTATCTCTATGTTGTTTATGAGCTTGCATGCTCTCCGTTGTTAGTAGCTATCTTGGCCGAGTAGTTGCTAGTGACTCCAAGAGGGGGTATTTATGCTGGATAGTGGGTTCATGCCTCTATTTAATCTGGGGGAGTGACAGAAACCTCTAAGGTTGTAGATGTGCTGTTGCTACTAGGGAGAAAACAACATTCATATGCTCAAGGGCATATGCTTTGTTTACATTACACACTTTGCTTAATGCAATTATCTGTTGTTCGCAACTTAATACTTGTGGAGTTCTCGGATTGATTCACCACAAGTGGATTATTAGTCATACATGCAGTTGGATGGCGGTCTATGTATTTTGTTGTAATGCCCAGAGTAAATCTCATAGTGATCTTCTTGACATATCATGTTTATCTTTATTCTATCAATTGCCCAACTGTAATTTGTTTACCCTGCATGTGTTATTTATCTTATGGAGAGACACCACTAGTGAACTGTGGACCCCGGTCCTATTTACATCATATTGCTATCACCTGTTTACTTTACTCGCACTATTTACTTTACTCGCATTCTATATTGTTTTCCACTCGATACGCTCATAACCTTTGTTTCAAGCAAACCGGTGAGATTGACAACCTCATCGCAAGTTGGGAACAAAGTACTTGGTTGTTTGTGTGCAGGTTCCGTGTTGCAGTTAGCAAGCAAAGCTTGGACGAGGCGCCACATATAAATTGTCCGAAGCTGTCGCAAGCTAGCACGCATCACCTTCAGTCGTTTGTCTCTCCTCTCCAAGAACGATAAACCTTGGTTTCTTAACTGAGGGAAAACTAGCTGCTATACTCATCACACCTTCCTCTTGGGGTTCCCAACGGGCTGGTTATTCACCACGTACAAGGACCGTCTGCTACACGACATCTTGGCACCAGCAGCTTCTTTTCTGGCGCCGTTGCCGGGTAGGAAGTAGAAGACTTCTGCGAGGGGAGTTTTCGCACGCACATCCTTTACTTTGTTATTGTTTTGCTTTGCTTTATTTATTTTACCTGCATCGTTTTATATCAAAACCCAAAAAAATTAGAATCCTTGGTAGTTGTTTTTACTTGTTTACTTTCGTTTTGCTGAAATGGCCAATCCTGAAAACACCAAGTTGTGTGACTTTACTAGGACAAACAATAGTGATTTTATCTGCACTCCTATTGCACCACCTGCTACTGCTGCAAACTTTTATGAGATTAAGCCTGCTTTGTTGAACCTTGTTATGAAAGAGCAATTTTGTGGTGCTAGTACTGAAGATGCTGCAGCTCATCTCAACAATTTTGTTGAGCTATGTGAGATGCAGAAATATAAGGATGTTGATAGTGATATTATTAAGCTCAAGTTGTTTCCTTTTTCTTTGAGAGGAAAAGCTAAAGATTGGTTGGTGTCTTTGACTAAGAATAGTATTGATTCATGGGCTAAGTGCAAGGATGCTTTTACTGGTAGATACTATCCTCCTGCTAAGATTATATCTCTGCGTAGCAATATTATGAAGTTTACTCAGTTTGATAATGAACATGTTGCTCAAGCTTGGGAAAGAATGAAATCTATGATAAAGACTTGCCCCACTCATGGACTGACTACTTGGATGATTATCCAAACTTTTTATGCAGGACTGAATTTTTCTTCAAGGAACCTACTTGATTCAGCTGCTGGAGGCACTTTTATGTCCCTTACCTTGGGCTCTGCATCAAAGCTACTCGACAACATGATGGTAAATTATTCTGAATGGCACACCGAGAGAGCTCCACAAGGTAAGAAGGTAAATTCTGTTGAGGAAACCTCTTCCTTGATTGATAAGATTGATACCATTATGGCTATGCTTGCTAATGATAGGACTTATGTTGATCCTAATAATGTTCCTTTGGCTTCTCTGGTTGCTCAAGAAGAGCATGTTGACGTGAATTTCATTAGAAATAATAATTTTAACAACAATGCTTATAGGAACAATTTTGCTAGTAACAATTATAGGCCGTATCCTTCTACCAATGGTAATGGTTATGGCAATTCTTATGGTAATTCCTACAACAACACTAGGGCCGCGCCCTCTGAGCTTGAGGTAATGCTCAAGGACTTCATCGGTAAGCAAACTGCTTTTAACAAGTCTGTTGAGGAAAAGTTAGGCAAAATTGATATTCTTTCTTCTAAAGTTGATAGCCTTGCACATGATGTTGAACTTCTGAAATTAAAAGTGTTGCCTAATGATGTGAAAGAGAACAATGTTTTTGCTACCGCTAATGCTATTCAAGTTGGAATTGATGAAAATATTAGATTGTTAGCGGAATTGCATGCCAGGTGGGAAAGAGAAGATGAGATGGCTAGAGAGATGAAGGTATGTACCATTACTACCTCTAATGATGTTGCTCCTAATGCTAGCAATCCTCTTACTTTGATTGGTGTAGAGAAAACTCCCACTCCTTGTGTCAAAAAGCCTAAAACTGCCAAAACTTTTTCTCAAAAGAGTACTGAAATTTTTCGGAGTGTGGGATATGATAGCTCTACTTCTTTTAATGATTTTGATGTTGATGGCTGCAATATATCTAAAGTTATTTTGTTCTTGCAAAAGCTTGCTTTGACTCCCAATGCTAGTTCTTTAAATATTTCTTTTACTAAGCATATTACCAATGCTCTTATAAAAATTAGGGATGAAAAGTTGAAGCAAAAAGCTTCCGTTCCCAAGAAGTTAGAAGATGGTTGATAACCCATCATTGATATGCATGTTAATGGTTATGATTTCCATGCTTTATGTGATCTAGGTGCTAGTATTTCTATCATGCCTAGAAAGATTTATGACATGCTTGATTTACCACCGCTTGAAAAGTGTTATTTTGATGTTCCTATTGCTGATGTTGCTAAGAAGAAACCTTTGGGAAGAATTAATGATGTTCTTATTGTGGTTAACAATAACCTTGTTCCCATTGATTTTCTTGTTATGGACATTGAATGCCATGCTTCATGTCCTATTATTTTGGGAAGACCCTTTCTTCAAACTGTAGGTGCCATCATTGATATGAGGGAAGGCACTATCAAATATCAATTCCAACGAAAGAAAGGTATGGAACACTTCCCTAGGCAAATAAATAAATTAATTTTTGACTCTATTCTTAGAGCAAATTATGAGCTTGATGCTTCATCACTTGATATTACTTGATTCGCAATTTTCTACGCCTAGCTCAAAGGCGTTAAAGAAAAGCACTCTTGGGAGATAACCCAATGTTTTTACTTTCAGTACTTTTTCTTTTATTTGAGTCTTGGAAGTCATTACTACTGTAATGACTGCTCTTTATCTTGTTTATTTTGTTTTTGTGCCAAGAGAAGCCTCTAATTTGAGTGAGGTAAAGATTTGGGGATGTTGCTGTCCTGAAACTGTTTTCAGTGCTGCACCGTAAAAATTCGTATAAATTCTCTGTACATCTTTTGGACCTGAGATTTCTTGTGTATATGTCCCAGGTTATATCCAAACTTTTGTTAGTTGAACACTTTTTTATTTGAGCAACAGAAAACCCCTCAAAAATTCGACCTTTGTCAGCTGTTCAGTTTTGACAGATTTCTGCCAATATTTGTGTTTGCCACTTTATCGTTTTCTTTTGAGTTCTTTTGATCACGGAACTTTTAGAGAAGTTGCTACAGTAGTATTTGCTATATATGTGGTGGTTTTGAGTTGAAACCTGAAGCAAAAAGAGGTTGATTATATGTTATGCTTACACTAATGTTGCTAATAGAATTGTGTTTAGTTTTGTATGAAGGAAGTTTTCAAGTGTAGGGATTGGAGAATGATGAGATGAGTTGAAGAATGGACAAAAGCTCAAGCTTGGGGATGCCCATGCATCACCCCAAGAAATATCCAAGAAGTACAAGCGTCAAAGCTTGGGGATGCCCCCGAGGCACCCCTTCTTCATCGGCAAAAATCAGGTCACCTTTCAATGAAACTATATTTTTATTGCTTCATGCACTATGTGTTTTTCTTGGAGCGTCAGTTGTTTTAGTTTTCTTAGTTAGTTTAGTTTGTTTGTTTGCTGCAATAAATGGTTGGACCCCAATAAATTTTCCTTTGGAGAAGTTGCCTTGCTTTTCATTTGCCAAGAACGCTCTAGTTTTCACTCTTATTAAAAATCGAGTGTTCTTCTTTTTCTGCTACTGCTTTTGGTTTTCGTTTTCGCCTTGATATGCGTTCAGACCTTGTCATATCTTTTCATTAAGGTGTATTTTTGCCTCTGATCTTTATTGGTTTTCATCAAAAGAGGTGTTTATAAAAATTTCAAATGGTGTTGGAAAAGAGAAAAAGCTTTGTGTAAAATAGTGGTACAAGAAGGAGCTTGTGTAGACTGCGGCTTAGGCTTTTTCATGTCATGCTTGATATCTTTTTGATAGTATGCTTAGTGGTTTTGCTGTAGCATGACTTGTCTCAAATAACTGAGATTGCTTAATGAGCCTTTGAAAAAATCATGCGTTGTTTTTATTGTATGGAAGCATTATTTTGGTTTTCTCCTTGATGCTTTATTTGGGTTGACTTGGCGCATGCTCACACATGTTGGACTCTTACAAAGTCGCCAATAGCCTTCATAATCATTTAGTTTGTGACTTTTGATGCCATCTTATGCTTCTTTTAATGTCGCTTTGTCGCTTTGCATGATTATGGCCATTATTGCTCTCTTAGTTGGTCGCTCCCAGTCTTTTGCTAGCCCTCGCCTTGTACTGAGTATGAGCTCTACTCGTGCATCCAACTCCTAAAAGCCAAAGTTTGCCATTGTGTCCACTATAAACTCCTATGCATGGTATTTGTAAGCCATTCCAAAGTAAATTTTCATGTGCTACCTTTCAAAAACTTTCAACTACTTCTTGTTTTGTGCCACTGTTTTTAGCTCATGGGGACATAGTGGTCGGATTTGCTATCTTCCATATTGCTTATTCCAAAAAAGAAAAAAAAGAAAAAAAAGGAAAAAAAAAGGCACTCCTGCATGGAATGTGAATGTTGGTGGGCACCCGATGGAATCGGTTAGCCATGGTTTGTGAAAGGAAAAAAGGTGGGGAGGAGTGCCAAGCTTTATTAAAGAGCACAAAAGTGCCAATCTCTCTCTCAAAAACTTGCTTCATTTTTATATGGAAGATAGTAAGAACCCCATTGCTAGTCGTTGACAAAGACAACCACCTCTCAAAATCAATTTTTATCTCTCTGTTTTACAAATGAAAAGCTCTAGCACATGTGCAATCACTGCTTCCCTCTGCGAAGGGCCTTTCTTCTACTTTTATGTTGAGTCACCACCTTCTTTCTTTATGCACCATTAAGAGAGCATAGTTGTCATTCTTAGTGTAATATGCATTGTCCCAAAGTTCATTGACTGATTCATATTGTTGGTTTCACTTGTTCTCAAATTACTTGTATCTAGTCACCCTCTTAAACTTGAAGGTGTCCTATGCATTTATGTTTTGCTCTCTTTGAAGGACAAGCTGAAAACCATTTGTATGTTTTTCCTTATAATTTGAACACACGTTTGACTTTCATTGTTTCATTTTCATGACCTTTTGTTTTTGTTCATTTGCATGTTTACAACATGGTTGCTAAGTTCTTATTGTCAAGATTATATCTTCATGCCCATGTTTTAAGTTCTTATGATCCCAGCTCACAAATGCTTACATATATGATCAAGATTGTGTAGGTGCATGTCACCTCAAAAATTATTCTTTTGTTATCACTTACCTACTCGAGGACGAGCAGGAGTTAAGCTTGGGGATACTTGATACGTCTCCAACGTATCTATAATTTTTGATGCTCCATGCTTGTTTTTACACCATTTGCCTATTGTTTCGTTAAACTTCGTGGCACTTTTATGCATTTTCCAGAACTAACCTATTAACGAGTTGCCACAGTGCCAGTTTCCTGTTTTCTGCTGTTTTTGTGTTTCAGAAGTGATACACAGGAAATATTCTCGAAATTGGACGAAACAAGTTCCTGGAGTCTTATTTTACCCAGAAACTTCCAGAGATCCGAAGGAGAGAAGGAGGTGGGCCACCAGGGGTCCACACGCCTAGCTGGCGCGGCCAGGGGCCTGGCCACGCAAGCCTGGCGTGAGGCCGCCTGGTCCGTCCTCTGACATCGCCCCTTCGCCTATAAAGACCCCCCGACGGAAAAAACCTAAGGACCCGATCAATTTTCCAGAACACATCGCGATCCACCGCCGCCGTCGACCCGAGGATCGGGAGGGTCCAGAAGCTCTTCCCGGCACCCTGCCGGAGAGGGGAATTGCCACCGGAGGTCTTCTTCATCACCATGCTTGCCTCCAGAGCGATGAGTGAGTAGTCTACCTTGGACTATGGGTCCATAGCAGTAGCTAGATGGTTGTCTCCTCCACCATGTGCTTCATGTTTAGATCTCATGAGCTGCCCTACATGATTGAGATCACCGTTATGTAATTCTACATGTTTGGTTTGTTGGGATCCGCTGAATATTGGTGTTTATGATTGAGTTGCTGTACTGAAATATATCTTTTGTTATCTCTATGTTGTTTACGATCTTGCATGCTCTCTGTTGTTAGTAGCTATCTTGGCCGAGTAGTTGCTAGTGACTCCAAGAGGGGGTATTTATGCTCGATAGTGGGTTCATGCCTCTATTTAATCAGGGGGAGTGACAGAAACCTCTAAGGTTGTAGATGTGCTGTTGCTACTAGGGAGAAAACAACATTCATATGCTCAAGGGCATATGCTTTGTTTACATTACACACTTTGCTTAATGCAATTATCTGTTGTTCACAACTTAATACTTGTGGAGTTCTCGGATTGATTCACCACAAGTGGATTATTAGTCATAGATGCAGTTGGATGGCGGTCTATGTATTTTGTTGTAATGCCCAGAGTAAATCTCATAGTGATCTTCTTGACATATCACGTTTATCTTTATTCTATCAATTGCCCAACTGTAATTTGTTTACCCAGCATGTGTTATTTATCTTATGGAGAGACACCACTAGTGAACTGTGGACCCCGGTCCTATTTACATCATATTGCTATCACCTGTTTACTTTACTCGCACTGTTTACTTTACTCGCATTCTATATTGTTTTCCACTCGATACGCTCATAACCTTTGTTTCAAGCAAACCGGTGAGATTGACAACCTCATCGCAAGTTGGGAACAAAGTACTTGGTTGTTTGTGTGAAGGATCCGCGTTGCAGTTAGCAAGCAAAGCTTGGACGAGGCGCCACATATAAATTATCCGAAGCTGTCGCAAGCTAGCATGCATCACCTTCAGTCGTTTGTCTCTCCTCTCCAAGAACGATAAACCTTGGTTTCTTAACTGAGGGAAAACTAGCTGCTATACTCATCACACCTTCCTCTTGGGGTTCCCAACGGGCTGGTTATTCACCACGCACAAGGACCGTCTGCTACACGTCAACTTGGCACCAGCAAAGGGGCATCGTCAGGAGTGGCCCCAGGCCTCCTCACACCTATGCGGCGCGGCCAGGGGCTGGCCCGCGCGAGCCTAGTGTGAGGCTGGCCTGCGGCCCCTCTCCTTCGCCTCTTCGGATCTCTAGAAGCTTCCGAGAAAAATAAGACTTCAGGAACTTGTTTCGTCCAATTCCGAGAATATTTCCTGTGTAGCTTTTCTGAAACACAAAAATAGCAGAAAATAGGAAACTGGCACTGTGACATCTTGTCAATAGGTTAGTTCCGGAAAATTCATAAAAGTGCCACTAAGTGTAACGAAATATTGGGCAAATGGTGTAAAAACAAGCATGGAGCATCAAAAATTATAGATACGTTTGAGATGTATCAGCATCCCCAAGCTTAACTCCTGCTCGTCCTCGAGTAGGTAAGTGATAACAAAAGAAATAATTTTTGAGGTGACATGCACCTACACAATCTTGATCATATATGTAAGCGTTGTGAGCTGGGATCAAAAGAACTTAAAATATGGGCATGAAAGACATAATCTTGATAATAGAAACTTAGCAACCATGTTATAACATGAAAATGAACACAAACAAAAGATCATGAAAATGAAACAATGAAAGTCAAACGTATGTTCAAATCATAAGGAAAAACATACAAATGGTTTTCAGCTTGTCCTTAATAAGAGAGCAAAACATAAATGCATAGGACACCTTCAAGTTTAAGAGGGCGACTAGATACAAGTAATTTAAGAACAAGTGAAACCATACTCATGAATCAATCAATGATAAACTTTGGGACAATGCACATTATACTCAGAATGACAACTATGCTCTCTTAGACGGTGCATAAAGGTAGAAGGTGGTGACTCAACATAAAAGTAAAAGAAGGGCCCTTCGCGGAGGGAAGCAGTGATTTAAACATGTGCTAGAGCTTTTCATTTGTAAAACAGAGAGATAAAAATTGGTTTTGAGAGGTGGTTGCTTTTGTCAACGACTGGCAATGGGGTTCTTACTATCTTCCATACAAAAATGAAGCAAGTTTTTGAGAGAGAGATTGGCACTTTTTGTGCTCTATTATAAAGCTTGGCACTCCTCCCCACCTTTTTTTTCCTTTCTCAAACCATGACTAACCGATTCCATCGGGTGCCCACCAACATTCACATTCCATGGAGGAGTGCCTTTTTTCTTTTCTTTTTTTTTTCTCTTTTTTTTCTTCTTTTTGGAATAAGCAATATGGAAGATAGCAAATCCGACCACTACGTCCCCATAAGCTGAAAACAGTGTCACAAAACAAGAAGTGTTTTGAAGGTTTTTTGAAAGGTAGCACATGAAAATTTACTTGGAATGGCTTACAAATACCATGCATAGGAATTTATAGTGGACACAATGGCAAACTTGGTTTTTAGGAGTTGGATGCACGAGTAGAGCTCATACTCAGTACAAGGCGAGGGCTAGCAAAAGACTGGGAGCGACCAACTAAGAGAGCGATAACGGCCATAATCATGCAAAGCGACAAAGCAACATTAAAAGAAGCATAAGATGGCATCAAAAGTCAAAAACTAAATGATCATAGAGGCTATAGGCGACTTATTTTATAGTCAACATGGTGTAAGCATGTGCCAAGTCAACCCAAATAAAGCATCAAGGAGAAAACCAAAATAATGCTTCCAAATAATTAAAACAACGCATGATTTTTTCAAAGGCTCATTAAGCAATCTCAGTTATTTGAGACAATTCATGCTACAGCAAAACCACTAAGCATACTATCAAAAAGACATCAAGCATGACATGAAAAAGCCTAAGCCGCAGTCTACACAAGCTCCTTCTTGTACCACTATTTTGCACAAAGATTTTTCTCTTTTCCAACACCATTCGAACTTTTTTGAGACAACTCTTTTGATAAAAGCAAACATAGACCAGAGGTCAAAATACACCTTGATGCAAAGATAAAACAAGATCTGAACAAAAATCAAGGCAAAAAATGCAAGCTAAATGCAGTAGCAGAAAAAGAGAACACTCAGTTTTTGATAAGTGTGAAAACTAGAGCGTTCTTGGCAAATGAAAAGCGAATTCATCTCCTCCAAAAGAAACATGATGTGATCCAACCATTTGTTGCAGCAAACAAAACAAAAGAAAACTAAAAGCAAAAGTAAGGACGCTCCATGAAAAACGCATAGTGCATGAAGCAATAAAAATATAGTGTTTTGAAAGGTGACCTGATTTTTGCCGATGAAGAAGGGGGTGCCTCGGGGGCATCCCCAAGCTTTGACGCTTGTACTTCTTGGATATTTCTTGTGGTGATGCATGGGCATCCCCTAACTTGAGCTTTTGTCCATTCTTCAACTCATCTCATCATTCTCCAATCCCTACACTTGAAAACTTCCTTCATACAAAACTCAACACAATTCTATTAGCAACATTAGTGTAAACATAATAATGAATCAACCCTTTTTGATTCAGGTTTCAACTCAAAACCACCACATATATAGCATATACTACTATAACAACTTCCCTAAAAGTTCCATGATCAAAAGAACTCAAAAGGAAGCGATAAAGTGGCAAACACAAATATTGGCAGAAATCTGTCAAAACAGAATAGCTGACAAAGGTCGAATTTTTTAGGGGTATTCTGTTGCTCAAATCAAAAAGTGTTCAACTAATGAAAGTTTGGATATAACCTGGGGCATAAGCACAAGAAATCGTAGGTCCAAAAAATATACAGAGAATTTTCACGAATTTTTACTGTGCAGCACCGAAAACAGTTTCAGGACAGCAACATCCCCAAATCATACCTCACTCAAATTAGAGGCTTCTCTTGGCACAAAAACGAAAATAAAAAGGATAAGGAGCAGTTATTACAGTAGTAATAACTTCCAAGACTCAAATAAAAGAAAAAGTACTAAAAATAAAACAATGGGTTATCTCCCAAGAGTGCTTTTCTTTAACGCCTTTGACCTAGGCGCAGTAATTTGCAAAGATGCTCATGTGGGCGCCATATAAGAGCTTGAGGCAAAGGCGCCATATAGGAACTTAAAGCAATACAGAGCATCAAAAAGCAAGTATGGAACACATTTAAATCTAAACCACTTTTTATGAAAAATAGTCTTGTAAAGAGACAAGTCATAAAAGCGCAAAGCAAAAAGCACAGGAAGGCAAAACAAGTACAACTTCAAGAATTGCAACATAAAGAGGGGAAACTCAATATTGTTGAGATCCATCAAACCATGTTTCCCTCTCTCATAATAACTTTCAGTAGCATCATGAATATAATTAATAATATAACTATCACATAAAACATCCCTATCATGAGCCACATGCATAAAAGAATTAATACTCACCACAGGAATAGTAGTAGGAGCAGATTCAACAGAATAATTATTCTCATCACCATAATCATCATAAATAGGAGGCATATTGTAATCATAACTAATTTTATCCTCAATAGTAGGTGAACTAAAAATATTATACTCATCATCATAGCCATCATAAACTAGAGGTTTAGTATCATCACAAGCTAGAGAGCAACTATTTCGCAAAGCATATTCTTCAAACATATCATCATAAGAAGGAACATCACATATGGGAGATAAAATATCATCAGAGCAAACTTTCTCCACTAAAGCTGGGGAACTAAAATATCATGCTTAACAAAACCAGCTTCCCCAAGCTTAGACTTTTCTATAGCATTAGCAACAACGGTGTTCAAAGCATTCATACTAACAACACTATTAGCATGCAAATTAAGCTTCAAAGGTTTTTCAATTTTCTCTTCAAACACTTCATGTCTAAACTCAGGAAAAAGACTAAAGAACTCCTTGTTTTCCATTAAGCCTAACTAGTGAAAATAAAAACAAGAAACAAAAAGATGTAATTACAGAATCTAAAGGAAATAACTCCGAGCACTCACCAGCAACTAAAAGACTTAGTAGCCAAAGGATGTGAGTACCTTTTACCTTACCTCCCCGGCAACTGCGCCAGAAAAGAGCTTGATGTCTACGCACGCGTCTGTTCTTGTAGACAGTGTTGGGCCTCCAAGTGCAGAGGTTTGTAGAACAGCAGCAAGTTTCCCTTAAGTGGATCACCCAAGGTTTATCGAACTCAGGGAGGAAGAGGTCAAAGCTATCCCTCTCAAACAACCCTGCAATTACGATACAGAAAGTCTCTTGTGTCCCCAACACACCCAATACACTTGTCAGATATATAGGTGCACTAGTTCGGCGAAGAGATAGTGAAATACAAGCGGTAGTGATGATTATAAGTAGCAAATGTGGTCTGAAATAAATATCGCTGCGAGCAAACATGTAACAAAACAGGAAGTAAACGGTGTGCAATGCTTGGAAACAAGGCCTAGGGATCATACTTTTACTAGTGGACACACTCCCAACAAATATAACATAATTGAACCAATAGATAACTTCTCTTCACTATGGTACTCTGAATTACTCTCCTATTGAATAACACTAATCATTGCATAGGGCTACGAAGCACTTCTCAAAGTTCATCAAGTACTTGACAAACACCACTCATAGAGATATCCAAGCACAACTCAAGATAGATATTATTGCAACTTAGACCAAGTACTAACACGGTGCACACACTGTCAACATTACACCATGAAAGGAGGAAAAGATCACTTCAATACTATCATAGCGGTAATTATTCTCATAATCCATAAGAGATCACAATCATAGCCTAGACCAAGTACCACCATGATGCATGCACTGTCACCGTTACACCATGGCAGGAGGAATAGATTACTTTAATAACACCACTAGAGTACACATAATATCTGAATAATAACATCTACTTGTTCAACATGATACAAAGCTCACGATCACATAAAGATCACATCATGGGAGAGAGAGGTCAACCACATAGCTACCGGTAGAGCCCTCAGCCCCGGGGATGAACTACTCCCTCCTCATCATAGGAGACAACAAGGTTGATGGAGATGGCGGTGAGGTCGATGGAGACGGCGGAGACGGCGATGGAGACCGATGGAGATGGCTCTGGGGGCACTTCTCCATCCCGGCAGGGTGCCGGAACAGAGACTTCTGTCCCCCAAAATTTGGCTTTGACGGCGGCGGCGTTGCGGAACTGTTCTGGAAATTTCACCGACTCCCCTAGGGTTTTCCGTCCCGAGGCTTTATATAGGCGAAGGGGCATCGTCAGGAGTGGCGCGGCCAGGGGTTGCCCGCGTGAGCCTAGTGTGAGGCTGGCCTGTGGCCCCTCTCCTTCGCCTCTTCAGATCTCTGGAAGCTTCCGGGAAAAATAAGACTTCAGGAACCTATTTCGTCCAATTCCGAGAATATTTCCTGTGTAGCTTTTCTGAAACACAAAAACAGCAGGAAACAGGGAACTGACACTGTGGCATCTTGTCAATAGGTTAGTTCCAGAAAATGCATAAAAGTGCCACTAAGTGTAACGAAATATTGGGCAAATGGTGTAAAAACAAGCATGGAGCATCAAAAATTATAGATACGTTTGAAACGTATCAGACCTTATCGTATGCCTTCTCAAAATCATTTTTGAAGAGAACTCCATCTAACTTTTTAGAATGTAGTTCATGAATGGTCTCGTGCAATACCACCACCCCTTCCAAAATGTTTCGGCTAGGGATGAAAGCAGTTTAGGTAGGCTTGATGATTTTCTGGGCCATCCCAGTGATGCGGTTTGCTCCTACTTTAGTGAAGATTTTAAAGCTCACGTTCAGGAGGCAAATGGGTCTGAACTGTTCGATGCGGCTTGCATCTTCTTTCTTGGGCAGGAGGGTTATGATGCCAAAGTTAAGTCTAAACATAGGTAAGTCTCCTGTTTGGAGCTGGTAGAACATGGCCATCATGTCATCTTTTATAGTATCCCAGAACACTTGGTAGAACTCGGCAGGAAAGCCATCGGGGCCTGGGGCTTTATTTTTTTTAATTTGCATGACCGCTTCTTTCACTTCTATTTCAGTGAAGTCAGCTGACAACAAATTCTTCTCATCAGAAGATAGCTGGGGGATATCATCAATCCTATCTTCAAGAAGGTTGAAGTGATTCTGGGGCAGAGCCCCAAATAAACCCTTGTAGTACTCGCTAATGAATACTTTAAGGTTTTCTTCACCAATAATCATGCCCTCATCCTGCTCAAGTTGGAAGATTCTTTTCTTTCTATGCTTGCCATTTGCAATGAGATGAAAATATTTAGTATTGCCCCCTCCTTCCTGAATATACTTCACTTTGGCACGCTGTGCCCATTTGGACTCTTCGTCTCTTCTTAGGCTAGCGAGACGCTCATCTGCCTCTTTTTTCAATACTCTTTTGGATTCACTGAGGGGGAGGGTTTCTGCCCTAATATCAAGGCTATCGATGATATCAAGCAGACGCTCATTTTCTTTCTTATAATTCCCGCTAGAGTTATGAGCCCATCCGCGAAGGAATTGCCTCAGGTGCCGAATTTTTTTCAGCCAGGTCTCAATCGGCATTGGTTCATTGTGGATTGATCGCCATTCGTTCTTTACCATGTCAATGAAACCATCTTGTCTGGGCCATGAAAGTTCAAAAGAGAAGGTGGAATTTTTTCCATCGTGCGCCGGACTTCCATAGTCCAAAAGTAGAGGCGTGTGATCAGACCCTGATCTAGTTAGGGCACGCACGCTTAAGAGCGGGAATTTTTGTTCCACCTCTACTCTTACAAGAATGCGGTCTAGTTTCTCGTATGTGGGAATGGTGCGCCTGTTGGCCCAGGTGAATTGTCTACTTGAGAGAACTATCTCCCTCAGGTCCAGACTCTCTATTATAGCGTTAAAAATGAACGGACACCTTGCGTAGAAGTTGTCATTATTCTTTTCCTCCTTTCTCCTTATGATGTTGAAATCGCCCCCTACCATTAGGGGTAGCGTTTCATTCTCACATATCCTCACTAGCTCGGCCAAGAAATATGGTTTATGTCTATCCTGGGCTGCACCATAAACAGCCACCAGTGCCCATTCAAAGTTATCCCTTTTAATCTTAAGATGAAACTTGACGCAAAAATCCCCGGTGCTCACCTTTGTTTAACGAAGCATTGTTAATACTGGCAAGGATACCTCCAGACCGTCCTCTAGGTGGAAGGCAAAACTAGCTGTAGTCCATACCAACTGCTAGGTTGGTTAAGAATGGCGCTGAGAAACTCGCTCTTTCGGTTTCTGAAATAAGAGATTGAATTTTCTGAGCAGGCTCTCAGCTATACCCCCTATCTGAGCTATTAATAGGTGCATCAAGATCCGTGCTGGCCTGATTTTTGCCCTCTCAAACAACTTCTCTTTTTTGTATCTCTCACTCTATACAACTTTTGAATCTGAAACTTGGCTGTTCACTAAAATGTTTGAGATAGAATTTGGGAAAAATAATTCGTAATTTTTTTTTGTGAAAATGTCATAAAAATTCAGAAATATTTTTCCCACAATCTAGTTGCAATACTACAGTGACCTTCAAAGTTTGAAGTCCATATATTTTATAGTTTAGGAGATACAAAAAAAGACAAATCTCAAAAAGTAAGGGGGTGTAGGTGTCATGGTGCTCAGCCAAGGTTTTTCCCCGAAATAAACTCGCTTTTTTTGGAGCAATATCATAATCATTTGTCATTATAGCAGTCTTCAAGTTGATGCAATCAGTTTCAAAAAATGACACACCCTACACCCAGTTGATCCGCAACTTGAATAGCATGTACAAGAGCTATGCCCTCGGCTTGGAAGGCACCCTTCATTCTCCTTGAAGATCCAGCAGTGGCAAAACAAATATCATTGGCATTATCACGATAGATAGCACCCCATCCCCCCTACCCAAAGACTCACAGAAGGATGCGTCAGTATTTATCTTGACGGTATCAGCAGCTGGTGCTATCCATTGGCAAACGACAGGTAGACCTGGAGTCGATGCTTTCTTTAGAAAATTCTTCCATTCGGTGGCATATCGACGCACGGTGAACTGAAACTGGTCTATTGTATGGCACTTTCCCCATAATTTCCTTTATTTCGTTCTGACCACCAGTTTCATAGGATTGAAATAGTCATCAATTGTTCATCATCCGCCAAGTTGAGCACTTCATGAAGCACCTCTACCGCTGATCTGCAGGGTATCAGTTTAAGCCGTACTTCTTCTAGTTCAAGTGCTAGCCATATCTGCTTTATGTACTTGCATTTTAGGAATAAATGTCGACCATCTTCAAAATACATGTGGCACACCGTACACCTGGTGTCTAGTTGTAATCTTTTTCTTTCTATGTTCAAGTACAAAGTATGGATGTTGTGTGTTAATCTCCACATGAAGTGTTGTACTTTTGGTGGACAATTGACTTTCAAAAGTTTCTAAAAACCTCATGTTTCAGTGGTAGCTAGAGTACTTGAACTCTGCCCTTCCTGCCTAGTACCCTACTTCTTCTCCATATCAAAATGAACCTTATAAGCAGATTTAAGAGTAAAAATACCCTTACTGCCATAATGCTAGGCGACAAAATCTTCTATATCAGTACATAGCAGAATAGAAAGGACTATTTCCACATCATCAGGATGGATACATTGGATAATTCACTCAGTCTTCCATGTACAAGTATCTTCATCAATCAGTCTCCAACTATAGGATGGTGGTTTCCCTCCTCGACATGGTTGAGGAGCTCCGCCCCCTACTTCTTGCTGAAGCCCGCCTGCGTGTGCACGTCAAAGCTCAGTTGTCCCGGGCATACAAGGAACAAGAAGCATACTGGCGTCAGAGGTACGCCTACCGCCTGTGCAAGTTGGGAGATGGGAACACCGCCTTGTTCCATGCCAATGCCTCCGCCCGCCTGCGCCGCAATCAGGTCAAGGTCCTACACTCTGGGGGTCGCGCTCTGACGAACCATGGTGATAAGGAGCAGGTCCTCTACGACTTCTACTCCTCCCTCCTTGGCGCCACCCCCCCTGGTGCGTGGGACCCTAGTCTCGCTGGTCTGCTGCCTCCCGTTGCCGGCCTCTCGGTGCTCGAGTTGCCCTTCTCGGAGGAGGAGCTCCATAAGTCTGTCTGGGCTATGCGGTCTGACAGCAGCCCAGGGCCGGACGGGTTTGGCCCCTCGTTCTTCAAGAGTTTTTGGCATGTGGTCAAGGCGGATCTCATGTCATTCCTGGAGGAATTTCACCGTGGAGACGCCCACCTTGTCGGGATCAACCAGGCGTACATTGTGTTGTTGCCGAAGGCAGAGGAGGTGGTTTCTGTGGATGGCTTTCGTCCCATATCATTGTAGAATTGCATCATGAAGATTGTCATGCGCATCCTCACCTCGCGACTCCAACCTTTCATCGAACAGCTGGTTGCCTTCGAACAATCTGGCTTCATTGCAGGGCGTTGCATAACTGACAACTTCCTGTATGCGGGCGAGCTCGTCCAGTGCTGTCGCCTCTCCAGATCTCCCATGATTGCTCTAAAACTGGACTTCAAAAAGGCCATTGACTCCGTTAGTTGGAGCTCCCTCGATGCGGTGCTTGAGGCCAGGGGCTTCGGAGATGTCTTCCGATCTTGGATCCGTGTCATTCTCCGAACAGGCAAAGCTGCCGTCCTGCTTAACGGTGTCCCGGGCCGGTGGATGGAGTGCAAGACCAGGTTACGACAGGGCGACCCCCTCTTGCCGTACCTATTCATGATCATCACCGGGCTCCTGTGCCAGCTCATCACGCAGGGCCCTGCTGGCTCACGGCTACTCCATCCTCTCATCGATGACTTGCCGTGCCCGGTCATCCAGTATGCTGACGACACCCTGATCCTTGTGCGTGCGGTCCCTGCTCAGGTTGCGCTCCTCAAGGCTGCGTTGGACACCTTTTTGGCGGCTACGGGACTGGCAATCAACTACCATAAGAGTACGTTCGTCCCTATTTGTGTCCCCCCGGGGATGCTACTGCTCTCGCTGAGACCCTGGGGTGCGCGGTGTCATCCTTTCCACAGACTTACCTCGGCCTTCCCCTGTCCAACCGTAAGCTCCCTTCCAGCGCACTAGATTTCCTCGCGGAGAAGATCTCGGCGAGGATCCCCCGGTGGCATCTGGGCACTCTCGACCCCGGCGGTAGGTTGACGCTCACTTCTGCAGTCCCGAGTGTCATGGGAATTTAGAGACAGTAGCCATGGGGTGGCTTATCGGAGGGGCTCGACGTTGGTGACGATGGGTCCGGCTCGGGATTGTGCCAACAGAGACACCACGGTTTACCCAGGTTCAGGGCCCTCCCGGTTGGAGGTAAACCCCTACTTCCTGCCTGCTTCGTATTGATCGGGTAGTAGCGATTACAGTGCTCCTCGAGCTGTTCGGCTAGAGGAGGAAGAAGAAGATCGGATCCCCCCTACGCTAAGGGTCCAGGCCCCCTTATATAGACGGGGGCCTGGTTACAGGTTTAGGTGGCGATTCGGCCGGCTGCCGGCTCCCTGGCGGCGGTATCCTTGGCGTGATCCTCTGACCCTACTCTGGCAAAGACACTTTATAAAGTGTCTTTCCCCTGGACCGGCATCTGGAGGGCATATCCCCTCCCCTTTGCCTCGGATCCCGTCGTGGGGAAGGGTCTTCGATCTCTCATTGGTTGGACGCGGTCATGGCGCTCGTCACTCCATTCCTGCGCCCTAACGATTTTGTCGGGGCCGTTCCGCTTTTGGCTAGACAGCCGTTGGGGAGTTTTGTCTCCATCGCCCGGCTCCAGTCCTCCTCGGTGGAGTCGTCAGCCGGCAGCTGGTGCAGCCGGCCCTTCGGGCGGAGCCGGTCTTCTTGCGCTGAAGCCGTGGGAACTCCTAGGACGCCAGCCGGCGTATTGCCCGGCCCGTGGTGCGCCCCCTAAGTCATCCCCACGACACTAGCCCCCGAAACTGGCGAAGTCTCATGGGCTAGCATGGGGCTTCGGCGGGTTCTTCTTTTCGCCGAAGTCTTGTTCATCCTCGTCGAAGTCCCAGGATTTCTAGTCCGTCTTGGCCGCTCCAACTTCCAAGGTCAGGTCTTGCGGAGTTCGTCCGACCGCCTCGGGGCGAGCCGGCTCCGTGGCGGCCCGGCTGGCGACTGCAAGCCTGTGAGCCGCTTCTTGGGAACTTGTTCCCTCGGGGGCCGAACCGAGGCGCCACTTGTCCGTACGTCATCGCGTCACGTCCAATCGGCCCCGGCCCACGATCTTTTGCGGCAACCACGGCGGTTGCCCGATCTTTACGCGATCGTGGTTCGTGACGGAAGGGGTCAGTTGCCGACCCGTCGTGGCTGAAATTAGCAACTGACCCGCCCCTTCACTTTTAAACCAGGGACCGTTTCGGAAGCAGAGCATCGGTTGCCCGCTTCCCTTCTTCCTTCTGCATTCGCTCCACTTAGAATCCCCTGCTCCTGAGCTTCGCCTTAAAGGGATTTAGGGTTCCTCGTTCGCTCCGCCGCCATTCCGCTCATCCAGATCCGCACCCGGATGGCTCCCAAAGCGTCCCGGCCCAAAGGGGAGGGAACGGCAGCGGGTAAGGATGCCGCTCCGCCCGCTTTGCCGAAGGGATCCTGGGAAGGCTCCTGGGTGAAGGAGAAACAGATCGAGCTGCTGCGCCGAGGTCGAGTGCTTCCGTCCGCGGACCTTGTGAGCTGCCGTCCTGCCGGCGCCGAACTGGTCCCCGCTCCCGCGCCTGGGGAGACGGTGGTCTTCTATGACCATTTCCCCCGGGGCTTCGCGCTTCCCGCCAGCAGCTTCATGCGCCAATTCCTGGACCATTTTCACTTGCCACCGCATCACATTGGGGCGAATGCGATGATGGTTTTGTCCGCGTTCGCCACCCTTTGCGAGGCGTATTTGGGCATCTGGCCCAACGTCGAGCTATTCCGCCGGCTGATCTTCTTCAAGACCCAGACGGCGGACACCGTTCCGGTGATATGCGGCACCGCCTCTTTCTACGCCCGCAAGTCCGCTGACTTCCCCGGCATAAAAGGGAAAGAGTCTTGCAAGAAGTGGCAGCGCTCCTTCTTCTACGTGAAGAACCTAAGGGCGGACGAAGACCATATCAACCTGCCGCCCTTTGAGGCGGGCGGGCCCGAGCGGGAGAACTGGAGTACCGCCCCTCCTCGTCCGTCACCGGACATGGAGAAGATTCTTCAGCGGGTCACCATGCTGCAGATGGAGGGTGGCCTGGAGCCGACCGACCTTCTCCTCGCCTTCCTGGTTGCCCGCGTATCTCCGCTCCAGCGCCGCTCGCACAAGATGTGCTTCCTGGGATCTGCCAAGGATCCCACTCGTCATTCCTCCAAGGCGCTGTCAGCATTGGAGGTGGCTCGGAAGGCGAACCGCATCGCCGATGTCAAGCTTCAGGCCTCGTGGACGTGGGGACTGGAACCTCACGACCGGGATAACCCAATCGCTGAGGTGAGCTCGACGGTCCTGGCTTCAAGCCTTTTCCTCCCTTGCTACTCTGGTCTACTGACCTTTGTTCACTTGGTGTGGGCAGAACTTGTTCGCTCTGCAGGCGGCGGAGAACTCGACTCAGCGTCAAGCTGGCTTTGCCGCTGACAGAGCCGAATCGGATGATAAAGTCGTCTGGGACGAAGCCGAGGAGGTGGAGGACGCCAGTTCTCAGGCCGCCGCCGAGAGCTCAAGAGCCACTCAAGGCGATGAGGGAAACGATGAGCTCGAAAACTCAGGCGAACCCCTTGACCACTCCAGTAAGTTCCCCAGTCCTTCTCTCCTAAGAGATCGGTCCAAAGATGACGATGGCGGCGCAGGATCAGCTGCCACCCTCGGGGGCGTAGCTCTCCACGTAGCCGCTGCTGCCGCTGCTGGAACTCAGGCTCCCCCGACCGTGGATCTGCCAGAGTCCCCCGGGCGATGTTCTGCCGCCCCGGAGCCGGCAGACCCAGAAGAGGCTGGAGGCGATCTGGCCGGCACCAAGAGAAAGGCCCAGCCGGCCTCCTCCGAGCCGGCTGACAAGCGCAAGAAACCGGAGCCGGTAGCACGGGGCCTGCGCCGTCCCAAGGTGAAGACGGTGGCCAAACGGCGGGCTATCGCCGTAGCCGGGTGAGCTTCTCGCTTCCTTGCTTCTCATCCTCATTTTACCGATGCGGCCCCGATTGACTCGGTCGTGGGACGCCGTCTTTGCAGGTCGCCTCTTTCTGCCGAACCGGCTGCCCAGCCTCCTCCTGCCGTCGCTTCCGAGGAACTCGTGACCCCGGCTCCCGAGCCCTCCTGCCACAAGAGGGCGTGCGGGGAAGACGTGGGCAGCGACTCGGGTCGCGTTGAGGACGTTCGCCGCTCCCCACGGTTGAGGCTTGCGGCGGGTGACACTGGGGCAGTGGACCCTGTGCGTCCGGAGGTGCCCGCGGACGCTGTTCCCCACCCAGTCACCTTACCTGAGGCTGGCTCCACGCCCGTTGAGGAAACTGCGCCAGTCGGGGCTGACCTGTCCCCTCTCCTGCTACCGACGACGCCACGGCGGGGAACGATGCTGCCACCTGCGCCTTCCCCGACTCGCCCAGTCAAGAAGGCATGCGCGAGACCGCGGCGGGGGAAACGGAAAAGGTCCCGGTGCCGGCTGTCGAGGCTCTTTCCAATCTTGAGCTTGTGCCGAGCGTGCAAGCTACGGTGCCTGCGGCCGGGTCGAGAGCTGGCGTGATTGCTGATTCCCTGCTCCTTGGGTTGGCCTCCAGTTCTGGCGGAGCTTCGCAAGGGCTCCTCGCCACTCAAGTGGCGTGGAGCGAACGTGGTGATGGCTCGCCTGCCCCTAAGGTAGTGGCCAAAGGCACCTCTAGTGGGAAGGCTCTTGTCGCCGTGACTGAGTCCAACATTGGAAGTTTGAGCTCCGCCAGCCGGCTTCAGCAGGAATGGGCAGACACCGCCTCGAGTGCTGATGTCGGAGAGAAGCTCAAGGTGCAGGGCAGTAAACCAACTCTGGCGGAATTGGACAAGCAGTTTACTGCTGCCAAGGGGTCGCTTCAGAACGCCGGCTTCCAGCTCCTTGACGCTATACAGACGACCAATGTGAGTACTGCACCTTTAGCCTCTGATTTCTTCTGCTAACTGGGAGACATGATCTGCGGTTTCGCGGCCCATTTTGCCATACATCCTAGCCCCCGAGTTTCGGGGTAGCTGTAGAGACAGCTGGCTCGAAAATGAATTTCGCTAAGAATCGTTGCCCTTCCGTTTTTCGCAGGAACTGAACACGCTTCGAGCCAATGTCTTCCAGAAGCTGCTGGCGAAGTACCGTGCCGGCAAGATTCAGTACCAGGAGTTGAAGAAGAAGCTGGAGAAGTTGTCAGGTAAGCTTGAGGCCCCTTGCTTCGCAGACTTTGCTGTCGTCCTTTCTTCTCTTACACCTCCGCTTTCAGACTCTGCCTCGCTCATAGCTTCGCTTGAGTCCCAGTTGGCCGACTCGGTGTCGGCCGACGCTGTTGAATTGCTCAAGCGAAAGCACGCAGAGGAGCTTCAGGGCCTGCGAGCCCAGGCCATCCGGACTCAAGAGTTGGAGACTGAGCTGGCGAAGGCTCGAGAGGCGGAGTCGTCGCTGCGGCAGGAGTTTGATCGTCGGCTGGCTGAAGAGAGGAAACTCCTCTCTGCGGAGTACGACGGCAAAGTGAGCGAGCTTCGCGCGACCTTGGGGAGCGAGGTCGAGAGCCGCGGCGCCCAAATTGACGAGCTGCAGACTCTCCGGGGGCTCGACAGCGAGCGTTATGACAAGGAGATCGGCGTTTGGCGCGCCCGCGACCGCAAGGTTCAATCCGGCCTGCTGGGACTGGAGGAAGCTCTTCGCGGTATACTTCCTTTCCTATTTCTCGGCTCTTGCCCTTTCATGCCGTCCCCTCACTCTCGGATTGCCCTTGCAGGAGCCTTCCCTGACTCCGACAAGACTGCCGCGGCGGCGTTGAAGGAATACAGGGCGGAACAGAAGATCGTCCCCAGCAGTGACCCCAAGGCCGAGCTTTCCTCAGGGGAGTTGGTAGCGTTGGCCAAAGGCCGACTCCATCCGGCTGCCAAGCTGGGCAAGGATCTGCACGAAGCCCTTGTTTCCGTCTTTGAAACCTTGTGGCCGGGAAGGGCGGTGCCTGGCGAGATCCAAGCCCTTCTCCAGTGGGTTCTTCTCGCGTCCAACCGGCTCGACATCTGGAAGGAGTCCGCGGCTCGGGCCGGTGCTCAACAGGCTCTGGAGTTCGTGCTCTCCTGGTATCCAGGCGTCAACCTGGACAAGCTGGAGAATCTTCGTGAAGGCGAATTAGCAGGCCTTGACAAAGCCAAGCTCCGCCAGCGCGCCTGTGCCATTGCTGAGTGTGCCGAGACCGACACGCTTTTCGACGCTGGGGATAGTGACGAATCTTTGGATGGCATGGACTTCGAAGAGCCCGACTCTGTGGAAGGACCTCAGAAAGCCCCCGAGGATCTCGCTGGTCACTCCATTCCGCCATCCCCCAGCGGCGATGACTTCGTCTTGGCATCTCGAGCTAGCGACACTACTTCACTGGAGCCGGCTGGCTCGCCAAGCGCCCCCTGAGCGTGTCAGGGTTTTCTTATTCGTTTTTATGTACGCGGAACTCATGTCGTGCCCAATAGCACTTCGTTCGTTTGTACTGATGATGCTTCACCCCGAGTTCCTTACGTATTGATTTCTAGCTGTTTATGGACCGGATTTGACCTGACCCCTTTCGGCTTTTTCCTTTATCTCCCCATCCTTTGGCCCTTCTACCCCCAGCCGGCAGCCTGGTGCCGGCTGGTCTCCCTTGGACCGACAGCCGAATGTCGGTCTAGGGCGGGAGCGTGCCGCGGGATGAGGAGTAGTACTTCGGCGTATAAGAGATCTGGCTTGGTCCAGCCCACGAACAGCTATTGACCAATGCGCACGGTTTTTTGGGTGAGCGTTCGTTAACGGCTCCGCGTTCTGTCCTCTTAGCGATTTCCCAGTGCGAGTGACCTACTGGCTCCATTGCCCTCGACTTGGGTTGGAGGTTTGGCTCGGGGTCCGGCTCGCACATGGTACTTATTCGTCTGACAAGGGATTCGATTCGTTGGGTCGCGGGCATTTCCTCTCAGCGACTTTCCTAGGTGGGTGACCTGCCGGCTCCATCCCATGCGGTGTAGGGTAGAGGTTGGGCTCGGGGTCCGGTCCGCACACATAGTACTCGTTCGGCTGACGAGAGGGTCGTTTCGTCGGGTTGCGGGCGTTTCCTCTCAGCGACTTTCCTAGGTGGGTGACCTGCCGGCTCCATCCCACGCGGTGTAGGGTAGAGGTTGGGCTCGGGGTCCGGTCCGCACACAGTACTCGTTCGGCTGACGAGAGGGTCGTTTCGTCGGGTTGGGGCTGCCGGCTCCCGTTCGGAGCCGATTTCCAGCCCCCGTGAATAACGCTTAGAAAGGTAAAAGGTACTTCAGAGCACTTTTCCAGGGATCAGCCGTATGCCGCCCAACTTTCTTTTATTCAACGACACTTGTTCGAGATACAAGGTTTCTGCCTTGGCTTAGCCGAAGGTCTTAAGCGATCTTGGACTTGTCTCAGGCGAAGCTGCGGAATGCCTCCCCCTACCTCGAGGAGGGGCCAGCCCCCGAGACAAGAGCTTTTGACTCCTTGCCCTCTTCGGGCGGGACTTCCTTGGACAGGCTCGCCGGCTTGAGGTGTGGAGCCGGCAGTCCCGACGCCAGGCGGCCCGGCTGGACTGCCGCCATCCTCCGCAGCAGTTGATGCTTCTCTTCAGCAATGACCAAGGCCTCCGCTAGTTTGGAGCTGGCTCTTGCGCACTCTATTGACTTCTTGTAGCATCCCGTGACAGTGATCACCCCGCGAGGGCCTGGGAGCTTCATCTTCAAGTAGGCGTAGTGCGGGACCGCCATGAACTTGGCCAAGGCTGGTCGGCCAAGCAGCGCGTGGTAGGGGCTGTTGAGGTCTACCACCTCGAACCAGATCGGCTCACGACGAGGATTGTCCTTCTCGCTAAACAGCACCTCCAACTCAATCCTTCCCATCGGCGTACAGGAGTGCCCAGGCACAATCCCATGGAAGGTGAGCTTAGTTGGCTTCAGTTGGATCTCTGGGATCCCGAGCTTCTCCATCGAAGTGCGGTAGAGAAGGTTGATGCTGCTGCCTCCGTCAATGAGTACTTGTGAGAACTGGCAAGTATGCGTCTCAGAGAACACGATTGGGTTCAAAACCAGCGCGTAGCCCCCGGGCCTCGGCATGAGCTACGGGTGATCTTCGCGTCCCCAGGTAATCGACACGTCAGACCAATGCATGTACTGAGGTCCAACTTGCACGACTGCATTCACCTCGACACCGAACCACGGTTCATCCTTTGGCTCCTCCTCTTGGGAAGTGAACACATGGTATTGCTCCACGTTCGCCTCCTCGGGGTAGTCCCCTGCTGCCTTGGCCGGTTGTCGATTCTTGTTTCCATGCGCTTCAGCCGGCTGGCCCGGTGGCGGTCCAGGCAGTTGGTGGTTTCCTTGCTCTAGATCTCTGGTGAAGCTGCACTGGCGAGTGGTATGCGCTGCCGGCTTGCCTGAAACGCTATGGCACTTGCAGGGTTGGTCTAGCATCACCTCGATGGTGTACTTGTCCTTGCTGAATTTGTCCCCTTTGCGCTTCTGGCTTCCACCCGTAGCCCCCGGGCTTCCTTGAACGGCAGCCACTTGCTGAGAGCCGTACTTGTTGTCGCGGCGCTCATCTTTCCTCTTGCCGTGTCGATCACGGTGGTGATGTCCTCCTTGGCCGGCTACCGGCTGAGATTGGCCTCCGGCTGGCGCTGGCTCGACGCACTGCACCCTCGCAGCGGAGTCGGCAGAAGCATACTTGTCCGCTATCGCCATGAAGTCCGCCATTGACTTCGGCTCGGCTCTGTGGAGCTTGTGCTTCAGTAGGGTTCCTTCCCTGCATCCGTCCGTGAAGTAGCCGATGGCTTGCTCCTCGCCCACTCCTTCGCATGAGTTGCGCAGCTCGGACCATCTCGTGAGGTAGTCACGATCTGGTTCATCAGGGCCTTGCTTGCAGAGGGCCAGCTGTCGCGGGCGGGGCGGTCGCTTGTAGGTTCCCGTGAAGTTCTTGATGAATGCCTCTTGGAAATCATGCCAGGAATTGATCTGCAGAGCCGGCAGGCTATTAAGCCACGTCCAGGCAGATCCCGTCAGCATGAGTGGTGCGTAGCGCACCGCTGTCCTCTTATTGCCGCCCGCGATGTCGACGACTGTGACGTAGTCTGACAGCCAGTCTTTCGGCTTCACCGCCCCAGTATATTTGGGCATGTCTCGTGGGAGCGCAAACTTGGCCGGGAAAGGCTCGTTGCGGATGCGAGGGCCGAAACAGACCGGTCCTGCCGAGGATTCCTCCTCGTCGAACTTGGAGTCCGCCAGCAGGTTGAGCCGATGGCGTGCGTCGTCCTTCGGCGGATCGACGCGTTCCCCGATCCTCTGGCTCACGTGCGAGCGAGCCGGATGATGACCTTGAGCACCCTGGCCAGCTCCCTGAGCCGGCTGGGCTGGCGCCACAGACTTGCCGCGCGCCGGTTCCACCACGTCCACCCGAGGAGGGTGGCGTGGCCTGCTGGTAAATGCGGCGGGATCTCGAGGCTGCCGGTTGTGGTGGCCGGAGTGCTGGGTACGGTGGTTTCCACCGCTTTTGCCTGGAGCTCGATTGCTCCGGCTGTGCTCCGCCGGGCCGTGGTTTGGCGACGAGGCTTCTCCATGAGACTTGTTCTGGCCGGCCACGACGATACGGTTCTCGCCTCGAGTGCCACTCGCATCTCCGCGTGGTTCCATCGCCTGCTGTTGTAGATCAGCAGCGTCCAGGAGTTCCTGGATCCGGGCTTGCTTCTCCCGTAGGTCCTCGCCTTGCAGTCCGTCCAGCTAGGAGGTGATGTAGCGCGCGGCACGGAGATTCTTCGTAGGCGTGCTGTAAGTCGGCTTGTTGATGATCGGAGGTAGCTTCGCTGAGGGCGCCGCCTGGTTCAGCTCCGCTCCCAGCTCGCGGCCTCCCTGACGAACTTGCCCCGCCCGGCTTGGGCCGTCTCCAGCTGGGGTGAAGCCATGGGCGACGTTGTATTCGTTGATCGTGGAGAGGACGCGCCGGCGGGTGTCGTCGACGTCGACCGCTTCCTTGAGGAGGTTGAGGCGTGTCCGCTCCAGATCCTCGGAGGCCTTGACCGGATCCGCAGAGATGTCGAGCGGAGCGCGCAGGTTCGTGATGGCCGCGTCCAGCACGTCCCGCTCTGGAGGTGGAAGATCTTGTTCCGGTGGAGGTGGGCGTTCGAGCGGCGGGCGCGTGGAGCGCGGTAGGCCGCCGCCACCATCCTCCTCCAGGGCCCGCACCTCGACCATGTTGCAAAAGTCGCTGCTTTCGCCGTCGTCGGAGTCTACGTCACAGAGTGGGTCAAACACATCGGTTACCTCTTTCGGGAAGGGCTTGGCGACGTAGAAGGGGTGGCTGCCGACGTCGAGGAAGGAGCCGCTGTTGCCGAAGCCGTTCTTGAAGTGGGCCAAGTTGTCGTCGACGCAGTCGAAGGTGCCGAACCTCCAGACGAGGCCGGAGGCGACCTTCTCGCCGGAGGGTCCCGGCCGGAACTTGACTCCGCTCGCCACCGCGCTTTGCCCCACGGTGGGCGCCAACTGTCGTGGGAATTTAGAGACAGTAGCCATGGGGTGGCTTATCGGAGGGGCTCGACGTTGGTGACGATGGGTCCGGCTTGGGATTGTGCCAACAGAGACACCACGGTTTACCCAGGTTCAGGGCCCTCCCGGTTGGAGGTAAACCCCTACTTCCTGCCTGCTTCGTATTGATCGGGTAGTAGTGATTACAGTGCTCCTCGAGCTGTTCGGCTAGAGGAGGAAGAAGAAGATCGGATCCCCCCTACGCTAAGGGTCCAGGCCCCCTTATATAGACGGGGCCTGGTTACAGGTTTAGGTGGCGATTCGGCCGGCTGCCGGCTCCCCGGCGGCGGTATCCTTGGCGTGATCCTCTGACCCTGCTCTGGCAAAGACACTTTATAAAGTGTCTTTCCCCTAGACCGGCATCTGGAGGGCATATCCCCTCCCCTTTGCCTCGGATCCCGTCGTGGGGAAGGGTCTTCGATCTCTCATTGGTTGGACGCGGTCGTGGCGCTCGTCACTCCATTCCTGCGCCCCTGACGATCTTGTCGGGGCCGTTCCGCTTTTGGCTAGACAGCCGTTGGGGAGTTTTGTCTCCATCGCCCGGCTCCAGTCCTCCTCGGTGGAGTCGTCAGCCGGCTGCTGGCGCAGCCGGCCCTTCGGGCGGAGCCGGTCTTCTTGCGCTGAAGCCGTGGGGACTCCTGGGACGCCAGCCGGCGTATTGCCCGGCCCTTGGTGCGCCCCCTAAGTCATCCCCACGACACCGAGCGCGCTCCGCTCCTTCGCTATGTCAGTGCTCCCCATCCCGAAATGCGTCATTGACAAAATGGATCGTCCCCGACGTGCTATGTTTTGGAAGGAGTCGACCGCCTGCACCAGGGGTGACTGTCTAGTCTCCTGGGATATGGCATGTTGACTTCGTTCTGAAGGTGGCCTTGGTCTGATTGACCTCGGTGTACAGAACACTTGTCTGATGCTCAAGAACGTCTACAAGCTGCTGTCCGACATCAACAACCCCTGGACGGTGTGGATTCGTCGATGGTACTTTCATGATGGCGCACCACCAGCAACCCCTCTCTGGGGGTGCTACGCATCCCTGGTTCCCTTGATGCGGTCGATCTCCATAGTAAGGGTGGGGGATGGTGCGACGACATCCTTCTGGTTCGACAACTGGACCTCCATTGGCGCGCTGTCAAGCGCTCTTCCGTCAGCGTTCTCTCACTGCCTCGCCCCGCGAGCCACTGTGGCAGATGAATTCTCCGGCGTCGTTACTCTTGCCAGGCGTGATCGCGTTTCGCCTGCTGCGACTGCTGAGTTCCGACTCGTTGAAGGGGCATTCGAGCGATTCTCTCCCACTCCTGTCCCTGACGAGCGCTCGATTATTGGGGCCACTACTCCGGGGTTTCGGACCACGGACGCCTACCGCCTCCTCCACAGCTCTGGATGTGGTCCCCGCTTGCATGACCTGAACTGGGATAACTTTGCCCCGGTGAAGGTGAAGGTGTTCATCTGGATCCTTCGGCATCGGCGGACGTGGACGCGTGCGCGCCTTTTTTGCCTTGGCATCCTGAGTTCCTCGGATTGCCCCTTCTGTGCGGGTGTGCCAGAGGACGTGCACCACCTGTTCGTGGCTTGCCCCCGCCTCCTCTCCATTTGGGCGCGTGCATCCCCTGCCTCCCCTACCGTGACTCCGTCGTCGCTCGAGGACATAATCAACGTCTTCTCCGACGCTCTCTAGAACTGGCCGCCCATCCTACGCAACACGGCGACTGCCCTGCTCCTGTGGATTATATGGAAGACTCGGAACCGCCTAGTCTTCGACGCCGTACGTGTGACGGACTCCGAATTCTTCACCTTGATGCAGCGACACCTGATGTTGTGGGTGGTTAGGGCTCCCCGTGGGGTCAGTTGTGATCCCCTAGTCTCATGGTGTGCGTCCCTCGCACCGTGACCCCCCTTTGTGCTTTTTCTCCTCTCTTTTTGTACCTCTCCTTGCCTCAAAAGGCGTGAACCCCTCTCCCCCTGTGGTTGTAAAATGTCCATACTTTGATTTAACACGAAAATTCAGGTGGGGCCCTCCGTTGCTTTGCCTCAAAAAAAATTTTTTAGAATAAGAGAGCTTATATTATCATCACAACACTCGAGTTGAGGTCCTGTGGTACGGGGACATATCAGGTGAAAATGGACTATTACTGCAAATCTAAAAAATTTGGATCCCTGCCGTTCGATTTTATATCAACGGTAACATCGCACCCCTCGCCCAGCACCATGTTCTCTGTCAGAACATACAGCAATATTTTGCAAAAATCACCCCGTAGTCTGTCGTCTTCCTTCCCTTAGGCCATGAAATGTCTGATGTGAATCACGAATTCCTTTTCTTCCCACATTCCTTCTAGATTCTGGAACAATGAACCAAAGATTGCTACACTTATTCCCGCTTGATTTGGATCTGAATAAATGAGGAACAACTCTTCCCTGTTCTTCTAACTAATCATCAACAAAATTTCCATTCCCATATCTTCACACGATATTTGCATCAGATAATGACTCAAGAATAAAGGAATCAGAACGGAAGCTACAGGATGCAATGGCCACGATTCTGATCAAAGGGGGATGCCAAAAATCTAAGAAAGGTCCTGGTCAGATCTGTGTGCAGGGGCACACTAGCTGGATCTTTGGAAGTCCATGTGCATGGCTGCATCCAGATTTGGCGGCGGCGGGATGCATGGCCACTTCGATGATCCCGAGCTGCTGCGAACCACACCTCAGGGCGTCGACGAGAACGCTACTTGCATCCGGTCAGGAGAATGGGGAAGAACGCAGAGAGATCGCGACGAAACTTCTTATTTCTTCAAGTTCAAGGACTTTTCTGCAAACTAGCAAGGTGGCCCTCGCAAATGTGAGGGCACCGCCTATTACCCTATTAATATACTCAAACTTACAATTTGTGTACTCTATCCCATCTATTATAATATATACTATACTATATAATCTTAATAAGATTGAAAAAGTGAGATAAGTTGGAAATTCTCTTTCTCTCTGTATTGTATTAGTTGTCACTGATTTAGTATAAAGTTGTATTAATCAGCATGGAATGGAGGAACTATAAACCAACAAAGCATTTTTCTATAAAACACCAAATTAAGCATTCAGTTGTCAATCTGATGGATTCCATTTTTTTCCCTCACCATATATACGTAATTATCACAAAAATTATGTCATCATAATTATACCTAGAAAGATTACAGACATGTGCTAGACGAATGTTTTGCTTTTCTTAGATGCAAAATTTTGGTATGTCATATTAACTTGCAATGTTTAGCCATATGTTCTAATTATTAAATTTAAGTTATCACCACATATACATTGGATAGCTGTCATAGCCGCCTTCGGTTACCAAGCTTGTCGTCTAATTTGTTACATAGATTCTCCTTATTCTAAAAAATCAATTGTACAATATAGAATTTTTAAGAATTTCATTTTCTCATGCTAACGTGTTTTGTAAAAAATAGTATCATAAACTTCACATTTAGATGTCGTAGACAACCTTCGTGCCTTGCCTGGCTTGCAGTCTCTAAGCATATGTCAATAATACACAATTTTATAAGTATGCAAAACATGCCACGTATTTCTATTTTTATATATAGAATACTTTTAATTTTTGTATAGTATTTATTCCTAAACAATCAATGCTAGACAGACTTTTATGATACCATTTCTTTTCTCTTGCGTAAATTTTTTGAAATTTTTAAGTACATTGTTTTTCTGCGAATGTGTAACTTATTTTTTTCTCATAACAGTAAATTATGCAGATTGGACATGGCATCTTATAAAATAACGTTGCACACTAATTAGTTGTAGGATGGTCTTTCAATTAGTTCAAAATATCTAGTACACATGTTCCAACGTTCACTGCCTGGTATGCTTTAGTATATTTTTTTCCCAGTACGTCTCGGGGAAACTGATTGAAATATTATTATTTTTCCTTGTAAGCTTTTTGATGGGCAAGATTTTTTTCCATTAACACGTAATGTTAAACATGTACAGACTCTAAATTGGATTTGTTTCCAGGGAATCGTTATGGGATGGGTTATAACATATTAGTCCTTTTTTTTTCTTGACACGCAAACCATATTGTGACATGCACATGACCCATTGAGTTCCGATCTTTTCAAGAAAAGTACGTGAGTTAGTTTCTCACGTCCATGTTCCAATGAAATAGATTTTTTGTAGCTCGTATGTTACATAACGACTATTTAAATCTTAGCCGTAGTAGGTTCAAGGGAGAAAAAACTCCACGAAACATGACATGTTGTACACGTTTATACATTACGTAACTTTTTATGACTTTAAATCTCAGCCGCTATAATTAAGATCTATGAACCAAATTAATATAATACATGTGGATTAACGTGGTGTCTCTATTTTAGGACCCTGTATTGTACTTTTAGTAGATAGTAGACTAGACGAGCTGGCATGATGCACGTGATCTGACCATTGGGAAGTCAATCGAGCGGTACATATTTCCATTTTCAGATTTGCAAAATGTATGCCGTTTTTACCTGATACGTTCCCCCTGTGGTACTCCCTCTTACCGCTATTACTTATCCTAATACGAATGTATTCGGATACATTTTAGTGTCTAGATATATTCGTATTAGAAGAAGTAACACTGGTCAGAGGGAGTACAAGATCTAAGACATTATCAGGAAAATGGTCTAACCAGATGCTTCCAGCTGATCTTCCCATTTTAGCCAATGAATCGGCCACCTTATTACTATTCCGTAAAATTGATGTGACTCACTCAATGTTGAGCGAAGCTTGCTAGCAGCATCTTGGCATCCTCGAAGGTCGCCAACTGCTTGGACATGTCTTGTGTTAAAGTGTATAAGTGAATTTTACTAGCATTTTTTATCAGTTTGGACTTTTAGTTGTGTTGGCTAGTGCATGAAGCTTAACATGGTATCGGAGTTCAGGGTCTCGAGTTCAAGTGATGGCTTTTGTAATTTATTCTAAAATTGTTGTACCCCTCGGTGTTCACGTATAGGCCTGTTGAGCCATACCTCTGAGTCACCGAATCACGTACAAGGCCTCTTGTGTCAACCTCTGAGTTTCTACACGTATTGGCTTGTCCTTTTCGTTCGGACCTCTTGTGCCAACCTTTGAGTTTTTAGATGTATTGATTTGTCCTCTCCGTCACACGTGAGTGGGGATATTGAAGTGTATAAGTGAATTGTACTAGCCCTTTCTAGCAGAGAGATCGCTCTCCCCTACTTCATTTAGTTTCAGAGTTGAAGTTTTTATGCTCTTCTAGTAGAGTTTGTTCTATTGTAAAGGTGGAACGTAGTCAGATTAGGGTTAGTCACCATCTAGCTAATTTAGCTAGAGTGGAACGCCGCTCTGAATTTTGGCTTGACTCGGGACCTGTTGATATTCTTCAGTTGCTCGAGCAAGACCGCAGTGTAACCCTTTCTGATCAATAAAGTTTCTAATTGAGAACGATTTTTGTGAGCACTACCTTAGGTATACCTTCTATCTGTACCGTCCATTGGACCTGCGAGACCTAGAGATGAGCGTTGACCTTGGCAAGAATTTGCAGAGCGACTGTGTAAACGAGACCAGTAATTAACCCAGGTGCACCCCTCGTTTTTTGTCTGTACATGGCAAGGTTGACCCGTGACTCAGTACACACCATTTTTAGCATCCATTTTATGAGCCCACTGGGTAGTACAGAGTCCAGAAGTTATTTTGTTTAGCACCAAGTGCTGCAGTGGCACAAAGTCAAACGCTCACACCCTGATAACAACCTGCAGATGTGGGCTCTACCTCTCAGATCTCTAGGCGTGCTGGACGGTGCAGATACGGGGGTGTAACTGTTGGAATTTACACCTATGTGAGTCTGACTGTTCAATGTCGCAGTCTATGAGAGTTGGGTGCTCTTTAACAAACTCATGAAAGGCCACAGAGTATGACGTATAAGCTCCAAACCACGGGGAAGTCCCACGGCAGCCCAGTATCAGTCAAGGCTTTGTGTAAAACTAGATTCGCAGAAAACTTGCAGTTCAAGGCCTAGTCCACTGTTCAAGTAGCAGTCTAGTGTAGCATAGAGATCTAGGTAGAAGTTCAACTTAACAGTCTCCACTGCAGCACTGGTATATAAACAATGTTTTAGAACCTAAGGCAACTTTATGTGCCTCTAGGATCTGGTGGGGGATTGTTGGAATTTTGGCCCTTTATGACCCAGCCTATAAATAGTAAATCCAATAATTCCTAAATCCTAGAGGCCCATGTGGCCCATTTATGCATGACAAGGGGTGGGACAAATGTTTAGTCCCACCTTGCTAGTTTGGAAGGAGTTGGACCAACATATAAGGTGAGCTCTCCCCCTTGTGGTAAGAGTGTGTGAGAAGAAGGCTCTCTCACGCGCACTCCTTCTCCTCCTCCACCGCCCGCCTCGCCACGCCTCGCCTCGCCACGATGCGCGCGCCGCGGTTTGCGGAATGTGCCCCGGTGCCGAGCCTTTCTTTTTGTCACGCATGATTGGACTACGGAACTGAACGGTCACGTGGAAGTTGAAACGATTTGCCTGAGTGGAAAATAAATACGAGACTGTTTGTTTCGTCTTCTGGCTGTTCGTTTTGCCTCCCGCGCTGCCTGTTCGCCTCCCTCTGTGGCTATAAAAGAGAGGTCGCTCCTCTCTGCGAATACACAGCACACAGCCACCACTGCCTCCAAAAGCTTTGCGCTGCCTCACAGTCTTCCCCATCCCGTCTTACGGCGTGCACCGCGAGCCGGGACAGTAGGCCTCCGGAACCCCGTCTCTTGCGATCCTGTACGGGAGAGAGGCGATAAGGTTTTTGGGGAGCGCTCTGCGCGACTACTGAAGGTTTCTTCATCACGGACGCCCACGAGGATGACGTCTTCCCCAACGAGGACTTCTTCCCCGACATCGACAACCTCTTCGGCGACATGTCTCTCACCGACAACAACACCAACGACGGTTCTGCATCCGCACCGGCTCCAACACCGTATGTCTTCCTGATTTTCGCATTTGCGCTTCAGTTTCTCGGACTAGCAATCGATTTAGATATGCTAGATATGCTTTGTTCATACCGTTCACTTGTAAACATGGTTAGTTTGATTTCGATGCTTTCTGCCGTGTTTTGTTTACTGTTTTCATGGATTAAATTCTCTGGTAAATTGCTGATTTTTCCAACAATCCAAAAACCTTATGCTTTTCATAGGCAATTTTCCCCTGTTGGCTATGCCGCGTCTCTGAAGCCCCCGGTCTTCGAGGGTGTCAACTATAAGAGATGGCGTGCAAGAACCGTCATATGGCTCACCACCATGAGATGCTTTGATGCATCTAAGGGCAAGCCTCAGAGAGAGCTTACTCCTATTGAGGAGAAAGCTTTTGAGGAAGCCGACAACCTCATGAGAGGTGCTGTTATCAGCGTTCTTGGCGAGAACATTGTTGACTCGTACCTGTCCCTCACTACAAGCAAGGACATGTGGGATGCGCTCGAGGCCAAGTTTGGGGTCTCGGACGCAGGCAGTGAATTATATGTCATGGAGCAATTCTTTGACTACAAGATGACTGATGAGCGCGGCATTGTTGAGCAGGCTCATGAGATACAGTCCATTGCTAAAGAACTCGAGCAGTTCATGTGTGTTTTACCGGACAAGTTCATTGCCGGAGGCATCATTGCCAAGCTTCCTCCCTGTAACAACCCAATTTTTTGGGAAATAGAAATAAATGGATTTATTAAAATATCAAATTTTGGAGACAACAAAAACTTTTATTTTTGAATGCAAGATTAATTTATTGTCTTTTAAAACTTGTGAATTTGAGCATTTGCTCCCCTGCGTCAAATAAAAAGAGTATGAGAAGGGTTTTAAAACAAATCCTTTGAGTCCAAATTTTTAATCGTTTAGAAAGGAAATATTGGGAATAGAGGTAAAACCTTTATTCTCAAGAAACCTCTCTTTGTTTTAAAAAGAGGAGAATAAAAATATCCCATTTCAGAAATTGCTATTTCTCATTTCTCAGGTTGACATTTCCAAAAACGTTGGATTCCACATTTCGAAAACTTATTTTCAAAACTTTGAAAAACTCCCAAATGTTTTCTTTAGCCATGTTTTGGAAAACAAATAATGATACCTATAAAATGTTTTTGTTAAATTGAAATAGTTTTCTAACTATTAAATTTTGTGCATGGTTACATGCTAAACCCATTTGGGTCAATTGCCAAACCAAAATTAAGTCAAGCAATCACAAACAAATAGAAAAGAATCAAATACAATAAAGTTTGAAACAAAAATCAACTTGGAACTCTATTCAAATTTCTACCAAAGTGTGAATTCAAATAAGAGGTCATTCCCAACTCCATGTCATCTCCAAGAAAACTAACACCTTTGGAACAAGATTAAAACTTTTTGCACTTCATATTGCATGTATGCATAGAATTTCAATATAGGTCTTTTATGATTTCTTGTGGGTTTTAATTTGTTGTGCAATGTTTAGTTAATTCAAACTTAACCACTAGAAGCATTAGAGAAGAACCACAAAGAGCAAAAGAACCAGGAGCAAGAGAAATAAAGAAAAAGAGAAGAAAAGATGATCTAGAAAAAGTTAACCACTACCGTACTTTGGACACTTAGAATAAGAAATCTGTAACTCAAGCAAAGGTGTGGTCAGTTAGTTGAGCTTGAACACATCACATACTAACTCAACCAAGAAGTTTCCAGCAAAAACTCACACCCTAACCTCTTTCAAAATCTGTCCAAAGTTTGAATCTGAAACAGAAACCATACTTCAAAATTGAAATAAGATTTTTGCAAAACAATATATTTCTTCATAACAAAAATATGTTTGGAGTCTTTATCCAATATCTTGACAACCCACGGTGGCAGATTTCAAAAATTCAAAATTTGAATTCTTTCGGGCATTTCAACAAACACTTGGTGGGCAGAATTCTGCAAAGTTTCAAGTGAGTACAAGGACCAGTAGCCAGCCCCCTCTCTGCCCTTCCCACAGTGTCCCTGCCTCTCCTAGAGTGTCTTGCTGTCGATCCCCAGTCACCCCTGCCCAGGCCCCGGCCGTGAGCCATGGAGGAGAAGAGGAAGAGCAACCCGGACCCCCCTTCCTTGCCCCCTCTGCACCAGACCAAGCCGCCGCCCGAAAATGCGCCAGCAGCCCGCCACAGCGCGCAGCAGCCCTCCGCCGAAAGCCCCGACCGCCGCGTCCCTTCTGTAGCCGACACCGGCCGTGCTCTGGCCGCCGATCCACTCGCCCCATGCTCCCTCTCCCGCCTATAAAAGGGCCTCCCTTCTTTCCTGAAAAGATGCACCTCACCTCCCTCTACCTCCCAGACATCCTCCTCTCCCTTCTAGCTCTCTCCATCGAGCTCGCCGGTGTGGCCGTGCTCCCAGAGCGCCACGCGTTCCCGGTGTTCCAGCAGCTCCCTCGAGCTTACGGCTGGACAAGGTGGAAGAGGAGGAGCTCCTCCGCCGGACTGCAACTCGCCGGCGCCTCCCGTGCCTTCCTCGTCGAGCTCCGCCACCGCGCCCTTCCTCGCCGTCGGTGAGTCCCTTGCAGTAACTCGAGACGAGGAAGACGTTCGTACCGGTTCGTTCGTCCTGACAGCCGGGCCCCTTTGGTCAGCCCGGTTACTTTTTTTTCCCTCTAGCTCTCACACCCGTAGCAGCCTAGTGGGCCGGCCCAGTTCCTCTGTGTGTCCGGCCCGAGTTAAAAAAAAGGGTTAAATCTATTTTCCGATTCTTGAAAAACTCATTCAGATGCTTTCGTATATTTAATTTTCCCGGAGATCTACTGATTCAAATTTAGCAAATGAATATGTTTTGGAAACCTTAGAACATAAGCTATCCATTAAAAGTGGTTTCAACCCAATTAGATTTACATAATGGTAGCAGTAAAAATAACAAAACAGGAGTTTTTCCAACTTAGAAAATCCATATCAATTCAAATAAAATTCCTAAAAATATAAATCCAACTTTAGAAATTCACAATTAGTGATACCCATCTGCCTATAACATTAGATTTCATTTTTGAACCTTTTAAAGTAAATGCTATTTACCTATATGGTTAAATAGGCATTTGCCATATGGGATTTTATGAAACTCACACCTATAATCAAAATTTCTATGAAACTCTTATTGTTAAACCATATTTCCAAATACCTATCTATAGGTATTGATCTTAGTCCATGTGAGCTTGTAGGAAGTATTTGGAAATTAAATACTACATAGTAGTAATTAGAAACTCAAACTTGCACACCAATCTCAAAATATGGAAATGATATAAAACCAAATTCTAATCAACCACATTTTCTAAGATTCATCTATATCCATTGACCTAGGTCGACTTGGGGCTATACATAACCTTTGGATATTTAAACATGATCACTAAATTTTTGCAAACTAGAAAGAGCTTCAATAAAAGAAAAGTACCCCAAATCCTATGAAGCCTCTTTAGATGAACCATAACCTTGAACATATACTAGTAGTATATGAACTTTGGTCAATAAGGACTTGCAAGAGATATTTCACAATTCAAAGTAAATTAAATCCTCACTTAAGTCCACAAAGTGATAATTCTATCTATATGAACTCAATTAAGTCGAAGCCACTCTCCATAGTATCCTTAGATAACTTTCCTTACCCTAGTATCCTTATTTGAGTGAATAAGTGTTGTTTGTGGATTGTGTGGTGATTGTATGCTTATTTGTTTCCCGACGATTAGACGACAACGAGAGTAAGGAGAATGGATCCCGAAGTCCACCAAGAAATGGAGATGGAGATCCATCAATCAAAGATGAAGATGAAGACTATTTTGACTTTGCCAAGCCAGGCAAGCCATCTTTTGAATCATACTTCAAATTCCTAGTTTTACTATTGCATGCTACTTGTTTAAGTAAATTGCATGATTGAATTGCTAGAGTAGAATGATAGAAGTCTAGTGATGTCTTGTTTAGCAAGAGCATCAAGTTGAGTTTATCCAACTCCATTTAGTAGTCATCACTCAATGTAGTTGCTTAGTCGCTAATAATATTGAGGTCACCTATAAGGGGAACTCCATTTGAAAAGTGGTGACTTGAAACTTGAATTGGAGATTGCTCCTACATAATGGCTTTATGAAAGAAACTAATCTTGACTAAGAACTATGAAATGTATTTCTCAATGACAACGAGTGATGTACTATGGGAGCCAAACATACCGTACGACCACATTACCCCTGAATGGGAAGGGGCTTATTCCTAGCTTGTTTATTTTAGTATGGGAGGTCTTGTTTCATCCTTTATAGAAGTATTCCATGCATGGTTGCTTCCGAACCAAGTGGTTATTGGAAATTTTCCTTCCTGAAGATTTCCATCCGTCCGGCATTCTGGAGTGGGCAAAACTAGAGGCGCCGGAACGGGGAAATCCGTGTCTCGGGCTCTAGGGAAGGATCCCATACTAGAGTAGACAAGTGAAAGAGTTTGTTTGATTATCTGAACCCCGCATACCTTGTGTATGACGATCCGTGGATTTCTCCCGGCAGATGTATCGATTCTTGTGGGTAAAGTGTACCCCTCTGCAGAGGTTTTTAAACTATTCGAATAGCCGAGTCCGCGGTTATGGACAGTTGGCAAGCTGTACTTGACTTTTGTCAAGAATAAAAGTAACAATGGTGAACCTGGTGAATGACTTGACTTGACAATGATGTTGACACATTTGAAGTTCCTCTTTAGATTTAACTTAGAGAATTAAATCTTCTTCTCTACTAATGAAAATTCTTGGGAAACAAACTAGCTTTTGGCAAATAAACTTAGTGCTTAGTCCACCATATCAACCATGCATATCTATCTCATCACTTTGTTTATAAGATGGTTTGCGAGTGCATCCAATGTACTCATGGCTGTGTCCCTGGCTATTAACTTGGCCAGACTTGAAGGAGCAAGACCAAGAAGGAAGGACTCATTGACGGCTTTGCGAATTAGGCTCGTTTCCTACTGTCTGCTTTGCCTGTGCGGTTGAAGCTTGACAATATGGACCCAAAGCGTTATTCCGCTGCTATATTGTGTTGTAATCTGAACTTGGTCCCTATGACCATTGTATTTGAACCCTCATATTGTAATGTCTATGGAACTGGTTACCAACTACGTTATATATATCGCAACAATGGTTCTGGGATTGCGGTGGAATACATAACGGGCACCTCGAATTTGTTATCAAATTTGAGGTCGTCACAAGTTGGTATCAGAGCCTAGGCTGACTCTAGGAAACCCTAGTTAGCATGGTCGTTAGAAAATGATATCTCTGATATCACAAGTTTGGTATCAGGAGTATCATGACCTTAGGAGACCTTAGTTAGTATGGTCGTTAGCTAAGAAAGTGATATTTTGTCAAACACTTATTTCTACAAAAGAAACTTATTTGCTTTGGTCTCCAAAGCCAACTTATACTCCCATCTTATTCACTTCAAATATCTTACACTCTCAACTTATACTCTCAAGAGATGTTGACAAAGAATTTATTTACCTCTTTAATTACAAAGTCTTTTCAAAGATTTGTTTTACTCTATTCCTCATCTACTTGAAATATATACTATGGACGATATACCGACCCAAGACCGAAGGACTTTTGGATGAAAAGATGAGGGACTCAATATTTTTCACGGCTTCAACCTTGGATGTCAACTACGACTGCTACCATCGAAAGAGGGTCTCTTCACCTGATCCAGAAATCCTCCGACAAGAGTCAACCCTGTGAGACAAAGACTGCAAGAGCAAATCAAGAGTGATCAGAACTGATAAAGACCCAGCCACCTTTTGACCCACAGGATTTATAGGGAATGCTCAGTTGATTTCATCGAGCTACCCTTACCTCACGATTACTAAGTGTGCTTACTACCTTGTGTGTTTGAATGATTGCTTTGTTTTGAGCTGTGTTGCTCATATGCCATCCGGCAACATGTAGCAACCATTCCGAAAACTTGTTTGCTCAAAAATGTTTTTTTTGTTTTGTTTTTCTCGCCCAAACCAAACTCTAACCATACCAATCCGGCGATAGAAAACTTTTTAAAGTTGTTCCCTCTCATCTACTGCAGAGCTCCACCCCTGATGCACCTCACATGCTCGCAAGTCTAGCCAACTACACCAGGACCCACCCTAGGAAATCTACCTTTCGAGTCATATCAAATTCTCTTCAGCTAGGAGCTCAAGTGGTCAAGACTAGCAAAAAGTCTCGATCTCGTAAGAGGCGAAATCAAGCAAGAGATATGTATCGTCAAGCAAGTGGATGTCCAACACGCTGCGACGGAGACTATGAGAAGACTCTGCGATCTGGAAAAATAGTTACTGGTGGCAAGACCAACATTACCTGCTATGAGTGCGGAATCAAGGGGCACTACTCCAACGAGTGCCCAAAGAAGCTGAACGAAGCACCACAATCTATCGCATGCCCGCGAAGCCATAGAATCACTGAAGATCGTGTCAAAGGACGCAACAACCCCAACATCCTTAACAAGACGGAAACACCCTTCCAAAGTAACCGCGAGTATGTATACCAACCTGAAGACACAAAGAAAGGAAAACCAGGAATCAACCACTAGGTACCCGGAAGTTGCACTTAGCTACAAAGATGGTAGGAACAAGTTGGATCAATACTTTGAAGCACAAATCAAGAAGAAGCCTTAGTCACCTTAGTTTGGTACTAGTAGTCTTTTTTATCTCCATCTAAAATGAATGAGGCATGTAATCCGCAAAACCATTATTAATGAAATCCTATGGTTTAAACCTAAAACATGTTGTTTTTGAAAAGTGTGATTGTTTGTTGAAAGTGCTATGTGATTGATGAATATGTGTTTTGGCCCATTTGGCCTTATCACATCTCGGGTGTACCCAATCTTTCCATCTGGATATAAATTAATACACACTCTATCTCTTATCTGGTAATCTCATCTCCCAATCTATCTCAATCTTAACTTGTGAATCTCGGGACGAGATTCTTTTTAAGGGGGGAAGATTGTAACAACCCAATTTTTTGGGAAATAGAAATAAATGGATTTATTAAAATATCAAATTTTGGAGACAACAAAAACTTTTATTTTTGAATGCAAGATTAATTTATTGTCTTTTAAAACTTGTGAATTTGAGCATTTGCTCCCCTGCGTCAAATAAAAAGAGTATGAGAAGGGTTTTAAAACAAATCCTTTGAGTCCAAATTTTTAATCGTTTAGAAAGGAAATATTGGGAATAGAGGTAAAACCTTTATTCTCAAGAAACCTCTCTTTGTTTTAAAAAGAGGAGAATAAAAATATCCCATTTCAGAAATTGCTATTTCTCATTTCTCAGGTTGACATTTCCAAAAACGTTGGATTCCACATTTCGAAAACTTATTTTCAAAACTTTGAAAAACTCCCAAATGTTTTCTTTAGCCATGTTTTGGAAAACAAATAATGATACCTATAAAATGTTTTTGTTAAATTGAAATAGTTTTCTAACTATTAAATTTTGTGCATGGTTACATGCTAAACCCATTTGGGTCAATTGCCAAACCAAAATTAAGTCAAGCAATCACAAACAAATAGAAAAGAATCAAATACAATAAAGTTTGAAACAAAAATCAACTTGGAACTCTATTCAAATTTCTACCAAAGTGTGAATTCAAATAAGAGGTCATTCCCAACTCCATGTCATCTCCAAGAAAACTAACACCTTTGGAACAAGATTAAAACTTTTTGCACTTCATATTGCATGTATGCATAGAATTTCAATATAGGTCTTTTATGATTTCTTGTGGGTTTTAATTTGTTGTGCAATGTTTAGTTAATTCAAACTTAACCACTAGAAGCATTAGAGAAGAACCACAAAGAGCAAAAGAACCAGGAGCAAGAGAAATAAAGAAAAAGAGAAGAAAAGATGATCTAGAAAAAGTTAACCACTACCGTACGTTGGACACTTAGAATAAGAAATCTGTAACTCAAGCAAAGGTGTGGTCAGTTAGTTGAGCTTGAACACATCACATACTAACTCAACCAAGAAGTTTCCAGCAAAAACTCACACCCTAACCTCTTTCAAAATCTGTCCAAAGTTTGAATCTGAAACAGAAACCATACTTCAAAATTGAAATAAGATTTTTGCAAAACAATATATTTCTTCATAACAAAAATATGTTTGGAGTCCTTATCCAATATCTTGACAACCCACGGTGGCAGATTTCAAAAATTCAAAATTTGAATTCTTTCGGGCATTTCAACAAACACTTGGTGGGCAGAATTCTGCAAAGTTACAAGTGAGTACAAGGACCAGTAGCCAGCCCCCTCTCTGCCCTTCCCACAGTGTCCCTGCCTCTCCTAGAGTGTCTTGCTGTCGATCCTCAGTCACCCCTGCCCAGGCCCCGGCCGTGAGCCATGGAGGAGAAGAGGAAGAGCAACCCGGACCCCCCCTTCCTTGCCCCCTCTGCACCAGACCAAGCCGCCGCCCGAAAACGCGCCAGCAGCCCGCCACAGCGCGCAGCAGCCCTCCGCCGAAAGCCCCGACCGCCGCGTCCCTTCTGTAGCCGACACCGGCCGTGCTCTGGCCGCCGATCCACTCGCCCCGTGCTCCCTCTCCCGCCTATAAAAGGGCCTCCCTTCTTTCCTGAAAAGATGCACCTCACCTCCCTCTACCTCCCAGACATCCTCCTCTCCCTTCTAGCTCTCTCCATCGAGCTCGCCGGTGTGGCCGTGCTCCCAGAGCGCCACGCGTTCCCGGCGTTCCAGCAGCTCCCTCGAGCTTCCGGCTGGACAAGGTGGAAGAGGAGGAGCTCCTCCGCCGGACTGCAACTCGCCGGCGCCTCCCATGCCTTCCTCGTTGAGCTCCGCCACCGCGCCCTTCCTCGCCGTCGGTGAGTCCCTTGCAGTAACTCGAGACGAGGAAGACGTTCGTACCGGTTCGTTCGTCCTGACAGCCGGGCCCCTTTGGTCAGCCCGGTTACTTTTTTTTCCCTCTAGCTCTCACACCCGTAGCAGCCTAGTGGGCCGGCCCAGTTCCTCTGTGTGTCCGGCCCGAGTTAAAAAAAAAGGGTTAAATCTATTTTCCGATTCTTGAAAAACTCATTCAGATGCTTTCGTATATTTAATTTTCCCGGAGATCTACCGATTCAAATTTAGCAAATGAATATGTTTTGGAAACCTTAGAACATAAGCTATCCATTAAAAGTGCTTTCAACCCAATTAGATTTACATAATGGTTGCAGTAAAAATAACAAAACAGGAGTTTTTCCAACTTAGAAAATCCATATCAATTCAAATAAAATTCCTAAAAATATAAATCCAACTTTACAAATTCACAATTAGTGATACCCATCTGCCTATACCATTAGATCTCATTTTTGAACCTTTTAAAGTAAATGCTATTTACCTATATGGTTAAATAGGCATTTGCCATATGGGATTTTATGAAACTCACACCTATAATCAAAATTTCTATGAAACTCTTATTGTTAAACCATATTTCCAAATACCTATCTATAGGTATTGATCTTAGTCCATGTGAGCTTGTAGGAAGTATTTGGAAATTAAATACTACATAGTAGTAATTAGAAACTCAAACTTGCACACCAATCTCAAAATATGGAAATGATATAAAACCAAATTCTAATCAACCACATTTTCTAAGATTCATCTATATCCATTGACCTAGGTCGACTTGGGGCTATACATAACCTTTGGATATTTAAACATGATCACTAAATTTTTGCAAACTAGAAAGAGCTTCAATAAAAGAAAAGTACCCCAAATCCTATGAAGCCTCTTTAGATGAACCATAACCTTGAACATATACTAGTAGTATATGAACTTTGGTCAATAAGGACTTGCAAGAGATATTTCACAATTCAAAGTAAATTAAATCCTCACTTAAGTCCACAAAGTGATAATTCTATCTATATGAACTCAATTAAGTCGAAGCCACTCTCCATAGTATCCTTAGATAACTTTCCTTACCCTAGTATCCTTATTTGAGTGAATAAGTGTTGTTTGTGGATTGTGTGGTGATTGTATGCTTATTTGTTTCCCGATGATTAGACGACAACGAGAGTAAGGAGAATGGATCCCGAAGTCCACCAAGAAATGGAGATGGAGATCCATCAATCAAAGATGAAGATGAAGACTATTTTGACTTTGCCAAGCCAGGCAAGCCATCTTTTGAATCATACTTCAAATGCCTAGTTTTACTATTGCATGCTACTTGTTTAAGTAAATTGCATGATTGAATTGCTAGAGTAGAATGATAGAAGTCTAGTGATGTCTTGTTTAGCAAGAGCATCAAGTTGAGTTTATCCAACTCTATTTAGTAGTCATCACTCAATGTAGTTGCTTAGTCGCTAATAATATTGAGGTCATCTATAAGGGGAACTCCATTTGAAAAGTGGTGACTTGAAACTTGAATTGGAGATTGCTCCTACATAATGGCTTTATGAAAGAAACTAATCTTGACTAAGAACTATGAAATGTATTTCTCAATGACAACGAGTGATGTACTATGGGAGCCAAACATACCGTACGACCACATTACCCCTGAATGGGAAGGGGCTTATTCCTAGCTTGTTTATTTTAGTATGGGAGGTCTTGTTTCATCCTTTATAGAAGTATTCCATGCATGGTTGCTTCCGAACCAAGTGGTTATTGGAAATTTTCCTTCCTGAAGATTTCCATCCGTCCGGCATTCCGGAGTGGGCAAAACTAGAGGCGCCAGAACGGGAAAATCCGTGTCTCGGGCTCTAGGGAAGGATCCCATACTATAGTAGACAAGTGAAAGAGTTTGTTTGATTATCTGAACCCCGCATACCTTGTGTATGACGATCCGTGGATTTCTCCCGGCAGATGTATCGATTCTTGTGGGTAAAGTGTACCCCTCTGCAGAGGTTTTTAAACTATTCGAATAGCCGAGTCCGCGGTTATGGACAGTTGGCAAGCTGTACTTGACTTTTGTCAAGAATAAAAGTAACAATGGTGAACCTGGTGAATGACTTGACTTGACAATGATGTTGACACATTTGAAATTCCTCTTTAGATTTAACTTAGAGAATTAAATCTTCTTCTCTACTAATGAAAATTCTTGGGAAACAAACTAGCTTTTGGCAAATAAACTTAGTGCTTAGTCCACCATATCAACCATGCATATCTATCTCATCACTTTGTTTATAAGATGGTTTACGAGTGCATCCAATGTACTCATGGCTGTGTCCCTAGCTATTAACTTGGCCAGACTTGAAGGAGCAAGACCAAGAAGGAAGGACTCATTGACGGCTTTGCGAATTAGGCTCGTTTCCTACTGTCTGCTTTGCCTGTGCGGTTGAAGCTTGACAATATGGACCCAAAGCGTTATTCCGCTGCTATATTGTGTTGTAATCTGAACTTGGTCCCTATGACCATTGTATTTGAACCCTCATATTGTAATGTCTATGGAACTGGTTACCAACTACGTTATGTATATCGCAACAATGGTTCTGGGATTGCGGTGGAATACATAACGGGCACCTCGAATTTGTTATCAAATTTGAGGTCGTCACACTCCCTCGTGGAGGAATTTTGCTACTTCTTTGAAGCACAAGAGACAGGAATTTTCTGTCATTGATCTTATTGGGTCTCTTGATGTGGAAGAGAAGGCGAGAGCAAAAGACACACGTCCTCGAGGTGCCGAGGGAGGTTCTAGTGCCAATGTGGTACAGAACAAAAACTTCCAATCTCACAAGTCCAAGAACAAGAACAAATCAGATGGCAAAGGAAAGTTTGATGGGAAGAACAAACCATCACAGTCTACCAACTTCAAGAAGAGGACCGATAAGAGGAAAGGAGCATGCCATGTATGTGGCGAACCTGGACACTGGGCACCTAGTTGCCCAAACCGCTTTAATAAGCGTAATGGGAAGAACGGCAAGACCGCAAATGTTGTCATTGGCGATGCTGAGATGAAGGACTCTGGGTATGGTATACTTCCTACTATCCTTTCAGTTTGTCAGTCTCCAATTTGGTGGATTGACACCGGCGCTAATGTACATGTTTGTTCTGATATTTCCATGTTTTCCTCTTATCAAGTCACAGGGACTTCCACCGTGTTGATGGGAAACGGCTCTCATGCTACTATTCGTGGTGTTGGTACTGGTCAATCTGAAGTTCACTTCGGGAAAGACCGTGCGGCTGAAGAACGTGCATCATGTTCCCTCAATCAATAAGAATCTTGTTAGCGGATCTCTTCTATGTCGGGATGGCTACAAGATAGATTTTGAGTCCAATAAATTTGTAATATCCAAGTTTGGAAACTTTGTTGGTAAAGGCTATGAGTGCGGGGGCTTGTTCCGCCTATCCTTGTCAGACGTTTGTAATAAAGTTGTTAGCCATGTTTGCAACAACAGTTTATCAAATGTTTGGCATTCACGACTCTGTCATGTTAATTTTGGTTGTATGACGTGGCTAGCTAAAATGAATTTAATCCCTGAATTCACTATGGTGAAAGGCTCCAAGTGCCAAGTGTGTGTGCAAGCTAAGCAACCTCGCAAGTCTCACACGACTGCAGAGGCAAGAGATTTGGCACCACTAGAGCTTATACATTCAGATCTTTGTGAGATGAATGGTGTCTTGACAAAAGGTGGAAAGAGATACTTCATGACTCTAATTGATGACTCCACTAGATACTGTCATGTGTATCTTCTGAAATCAAAAGATGAGGCTCTGAACTTCTTTAAAATCTATAAAGCCGAAGCGGAAAACCAACTTGATCGAAAGATCAAACATCTTAGGTCTGATTGTGGCGGAGAGTATTTTTCCAACGAGTTTGATTCTTTTTGTGCGGAACATGGTATAATCCATGAGAGGACGCTTCCCTACTCACCTCAGTCAAACGGGGTGGCCGAAAGAAAGAACCGCACTCTAACTGATTTGGTTAACGCCATGTTAGATATGTCGGGTCTTTCTCAGGCATGGTGGGGTAAAGCTATATTGACAGCTTGTCATGTCCTGAACCGAGTTCCCACAAAGAACAAAGAAATTACTCCATTCGAGGAATGGGAGAAGAGAAGGTTAAAACTCTCCTACTTACAGACTTGGGGTTGTTTGGCCAAAGTCAATGTGCCAATTCCCAAGAAGCGCAAGCTTGGACCAAAGACTATTGATTGTGTTTTCCTAGGTTATGCTTTCCATAGCATTGGGTACAGATTCCTGATAGTAAAATATGAGGTACCCGATATGCTTGTTGGCACGATCATGGAGTCGAATGATGTGACTTTCTTTGAGGATATCTTTCCTATGAAGGATATGCCTAACTCATCGAATCAGGAGATGCCCAGTTCATCTAGACAGGAATTAGTTAAAATTCCTGAACACACCATTCCGTTAGAACACTTCGAAAATCCTGTGGAGAATGACGATGAAACTCCTAAAAGGAGCAAAAGATAGAGGACTGCAAAGTCCTATGGTAATGATTTTATCGTGTATCTTGTGGATGACACTCCTAGTTCTATTTCAGAGGCCTATGCATCTTCGGATGCTGACTATTGGAAGGAAGCCATCCACAGTGAGATGGATTCCATCTTGGCTAATGGAACTTGGGAGATTGTCGATCGTCCTTATGGGTGCAATCCTGTAGGGTGTAAATGGGTGTTCAAGAAGAAGCTTAGACCTGATGGTACCATTGAAAAGTACAACGCACGCCTTGTTGCTAAGGGTTATACCCAGAAAGAAGGCGAAGACTTCTTTGATACTTACTCACCTGTGGCCAGATTGAGTACCATTCGAGTACTACTTTCCTTGGCTGCCTCACATGGTCTTCTCATTCATCAAATGGACATTAAAACGGCTTTCCTAAATGGAGAGTTAGATGAGGAAATCTATATGGATCAGCCAGATGGATTTGTGGTAGATGGTCAAGAAGGAAAGGTGTGCAAGTTGCTGAAGTCTTTGTATGGTCTTAAGCAAGCACCTAAGCAGTGGCATGAAAAGTTTGAGAGAATTTTAACTGCTGTAGGCTTTTTTGTAAACGAGGCTGATAAATGTGTGTACTATCGCCATGGTGGGGGCGAGGGAGTCATCCTATGTCTGTATGTTGATGATATCCTGATATTTGGGACCAATCTTGAAGTCATCAAGGAGGTCAAAGACTTTCTATCTCATTGCTTTGAGATGAAAGATCTAGGAGTGGCTGATGTGATCTTGAACATCAAGCTACTGAAAGATGATGATGGTGGGATAACACTGCTTCAATCTCACTATGTGGAAAAGATCTTGAGTCATTTTGGGTATAGCGACTGCAAATCTTCTCCTACACCATATGATCCTAGCATGTTGGTTCGAAAGAATCAGGGAGATCCTAAGGATGCTAAGGATCAACTGAGATACTCTCAGATTATTGGCTCGCTTATGTATTTAGCCAGCACCACGAGGCCTGATATCTCCTTTGCTGTAAGCAAGTTGAGTCGATTTGTGTCAAATCCTGGAGATGTTCATTGGCAGGCCCTTGAAAGGGTTTTCGCTATTTGAAAGGTACTGCGAGCTATGGAATTCACTACTCTGGGTACCCAAGGGTACTTGAAGGGTATAGTGACTCAAATTGGATTTCTGATGCTGATGAGACAAAGGCCACGAGTGGTTATGTGTTTACACTTGGTGGTGGCGCTGTTTCTTGGAAGTCTTGCAAGCAGACCATCTTAACGAGGTCAACTATGGAAGCAGAACTCACAGCATTAGACACAGCCACTGTTGAAGCAGAGTGGCTTCGTGAGCTCTTGATGGACTTGCCTGTGGTTGAAAAACCAATACCCGCAATTCCTATGAACTATGATCATCAAAGTAAACAGTTCTAAGGATAACATGAAGTCATCAAGGCATGTGGAGAGGAGATTAAAATCTATCAGAAAAATAAGAAACTCCATAGTTATTGCGTTGGATTACATCCACACATCTAAGAATTTGGCAGATCCCTTCACAAAGGGTCTATCACGAAACGTGATAGATTATGTATCGAAGGAGATGGGTATGAGACCCACAATATGAGTTGTCCACAGTGGTAACTCACTCTATGTGATCGGAGATCCCGTGAATTAGAATTGAGAGACAAGCTGTTGGTCAATTGAGAGGAGAGTATCCCTACTTTGTATAATACCACTCTGTGAAGATGCAGAACTCTCCTAATCCGCAAGGCAGGCTAATTTGATCTTAATGTGTTCTAAGTGTCTTACTTAAGTAGAGATGTTGTCCTGCAGAACATCTTTTGAAGAACACACCTATGTGAGTCTGACTGTTCAACGTCGCAGTCTATGAGAATTGGGTGCTCTTTAACAAACTCATGAAAGGCCTCAGAGTATGACGTATAAGCTCCAAACCGCGGGGAAGTCCCACGGCAGCCCAGTATCAGTCAAGGCTTTGTGTAAAACTAGATTCGCAGAAAACTTGCAGTTCAAGGCCTAGTCCACTGTTCAAGTAGCAGTCTAGTGTAGCATAGAGATCTAGGTGGAAGTTCAACTTAACAGTCTCCACTGCAGCACTGGTATATAAACAATGTTTTGGAACCTAAGGCAACTTTATATGCCTCTAGGATCTGGTGGGGGATTGTTGGAATTTTGGCCCTTTATGGCCCAGCCTATAAATAGTAAATCTAATAATTCCTAAATCCTAGAGGCCCATCTGGCCCATTCATGCATGACAAGGGGTGGGATAAATGTTTAGTCCCACCTTGCTAGTTTGGAAGGAGTTGGACCAACATATAAGGTGAGCTCTCCCCCTTGTGGTAAGAGTATGTGAGAAGAAGGCTCTCTCACACGCGCTCCTCCTCCTCCTCCGCCGCCCGCCTCGCCACGCCTCGCCTCGCCTCGTCATGACGCGCGCGCGCGCGCCGCGGTTTGCGGAATGTGCCTCGGTGCCGAGCCTTTCTTTTTGTCACGCATGATTGGACTACGGAACTGAACGGTCACGTGGAAGCTGAAACGATTTGCCTGAGTGGAAAATAAATACGAGACTGTTCGGTTTGTCTTCTGGCTGTTCGTTTTGCCTCCCGCGCTGCCTGTTTGCCTCCCTCTGTGGCTATAAAAGAGAGGTCGCTCCTCTCTGCGAATACACAGCACACAGCCACCACTGCCTCCAAAAGCTTTGCGCTGCCTCACACTCTTCCCCATCCCGTCTTACGGTGTGCACCGCGAGCCAGGACAGTAGGCCTCCGAAACCCCGTCTCTTGCGATCCTATACGGGAGAGAGGCGATAAGGTTTTTGGGGAGCGCTCTGCGCGACTACTGAAGGTTTCTTCATCACGGACGCCCACGAGGACGACGTCTTCCCCAACGAGGACTTCTTCCCCGACATCGACAACCTCTTCGGCAACATGTCTCTCACCGACGACAACATCAACGGCGGTTCTGCATCCGCACCGGCTCCAACACCGTATGTCTTCCTGATTTTCACATTTGCGCTTCAGTTTCTTGGACTAGCAATCGATTTAGATATGCTAGATATGCTTTGTTCATACCGTTCACTTGTAAACATGGTTAGTTTGATTTCGATGCTTTCTGCCGTGTTTTGTTTACTGTTTTCATGGATTAAATTCTCTGGTAAATTGCTGATTTTTCCAACAATCCAAAAACCTTATGCTTTTCATAGGCAATTTTCCCCTGTTGGCTATGCCGCGTCTCTGAAGCCCCCGGTCTTCGAGGGTGTCAACTATAAGAGATGGCGTGCAAGAACCGTCATATGGCTCACCACCATGAGATGCTTTGATGCATCTAAGGGCAAGCATCAGAGAGAGCTTACTCCTATTGAGGAGAAAGCTTTTGAGGAAGCCGACAACCTCATGAGAGGTGCTATTATCAGCGTTCTTGGTGAGAACATTGTTGACTCGTACCTGTCCCTCACTACGGGCAAGGACATGTGGGATGCGCTCGAGGCCAAGTTTGGGGTCTCGGACGCAGGCAGTGAATTATATGTCATGGAGCAATTCTTTGACTACAAGATGACTGATGAGCGCGGCATTGTTGAGCAGGCTCATGAGATACAGTCCATTGCTAAAGAACTCGAGCAGTTCACGTGTGTGTTACCGGACAAGTTCATTGCCGGAGGCATCATTGCCAAGCTTCCTCCCTCATGGAGGAATTTTGCTACTTCTTTGAAGCACAAGAGACAGGAATTTTCTGTCATTGATCTTATTGGGTCTCTTGATGTGGAAGAGAAGGCGAGAGCAAAAGACACACGTCCTCGAGGTGCCGAGGGAGGTTCTAGTGCCAATGTGGTACAGAACAAAAACTTCCAATCTCACAAGTCCAAGAACAAGAACAAATCTGATGGCAAAGGAAAGTTTGATGGGAAGAACAAACCATCACAGTCTACCAACTTCAAGAAGAGGACCGATAAGAGGAAAGTAGCATGCCATGTATGTGGCGAACCTAGACACTGGGCACCTAGTTGCCCAAACCGCTTTGATAAGCGTAATGGGAAGAACGGCAAGACTGCAAATGTTGTCATTGGCGATGCTGAGATGAAGGACTCTGGGTATGGTATACTTCCTACTATCCTTTCAGTTTGTCAGTCTCCAATTTGGTGGATTGACACCGGCGCTAATGTACATGTTTGTTCTGATATTTCCATGTTTTCCTCTTATCAGGTCACAGGGACTTCCACCGTGTTGATGGGAAGCGGCTCTCATGCTACTGTTCGTGGTGTTGGTACGGTCGATCTGAAGTTCACTTCGGGAAAGTCCGTGCGGCTAAAGAACGTGCATCATGTTCCCTCAATCAATAAGAATCTTGTTAGCGGATCTCTTCTATGTCGGGATGGCTACAAGATAGTTTTTGAGTCCAATAAATTTGTAATATCCAAGTTTGGAAACTTTGTTGGTAAAGGCTATGAGTGCGGGGGCTTGTTCCGCCTATCCTTGTCAGACGTTTGTAATAAAGTTGTTAACCATGTTTGCAACAACAGTTTATCAAATGTTTGGCATTCACGACTCTGTCATGTTAATTTTGGTTGTATGACGCGGCTAGCTAAAATGAATTTAATCCCTGAATTCACTATGGTGAAAGGCTCCAAGTGCCAAGTGTGTGTGCAAGCTAAGCAACCTCGCAAGTCTCACACGACTGCAGAGGCAAGAGATTTGGCACCACTAGAGCTTATATATTCAGATCTTTGTGAGATGAATGGTGTCGTGACAAAAGGTGGAAAGAGATACTTCATGACTCTAATTGATGACTCCACTAGATAATGTCATGTGTATCTTCTGAAATCAAAAGATGAGGCTCTGAACTTCTTTAAAATCTATAAAGCCAAAGCGAAAAACCAACTTGATCGAAAGATCAAACTTCTTAGGTCTGATCGTGGCGGAGAGTATTTTTCCAACGAGTTTGATTCTTTTTGTGCGGAACATGGTATAATCCATGAGAGGACGCTTCCCTACTCACCTCAGTCAAACGGGGTGGCCGAAAGAAAGAACCGCACTCTAACTGATTTGGTTAACGCCATGTTAGATATGTCGGGTCTTTCTCAGGCATGGTGGGGTAAAGCTATATTGATAGCTTGTCATGTCCTGAACCGAGTTCCCACAAAGAACAAAGAAATTACTCCATTCGAGGAATGGGAGAAGAGAAGGTTAAAAATCTCCTACTTACGGACTTGGGGTTGTTTGGCCAAAGTCAATGTGCCAATTCCCAAGAAGCGCAAGCTTGGACCAAAGACTATTCATTGTGTTTTCCTAGGTTATGCTTTCCATAGCATTGGGTACAGATTCCTGATAGTAAAATCTGAGGTACCCGATATGCTTGTTGGCACGATCATGGAGTCAAATGATGTGACTTTCTTTGAGGATATCTTTTCTATGAAGGATATGCCTAACTCATCGAATCAGGAGATGCCCAGTTCATCTAGACAGGAATTAGTTAAAATTCCTGAACCCACCATTCCGTTAGAACACTTCGAAAATCCTGTGGAGAATGACGATGAAACTCCTAAATGGAGCAAAAGACAGAGGACTGCAAAGTCCTTTGGTAATGATTTTATCGTGTATCTTGTGGATGACACTCCTAGTTCTATTTCAGAGGCCTATGCATCTTCGGATGCTGACTATTGGAAGGAAGCCGTCCGCAGTGAGATGGATTCCATCTTGGCTAATGGGTGCAAACCTGTAGGGTGTAAATGGGTGTTCAAGAAGAAGCTTAGACCTGATGGTACCATTGAAAAGTACAACGCACGCCTTGTTGCTAAGGGTTATACCCAGAAAGAAGGCGAAGACTTCTTCGATACTTACTCACCTGTGGCCAGATTGAGTACCATTCGAGTACTACTTTCCTTGGCTGCCTCACATGGTCTTCTCGTTCATCAAATGGACGTTAAAACGGCTTTCCTAAATGGAGAGTTAGATGAGGAAATCTATATGGATCAGCCATATGGATTTGTGGTAGATGGTCAAGAAGGAAAGGTGTGCAAGTTGCTGAAGTCTTTGTATGGTCTTAAGCAAGCACCTAAGCAGTGGCATGAAAAGTTTGAGAGAACTTTAACTGCTGTAGGCTTTGTTGTAAACGAGGCTGATAAATGTGTGTACTATCGCCATGGTGGGGGCGAGGGAGTCATCCTATGTCTGTATGTTGATGATATCCTGATATTTGGGACCAATCTTGAAGTCATCAAGGAGGTCAAAGACTTTCTATCTCATTGCTTTGAGATGAAAGATCTAGGAGTGGCTGATGTGATCTTGAACATCAAGCTACTGAAAGATGATGATGGTGGGATAACACTGCTTCAATCTCACTATGTGGAAAAGATCTTGAGTCGTTTTGGGTATAGCGACTGCAAATCTTCTCCTACACCATATGATCCTAGCATGTTGGTTCGAAAGAATCAGGGAGATCCTAAGGATGCTAAGGATCAGCTGAGATACTCTCAGATTATTGGCTCGCTTATGTATTTAGCCAGCGCCACGAGGCCTGATATCTCCTTTGATGTAAGCAAGTTGAGTCGATTTGTGTCAAATCCTGGAGATGTTCATTGGCAGGCCCTTGAAAGGGTTTTCCGCTATTTCAAAGGCACTGCGAGCTATGGAATTCACTACTCTGGGTACCCAAGGGTACTTGAAGGGTATAGTGACTCAAATTGGATTTCTGATGCTGATGAGACAAAGGCCACGAGTGGTTATGTGTTTACACTTGGTGGTGGCACTGTTTCTTGGAAGTCTTGCAAGCAGACCATCTTAACGAGGTCAACTATGGAAGCAGAACTCACAGCATTAGACACAGCCACTGTTGAAGCAGAGTGGCTTCGTGAGATCTTGATGGACTTGCCTGTGGTTGAAAAACCAATACCCGCAATTCCTATGAACTGTGCTAATCAAACTGTGATCATCAAAGTAAACAGTTCTAAGTATAACATGAAGTCATCAAGGCATGTGAAGAGGAGATTAAAATATGTCAGAAAAATAAGAAACTCCAGAGTTATTGCGTTGGATTACATCCACACATCTAAGAATTTGACAGATCCCTTCACAAAGGGTCTATCACGAAACGTGATAGATTATGCATCGAAGGAGATGGGTATGAGACCCACAATATGAGTTGTCCACAGTGGTAACTCACTCTATGTGATCGGAGATCCCGTGAATTAGAATTGAGAGACAAGCTGTTGGTCAATTGAGAGGAGAGTATCCCTACTTTGTATAATACCACTCTGTGAAGATGCACAACCCTCCTAATCTGCAAGGCAGGCTAATTTGATCTTAATGTGTTCTAACTGGCTTACTTAAACAGAGATGTTGTCCTGCAGAACATCTTTTGAAGAACACACCTATGTGAGTCTGACTGTTCAACGTCGCAGTCTATGAGAGTTGGGTGCTCTTTAACAAACTCATGAAAGGCCTCGGAGTATGACGTATAAGCTCCAAACCGCGGGGAAGTTCCACGGCAGCCCAGTATCAGTCAAGGCTTTATGTAAAACTAGATTCGCAGAAAACTTGCAGTTCAAGGCTTAGTCCACTGTTCAAGTAGCAGTCTAGTGTAGCATAGAGATCTAGGTGGAAGTTCAACTTAACAGTCTCCACTGCAGCACTGGTATATAAACAATGTTTTGGAACCTAAGGCAACTTTATGTGCCTCTAGGATCTGGTGGGGGATTGTTGGAATTTGGCCCTTTATGGCCTAGCCTATAAATAGTAAATCCAATAATTCCTAAATCCTAGAGGCCCATGTGGCCCATTCATACATGACAAGGGGTGGGACAAATGTTTAGTCCCATCTTGCTAGTTTGGAAGGAGTTGGACCAACATATAAGGTGAGCTCTCCCCCTTGTGGTAAGAGTGTGTGAGAAGAAGGCTCTCTCACGCGCGCTCCTCCTCCTCCTCCGCCGCCCGCCTCGCCACGCCACGCCTCGTCACGACGCGCGCGCACCGCGGTTTGCGGAATGTGCTCGGTGCCGAGCATTTCTTTTTGTCACGCATGATTGGACTACGAAACTGAACGGTCATGTGGAAGCTGAAACGATTTGCCTGAGTGGAAAATAAATACGAGACTGTTCGGTCCGTCTTCTGGTTGTTCGTTTCGCCTCCTGCGCTGCCTGTTCGCCTCCCTCTGTGGCTATAAAAGAGAGGTCGCTCCTCTCTGCGAATACACAGCACACAGCCACCACTGCCTCCAAAAGCTTTGCGCTGCCTCACAGTCTTCCCCATCCCGTCTTACAGCTTGCACCGCGAGCCGGGACAGTAGGCCTCCGGAACCCCGTCTCTTGCGATCCTGTACGGGAGAGAGGCGATAAGGTTTTTGGGGAGCGCTCTGCGCGACTACTGAAGGTTTCTTCATCACGGACGTCCACGAGGACGACGTCTTCCCCAACGAGGACTTCTTCCCCGACATCGACAACCTCTTCGGCGACATGTCTCTCACCGACGACAACACCAACGGCGGTTCTGCATCTGCACCGGCTCCAACACCGTATGTCTTCCTGATTTTCGCATTTGCGCTTCAGTTTCTCGGACTAGCAATCGATTTAGATATGCTAGATATGCTTTGTTCATACCGTTCACTTGTAAACATGGTTAGTTTGATTTCGATGCTTTCTGCCGTGTTTTGTTTACTGTTTTCATGGATTAAATTCTCTGGTAAATTGCTGATTTTTCCAACAGTAACTAGGTGCGTGCTCAGCCACGACTTTTCCTTCCTAATTTACCCGAAAAAAAAGTGTATAAGTGAATTGTACTAGCCCTTTCTATCAGTTTAGACTTTTGGTTGAGCCTTAGCTACATTGGCCGGTCCACTTCGAGGTTGATCTTATCATGTCCTCTATCCGTCAGTAACTTGATGTCTGAGCCACCAGGGCCCCCGCTTCTTCCGCATCGATGCAGCCTGCTGACGGCGAGCACGCCGCTTGCCCTTGCAGTCTCTTGCGATCGCGCCCACTGCATTGGACTTGTCTTGGACGATGAAAGAGGCATCGGTGTTCAGCTTAATCCAACCAGGAGAGGGCGGCAACCATAGACGCGGGACAGTAGCAGACACAGACACTAGCCTATCTGTATTTGCAGTTTCATAGAGCGGTTCCTTCCCTTTGCCATTGGAGCTGGCGGTCATCGCCAAGTGCCGGCAGCTGGTTTAGGAGAGCAAGGACACAAACTTGCTGACGGATTCTTTACCGTTGTGATGGATGCCATCGTTCCTGAGGTGCCAGGCCCTCCAAAGGATGAGTAAAATCCTTGTTTTTGTCATAGTTGACCTGATTAAGACAGACTAGTAACCATTCCTTGCCCGTATGCGTGAAGGCGCGTTCGTGAGTCAGGTTCCATTGTCTGTGCGTGGCGATTCGCAGGATGGTGATTATGGTACAACTCACAGTGGCATGATGGCCACAGAGTGAGCAAGTGTCATTGTTTTCCAAGGTTCTTTTGAATTTGTTGGTCCTTGTAGGAAGGCTATCTCCCCGCCCCCATGGTCAAAGTCACATTGACACATTCAGCACACACCACATAAACGGGGTCCATCCGAAATATTTGGAGACCTGAAATTATAGCTTCCGAGTTCCAGAGATCCGAATTCTCTTGTCGGATAGCCTATTGTGACTGTGGTGCACTTTACTTGATCGAGTTATTACCGATGTAAGATACACCTGTGCCCACGGGGTGACGGCCGTCATCGTCTAGATGTTGAAGAACCGGCCTGGGCAGATCAGCGAGAACGAAGACTGTGCCAGCGTGGTCACCGCCGCCAACTCCCACGGCCAGCGAGGACAAAGACGAAGCCCTTGCATGGAACCGAATCCCGACACTTCCTAATCCTACATATCGATTGTGTTTCTGGCATGAACGACGTTCTACTGCATGTCTCAGCTGCTTGCTCTTAAATATGACCAGGGTTGTGTGTGCTTCCAAATGCTTCTTCGAGCCCTTGAGAAAGGAGACCAATGTGTTTGTTTCAGTGGTGTGCGAATGTTAAATAATTAAGAAGATTGGTGTGTTCAATGCGACGTGTGGTGCAACAATCATGTTATTACGCGGCCATGTGAACCTACCTGGTGTTTTTGGTGGCACATGGGAAACTGACTATAACAGTAGCAGCACCAATTAGAAAGGATCTCAATGAAATATTTAGTTACTTCCATTTGAACTGCAATATCGTTGCAGCTTCAGTTTCAGATCAAGAAGGTCACCATTTAATCTTAACACGCCATAGTACGAGTAGAACGAACACAGAGCTAAATCTTGTTAATCAAATTATCTCTAGAGCAGAAGCTTGTTTCAAAGAGTTATCCAAAATTGTTTCCTTTAGGCCATGTGATCTCAAATGTAAAGTTTTTTTTCTAGTATACGGGAAATTTAGCAGTGTAGGTTATGCGATAGCTGACACTAGTTAGGTGGCTTCAGGTTATTGTTTGTATTTTCTTTGTAAGCATATGTTCAATAATCTAAATAAAAAAGTTGTGTGCATCAATTTGATGCAGATGCCATGGAACATGATTTAGCGAAAGCCGTAAACATGAAGTTGATCCTTTCTTTTTTTGAGCAACTATCTGGTTTTAAAATAAACTTCCATAAAAGTGAACTATTTTGTTTTGGAAAGGCTAAGGAGGATGAGGATAACTATAGACACATCTTTGGATGCGAAATTGGTTCTCTCCCCTTCAAATATTTGGAAATTCCTATCCACTATAGGAGATTACTAAATAAGGAATGGAAACCAATGGAAGATCGCTTTGAGCGAAAGTTGGCTTCGTGGTTAGGCAAGCTGATGTCATATGGTGACCGCCTTGTTCTAATTAATTCTATCCTGTCAAGCCTTCCAATGTTCCTTTTATCATTCTTTGAGATACCCAAAGGGGTAAGAAAAAGACTTGATTTTTATAGGTCTAGATTCTTTTGGCAAAGCGATGGCCAAAAAAAGAAATACAGACTTACTAAATGGAATATCGTTTGTAGACCTAAAGACCAAGGGGGTCTTGGGATTGAGGTACTAGATATTAAAAATAAATGTTTAGCAAATGGCTATTTAAACTTCTATCTGAGGAAGGCATGTGGCAGGAATTGCTTTCCAATAAGTACCTTGGGAGTAAAACTCTATCGCAAGTTCAGGCTAAACCCAGTGATTCACCTTTTTGGAAAGGAATAATGAGGGTCAAAGATGATTTCTTCCAGCGAGGTTCTTTTGTTGTACGAGACAGCATGAAAACTAGATTCTGGGAGGATACCTGGCTTGGCGATGCACCTTGATACGTCTCAAACGTATCTATAATTTTTGATGCTCCATGCTTGTTTTTACACCATTTGCCTATTGTTTCGTTACACTTAGTGGCATTTTTTATGCATTTTCCGGAACTAACCTATTAACGAAGTGCCACAGTGCCAGTTTCCTGTTTTCTGTTGTTTTTGTGTTTCAGAGTGATACACAGGAAATATTCTCGGAATTGGACGAAACAAGTTCCTGAAGTCTTATTTTACCCGGAAGCTTCCAGAGATCCGAAGAGGAGTAGGAGGAGAGGCACCAGGGGCCCACACACAGGGGCGGCGCGGCCAGCCCCTGGCCCGCGCCACCCTCGTGTGAGGGCGCCTGGCCCCTCCTCTGACGACGCCCCTTCGCCTATAAATACCCCCCGACGAGAAAAACCTAAGGCCCAATCAGTTTTCCAGAACACATCGCGATCCGCCGCCGCCGTCGACCCGAAGATCGGGAGGGTCCAGAAGCTCTTCTCGGCACCCTGCCGGAGAGGGGAATCGCCACCGGAGGTCTTCTTCATCGCCATGCTTGCCTCCGGAGCGATGAGTGAGTAGTCTACCTTGGACTATGGGTCGATAGCAGTAGCTAGATGGTTGTCTTCTCCACTATGTGCTTCATGTTTAGATCTCATGAGCTGCATACATGATTGAGATCACCGTTATGTAATTCTACATGTTTGGTTTGTTGGGATCCGATGAATATTGGTGTTTATGATTAAGTTGCTGTACTGAATATTATCTTTTGTTATCTCTATGTTGTTTATGATCTTGCATGCTCTCCGTTGTTAGTAGCTATCTTAGCCGAGTAGTTGCTAGTGACTCCAAGAGGGGGTATTTATGCTCGATAGTGGGTTCATGCCTCTATTTCACCTGGGGGAGTGACAGAAACCTCTAAGGTGGTAGATGTGCTGTTGCTACTAGGGAGAAAACAACATTCATATGCTCAAGGGCATATGCTTTGTTTACATTACACACTTTGCTTAATGCAATTATCTGTTGTTCGCAACTTAATACTTCTAGGGTGTTCGGATTGATATCCCAGGGAGTGGATTATTAGTCATAGATGCAGTTGGATGGCGGTCTATGTATTTTGTTGTAATGCCCAGAGTAAATCTCATAGTGATCTTCTTGACATATCACGTTATCTTTATTCTATCAATTGCCCAACTGTAATTTGTTTACCCAGCATGTGTTATTTTATCTATGGAGAGACACCACTAGTGAACTGTGGACCCCGGTCCTATTTCCATCATATTGCTATCACCTGTTTACTTTACTCGTACTGTTTACTTTACTCGCATACTATATTGTTTTCCACTCGATACACTCATAACCTTTGTTTCAAGCAAACCGGTGAGATTGACAACCTCATCGCAAGTTGGGAACAAAGTATTTGTTTGTGTGTGTGCAGGTTCCACAACACCTTCAGTCGTCATTGTCTCTCCTCTCCTGTTCGATAAACCTTGGTTTCTTAAACTGAGGGAAAACTTGCTGCTGCACTCATCATACCTTCCTCTTGGGGTGCCCAACGGGCTGGTTATTCACCACGCACAAGGACAGTCTGAAGCCACATTCACTTGGAGCATCAGCCATTTTTCTGGCGCCGTTGCCGGGGAAGAGAGAAGACTTCTGCGAGGGGAGTTCTTCGCACACACATTCTTTACTTTGTTATTGTTTTGCTTTACTTTATTTTATTTTACCTGCATTGCTTTTTATCAAAAAACCCAAAAAAATTAGAATCATTGGTAGTTGTTTTTACTTGTTTACTTTCGTTTTGCTGAAATGGCCAATCCTGAAAACACCAAGTTGTGTGACTTCACTAGCACGAACAATAGTGATTTTATCTACACTCCTATTGCACCACCTATTCCTGCTGCAAACTTTTATGAGATTAAGCCTGCTTTATTGAACCTTGTTATGAAAGAGCAATTTTCTGGTGCTAGTACTGAAGATGCTGCAGCTCATCTCAACAATTTTGTTGAGCTATGTGAGATGCAGAAATATAAGGATGTTGATAGTGATATTATTAAGCTCAAGTTGTTTCCTTTTTCTTTGAGAGGAAAGGCTAAAGATTGGTTGCTGTCTTTGACTAAGAATAGTATTGATTCATGGGCTAAGTGTAAGGATGCTTTTATTGGTAGATACTATCCTCCTACTAAGATTATAGCTTTGCGTAGCAATATTATGAAGTTTACTCAGTTTGATAATGAACATGTTGCTCAAGCTTGGGAAAGAATGAAATCTATGATAAAGAATTGCCCCACTCATGGACTGACTACTTGGATGATTATCCAAACTTTTTATGCAGGACTGAATTTTTCTTCAAGGAACCTACTTGATTCAGCTGCTGGAGGCACTTTTATGTCCCTTACCTTGGGCGCCGCGTCAAAGCTACTCGACAACATGATGGTAAATTATTCTGAATGGCACACCGAGAGAAACCTCTTCCTTGAATGATAAGATTGATACCATTATGGCTATGCTTGCTAATGATAGGACTCATGATCCTAATAATGTTCCTTTAGCCTCTCTGGTTGCTCAAGAAGAGCATATTGATGTGAATTTCATTAGAAACAATAATTTTAACAACAATGCTTATAGGAACAATTTTGCTAGTAACAATTATAGGCAGTATCCTTCTACCAATGGTAATGGTTATGGTAACTTTCATGGTAATTCCTACAACAACACTAGGGTCGCGCCCTCCGAGCTTGAGGTAATGCTCAAGGACTTCATCGGTAAGCAAACTGCTTTTAACAAGTCTGTTGAGGAAAAGTTAGGCAAAATTGATATTCTTGCTTCTAAAGTTGATAGCCTTGCTCATGATGTTGAACTTCTGAAACTAAAAGTGTTTCCTAATGATGTGAAAGAGAGCAATGTTTTTGCTACCGCTAATGCTATCCAAGTTGGAATTGATGAAAATATTAGATTGTTAGCGGAATTGCATGCCAGGTGGGAAAGAGAAGATGAGATGGCTAGAGAGATGAAGGTATGTACTATTACTACCTCTAATGATGTTGCTCCCACTGGTAGCAATCCTCTTACTTTAATTGGTGTAGAGAAAACTCCCACTCCTTGTGTTAAAAAGCCTAAAACTGCCAAAACTTTTTCTCAAAAGAGTGCTGAAATTTTTCGGAGTGTGGGAGATGATAGCTCTATTTCTTTTAATGATTTTGATGTTGATGGCTGCAATATATCTGAAGTAATTTTGTTCTTGCAAAAGCTTGCTTTGACTCCCAATGCTAGTTCTTTAAATATTGCTTTTACTAAGCATATTACCAATGCCCTCATAAAAATTAGGGATGAAAAGTTGAAGCAAAAAGCCTCTGTTCCCAAGAAGCTAGAAGATGGTTGGGAACCCATCATTGATATGCATGTTAATGGTTATGATTGCCATGCTTTATGTGATCTAGGTGCTAGTATTTCTATCATGCCTAGAAAGATTTATGACATGCTTTATTTACCACCGCTTGAAAAGTGTTATTTTGATGTTCCTATTGCTGATGTTGCTAAGAAGAAACCTTTGGGAAGGATTAATAATGTTCTTATTGTGGTTAACAATAACCTTGTTCCCGTTGATTTTCTTGTTATGGACGTTGAATGCCATGCTTCATGTCCTATTATTTTGGGAAGACCCTTTCTTCGAACTATAGGTGCTATCATTGATATGAGGGAAGGCACTATCAATTATCAATTCCCACTTAAGAAAGGTATGGAACACTTCCCTAGGAAAAGAAAGAAATTGCTTTTTGACTCTATTCTTAGAGCAAATTATGAGCTTGATGCTTCATCTCTTGATATTACTTGATTCGCAATTTTCTGCGCCTAGCTCAAAGGCGTTAAAGAAAAGCACTCTTGGGAGATAACCCAATGTTTTCTTTTCAGTACTTTTTCTTTTATTTGAGTCTTGGAAGTCATTACTACTGTAATGACCGCTCCTTATCTTGTTTATTTCGTTTTTGTGCCAAGAGAAGCCTCTAATTTGAGTGAGGTAAAGATTTGGGGATGTTGCTGTCCTGACACTGTTTTCGGTGCTGCACCGTAAGAATTCGTTAAAATTCTCTGTTTATCTTTTGGACCTGCGATTTCTTGTGCATATGCCCCAGGTTATATCCAAACTTTTCTTAGTTGAACACTTTTTGATTTGAGCAACAGAAAATCCCTCAAAAATTCGACCTTTGTCAGCTGTTCAGTTTTGACAGATTTCTGCCAATATTTGTGTTTGCCACTTTATCGCTTTCTTTTGAGTTCTTTTGATCATGGAACTTTTGGGGAGGTTGCTACAGTAGTATATGCTATATATTTGGTGGTTTTGAGTTGAAACCTGAAGCAAATAGAGGATTGATTATATGTTATGCTTGCACTAATGTTGCTAATAGATTTGTGTTTAGTTTTGTATGAAGGAAGTTTTCAAGTGTAGGGATTGGAGAATGATGAGATGAGTTGAAGAATGGACAAAAGCTCAAGCTTGGGGATGCCCATGCATCACCCCAAGAAATATCCAAGAAGTACAAGCGTCAAAGCTTGGGGATGCCCCCGAGGCACCCCTTCTTCATCGGCAAAAATCAGGTCACCTTTCAAAACACTATATTTTTATTGCTTCATGCACTATGTGTTTTTATTGGAGCGTCAGTTGTTTTAGTTTTCTTAGTTTGTTTAGTTTGTTTGTTTGCTGCAATAAATGGTTGGACCCCAACAAATTTCTTTTGGAGGAGATGTACTCGTTTTCATTTGCAAAGAACGCTCAGTTTTTCACTCTTATCGTTCATCGATGCGTTCTTCTTTTTCTGCTACTGCTTTTGGTTTTCGTTTTCGCCTTGATTTGCGTTCAGATCTTGTCATATCTTTTCATCAAGGTGTATTTTTGCCTCTGATCTTTATTGGTTTTCATCAAAAGAGGTGTTTATAAAAATTTCAAATGGTGTTGGAAAAGAGAAAACGCTTTGTGCAAAATAGTGGTACAAGAAGGAGCTTGTGTAGACTGCGGCTTAGGCTTTTTCATGTCATGCTTGATGTCTCTTTGATAGTATGCTTAGTGGTTTTGCTGTAGCATGACTTGTCTCAAATAACTGAGATTGCTTAATGAGCCTTTGAAAAAAATCATGCGTTGTGTTTTATTGTATGGAAGCATTATTTTGGTTTTCTCCTTGATGCTTTATTTGGGTTGACTTGGCGCATGCTCACACATGTTATACTCTTACAAAGTTGCCAATAGCCTTCATGATCATTTAGTTTTTGACTTTTGATGCCATCTTATGCTTCTTTTAATGTCGCTTTGTCGCTTTGCATGATTATGGCCATTATTGCTCTCTTAGTTGGTCGCTCCCAGTCTTTTGCTAGCCCTCGCCTTGTACTGAGTATGAGCTCTACTCGTGCATCCAACTCCTAAAAGCCAAAGTTTTCCATTGTGTCCACCATACATACCTACTAGCAATTTGCTATTCCAAGTAAATTTGACTTGCTTTTATTTTCTCTTCAAATTAAACTCTTACCAGTGTTATGCGAAACTCGGTTAGTAAAGCTCTCACGAACCGGAAGGCACACTTTACTTTTTCCTGTTCTTAAAAATTTGACATTGTGGTCTCTTATGTTGAGTTGTTATGCTTGCAAGTTGTAAGTTGGAGACTAGCCCAGCCATGCAGTCATGGGCAAGCTTTCAACATTGCACTTCTTATTTGAGTTGATATCGTGATCTTTTGTTTATGGATGCCCGCGGTGTGAAATGAATTGGGAATCTTGTGGGGATCATGGAGTTTGTATATGTGTTAGGGAAACGCCGGGCCGCCAATCTAAGCCATGCATAATTCATGGTGGAAATTTGCAGCATACCCATGGTGAACATTCGACGACGCATCTCATAATAAAAAGCTAAACAATATAGCAAATAAAAGAGATGTCGAGGTGTTCATTGTCTGCTTGTCCTGTCATTTTGGTGCGGGCTTGTTCCATGTCATCGGGCACGGAGGTACCCCATTGGCGGTTCTCAATGATATGCATATACCTACAATGACAAGAGCCTTGCTTGGGACTCTAAGTAAAGTAGCATGAGGTTTGGGTACTCGTATTCACGGGGCACGAGGTTTTCAACTTATGATTTGTCAAGCATATGCATCATAATTGTTCTCGCATTAACTTTAACCATTCAAGATGCTTATGATGGGGGCAATGAGAGCTCAAAGCCGGTAAGTACCATAATTTTTGAAGGTTATAAAACTTGCAATCACTGCTTCCCTCTGCGAAGGGCCTTTCTTTTACTTTTATGTTGAGTCACCACCTTCTTTCTTTATGCACCATTAAGAGAGCATAGTTGTCATTCTTAGTGTGATATGCATTGTCCCAAAGTTCATTGATTGATTCATATTGTTGGTTTCACTTGTTCTTAAATTATTTGTATCTAGTCGCCCTCTTAAACTTGAAGGTGTCCTATGCATTTATGTTTTGCTCTCTTTGAAGGACAAGCTAAAAACCTTTTGTATGTTTTTACTTATGATTTGAACACACGTTTGACTTTCATTGTTTCATTTTCATGATCTTTTGTTTGTGTTCATTTGCATGTTTACAACATGGTTGCTAAGTTCTTATTATCATGATTATATCTTCATGCCCATGTTTTAAGTTCTATTGATCCCAGCTCACCAATGCTTACATATATGATCAAGATTATGTAGGTGCATGTCACCTCAAAAATTATTCTTTTGTTATCACTTACCTACTCGAGGACGAGCAGGAGTTAAGCTTGGGGATGCTTGATACGTCTCAAACGTATCTATAATTTTTGATGCTCCATGCTTGTTTTTACACCATTTGCCTATTGTTTCGTTACACTTAGTGGCATTTTTTATGCATTTTCCGGAACTAACCTATTAACGAAGTGCCACAGTGCCAGTTTCCTGTTTTCTGCTGTTTTTGTGTTTCAGAGTGATACACAGGAAATATTCTCGGAATTGGACGAAACAAGTTCAAGAAGTCTTATTTTACCCGGAAGCTTCCAGAGATCCGAAGAGAAGTAAGAGGAGAGGCACCAGGGGCCCACACACAGGGGCGGCGCGGCCAGCCCCTGGCCCGCGCCACCCCCGTGTGAGGGCGCCTGGCCCCTCCTCTGACGACGCCCCTTCGCCTATAAATACCCCCCGACGAGAAAAACCTAAGGCCCGATCAGTTTTCCAGAACACATCGCGATCCGCCGCCGCCGTCGACCCGAAGATCGGGAGGGTCCAGAAGCTCTTCCTGGCACCCTGCCGGAGAGGGGAATCGCCACCGGAGGTCTTCTTCATCGCCATGCTTGCCTCCGGAGCGATGAGTGAGTAGTCTACCTTGGACTATGGGTCCATAGCAGTAGCTAGATGGTTGTCTTCTCCACTATGTGCTTCATGTTTAGATCTCATGAGCTGCCATACATGATTGAGATCACCATTATGTAATTCTACATGTTTGGTTTGTTGGGATCCGATGAATATTGGTGTTTATGATTAAGTTGTTGTACTGAATATTATCTTTTGTTATCTCTATGTTGTTTATGATCTTGCATGCTCTCCGTTGTTAGTAGCTATCTTGGCCGAGTAGTTGTAGTGACTCCAAGAGGGGTATTTATGCTCGATAGTGGGTTCATGCCTCTATTTCACCTGGGGGAGTGACAGAAACCTCTAAGGTGGTAGATGTGCTGTTGCTACTAGGGAGAAAACAACATTCATATGCTCAAGGGCATATGCTTTGTTTACATTACACACTTTGCTTAATGCAATTATCTGTTGTTCGCAACTTAATACTTCTAGGGTGTTCAGATTGATATCCCAGGGAGTGGATTATTAGTCATAGATGCAGTTGGATGGCGGTCTATGTATTTTGTTGTAATGCCCAGAGTAAATCTCATAGTGATCTTCTTGACATATCACGTTATCTTTATTCTATCAATTGCCCAACTGTAATTTGTTTACCCAGCATGTGTTATTTTATCTATGGAGAGACACCACTAGTGAACTGTGGACCCCGGTCCTATTTCCATCATATTGCTATCACCTGTTTACTTTACTTGTACTGTTTACTTTACTCGCATACTATATTGTTTCCACTCGATACACTCATAACCTTTGTTTCAAGCAAACCGGTGAAATTGACAACCTCATCGCAAGTTGGGAACAAAGTATTTGTTTGTGTGTGTGCAGGTTCCACAACACCTTCAGTCGTCATTGTCTCTCCTCTCCTGTTCGATAAACCTTGGTTTCTTAAACTGAGGGAAAACTTGCTGCTGCACTCATCATACCTTCCTCTTGGGGTTCCCAACGGGCTGGTTATTCACCACGCACAAGGACAGTCTGAAGCCACATTCACTTGGAGCATCACACCTCTAACTTCCCAATATCCCAATCTTTACACTATCGCAAGAAGTAAAAATGTGTTAGTGGCTGATGTTTTATCTCACGTGCCGTTAAATATAAGATTTAATAGGATGCTCATAGGAGATAGATGGGATTCTTGGGTTAGTCTTTTGAGGAGATTGATGGTTGTAAACTTGAGTGATGAACCAGATATTTTTAAATGGCGCCTTACAACCACTGGTATTTTTTCTGTTAAATCTATGTATGCTGATTATATGAATGGGCATACGGCTTTCCTTAAAAAAATACCTATGAAAGATTAAAGTACCACTTAAGATTCAGATTTTCATGTGGTTTCTTTATAAGAAGGTGATTTTAACCAAGGATAACCTTGCAAGAAGAAATTGGAAGGGATGTACCAAGTGCGCCTTTTGTGGTCTAAAGGAAACAATTGATCATTTGTTTATATCTTGTCCTTTCTCTTGTCTTGTTTGGTGGGTAGTATATTTCACCTTTAGTATACCTCCACCCAGTAATATAACTAATCTCTTTGGTAATTGGTTAAATGGGATTGATAAGAAAACAAAAGAATGAATCCGTGTTGGGGTTTGTGCTTTGGTTTGGACAATTTGGAATTGTCGTAATGAGGTAGTATTTAACAGGTGTACTAATCCTAATTTTCTGCAGGTTATTCACAGGGCAGCTTCGCTGATCCATCTTTGGTCTTACCTTCTTCCTGTGGAGCAGCGAGGACCTATGGATATTGGATGCAATCGTATGATGGCGGTTGTTCGGGCTATATTCAACCAGGGTGGCTGGTTGCACTCTAGACGCATTGAGGATGCCACATAGACACTTTTTAGCTTGTTCTTTCTTTCCTTGGCTGATCTTTGCAGCAACTTTGATCGATCCATGATTGTACTTCTGTGATACTATGACAACTGCTTTAATAAATAAGGTCGTGTGCATCATTTTGATGCAAAGGCTGGGGCTATGCTCCCATTTCTAAAAAAAAGGTGTTTTAACCTCTGTTTGGATAATAAACAAAATTGAAGATCAGATACTCTAAAACAGTAATCTATAAGCATGACTAGGGAAAACTAAAATGTATAAAAAATTCTTCCCTGGTTTATTTAACGTTTGTCCCTCCGTCCAGTGTGTACTTTCAACTTTTCTGGAGAGTCAAATTTTTACCAAGTTATAGAAAAAATATACAATATTTATCAAACCAAAGAGCTATATGATAAAAGTATATTTTATTGTGAATCTAACGATACTAATTTGGTGGGCATGAATGTTGGTGCCCTTTTGTTTAAATACAGTTAAATTAAAAAAAATTGACTCAACCAAAATAGTTGGAAGTACACTCTCCAATATAGAACCAGGACATCACTGATGTGTTAGGGAGAAACCTACAATTACCCATCTATCTAGAAAAAGAGTACTAGTGAAATGGTCCAATTCAACCGAAAGTTGTAAAGGCTAGATACTCAGTGAAAATTGTCAAATACTAGGTAGGAACGATACTTGGCCTCGTATCGGTTGCGTGTTAATATAGGCCCAAAGGGCAATACGATACAAAGAAAAGTTTGTATCCATGTACAATACACATGGTATACTGCATATTACATTTAACACTCGCCCTTAATCTTAACCTTCTGAAAGGTTGAGATTACGCTTAAACTCATCTAAATTTCTAACAGGGAGAACCTTTGTGAATCCATCTGCAATCTGATCCTTGGATGAAATAAATTTGATGTCTAGATGATCATTGGCAACTCTTTCTCTGACAAAATGAAAGTCTATCTCAATGTGTCTAGTGCGAGCATGAAACACTGGATTGACTGACAAATAGGTAGCACCTAAGTTGTCACACAAAAGACAAGGTTTTTGCTGTAATTTAACTCCAAGTTCTTGAAGAAGAGCTTCAACCCAAATCAGTTCTATTGTAGCATTTGCCAAAGCTTTGTATTCAGCTTCAGTACTGGACCTAGACACTGAGGCTTGTTTTTTTGCATTCCAGGAAACCAAATTTGGTCCAATAAAGATGGCAAAGCCACCAGTGGACCGCCTATCATCAAGAGATCCTGCCCAATCTGCATTGAAGAAAGCACTAAGAAGCATAGATGATGATCTTGTGAAAGTGATTCCAATTTTCAAAGTGCCTTGTACATATCTAAGTATTCTCTTAACAGTTGTCCAATGTTCTGTAGTTGGAGCATGAAGAAATTGACAAACCTTGTTGACTGAGAAACATAAGTTTGGTCGTGTCAATGTCAAATATTGCAAAGCTCAAACAATACTTCTGTACTGAGTACTATCTTCTGAACCCAGAGGTGTGCCATCATACAGAGATAATTGCTCAATGGAAGACAAGGGCGTAGGCGCTGACTTGCAACCATGCATACCAACCTTGTTAAGTAATTCAGTAGCCTATTTTTATTGTGTCAGAACTAGACCATTATTATTCCTCTTAACCTCAATACCAATAAAGAAATGCAAATCACCTAGATCCTTAATTGCAAAATTCTTGTTTAAATCTTGAACTAAGATAGTAATGGCATGATCTAAAGAGCTTGTCACTATGATGTCATCAACATAAACTAACACATAGATGCTAATACCTGACTTGTTGTTGAGAAACAGTGAAGTATCAGCTTTTGAGGGTATAAATCCAAGATCACACAACTTGGAGCTCAACTTTGAGTACCAGGATCTAGATGCTTGTTTCAGTCCATAGAGAGTCTTGTCAAGTTTGCATATAAAGTGCGGAGCGTGAGGATTTTCAAAACCTAGGGGTTGTCTCATGTAAACCTCCTCTTCCAGAACACCATGAAGAAATGCGTTCTTGACATCTAACTGCCGTCGAATCCATCCACGAGAGACAGCAAGAGACAACAGAGTCCTAATAGTAGCAATTTTGACCACAGGACTGAAAGTATCTTCATAATCAATACCATACCTTTGCTTAAATCCTTTTGCAACTAGTCGAGCTTTATATCTGTCAATAGTACCATCAGACCTTTTCTTGATACGATATACCCATTCGCAATCAATTAAGTTTTTGTTGTTACTTGGAGGAACAAGATGCCAGGTCTTGTTCTGAATTAATGCATTGTACTCTTCTTCCATAGCCTGACGCCAGTTTTTGTCATTAAGACCTTCAGAGAGAGTATGAGGTTCACCTGTAGAGGAAAGCATGCCATATCGCACAGTTCCATTAGTGTATTGTTTGGGATTGCATATACCTTTCTGAAGCCTGGTGCAAACACCCGGAGGAGATGGCGGTGGTGACGGTGTTGCATGTTCTTCAGAGCTGGAGGAAGACATAGATTGCCCCCCACTCGCTCCAGCCGCAGAAGATCCGGCCACAGACCCGAGTGACAGCGACGCGGCGGGGCTGTGCACAGGCGAGGGTGGGATGTCGGTTTGGCCGCCAGGTGGAGCCCGACCAGTGGCGGGAGGCGTGTGCTGGCCATGCACACCGGCGGGGGGCGACAGCGACCCAACGTGGGAACCAGGTGTGGCAGGAGAATCTGCCTCGAGAGCCCCCGTCTCGGGATCAAAGCTACTCATAGAATGTTCGGATGAATCATCCTCGGTATCTGTGCCATCTGTGATTTTTGAGCTGCTCGGTGCACCGTTTGGATTGAAATTTTCAGCTGCAACTTCAGGAATCTGCTGCACATCAGTAACAGGCACAATGGGATGCATATAGTCATTAGTAGTATGCGCACCTTCATGCAAATTTGGTGTAGATGTTGGAAGGAGTAAGATTTCTTGTTTGAGGAGGGCACCGGCATTAGGATGTAGAGAAGAAAAAGGGAAAACTTTTTCATCAAAAACAACATCACGCAAGATATATATGTGGCCAGTAGAAACATCTAAACACTTGACTCCCTTATGAAGAGGACTATAGCCAAGAAAAACACATTGTTTGGAATGGAAAGCAAGTTTGCGTTTATTGTATGGGTGTACATTTGGCTAGCAAGCACAGTGCTGGCGCGTGGTTGACGTGGGAAAATGTAATTGATGTAGGAGCTTCTTATTCTTCAAGTCCTTGTCAACAGCACCAGAAGATTCCTTGTGCGTGGTGAATGACCAGCCAGTTGGGAACCCCAAGAGGAAGGTATGATGAGTATAGCAGCTAGTTTTCCCTCAGTTAAGAAACCAAGGTTTAATATCGATCAGGAGAAAATCAGACAATAACGACTGAAGGTGATGCTTGCTAGTTTGCGACAGCTTCGGACAATTTATATATGGCGCCTCGTCCAAGCTTTGCTTGCTAGCTGCAACGCGGAACATGCACACAACACAACTAAGTACTTTGTTCCCAACTTGTGATGAGGTTGTCAATCTCACCGGTTTGCTTGAAACAAAGGTTATGAGCGTATCGAGTGGAAAGTGATGATAGTATGCGAGTAAAGTAAACTGTGTGAGTAAAGTAAACAGTGCGAGTAAAGTAAACAGGTGATAGCAATATGATGGAAATAGGACCGGGGTCCACAGTTCACTAGTGGTGTCTCTCCATAAGATAAATAACACATGCTGGGTAAACAAATTACAGTTGGGCAATTGATAGAATGAAGATAAACGTGATATGTCAAGAAGATCACTATGAGATTTACTCTGGGCATTACAACAAAATACATAGACCGCCATCCAACTGCATCTATGACTCATAATCCACTTGTGGCGAATCAATCCGAGAAGTCCACAAGTATTAAGTTGCGAACAACAGATAATTGCATTAAGCAAAGTGTGTAATGTAAACAAAGCATATGCCCTTGAGCATATGAATGTTGTTTTCTCCCTAGTAGCAACAGCACATCTACAACCTTAGAGGTTTCTGTCACTCCCCCAGGTTAAATAGAGGCATGAACCCACTATCGAGCATAAATACCCCCTCTTGGAGTCACTAGCAACTACTCGGCCAAGATAGCTACTAACAACGGAGAGCATGCAAGATCATAAACAACATAGAGATAACAAAAGATATATTTCAGTACAGCAACTCAATCATAACACCAATATTCATCGGATCCCAACAAACCAAACATGTAGAATTACATAACGGTGATCTCAATCATGTAGGGCAGCTCATGAGATTTAAACATGAAGCACATGGTGGAGAAGACAACCATCTAGCTACTGCTATGGACCCATAGTCCAAGGTAGACTACTCACTCATCGCTCCAGAGGCAAGCATGGCGACGAAGAAGACCTCCGGTGGCGATTCCCCTCTCCGGCAGGGTGCCGGAAGAGCTTCTGGACCCTCCCGATCTTTGGGTCGACGGCGGCGGCGGATCGCGATGTGTTCTGGAAAATTGATCGGGTCCTTAGGTTTTTCCCGTTGGGGGGTCTTTATAGGCGAAGGGGCGATGTCAGAGGTGGAGCCAGGTGGCCTCACACCATGGCGGCGCGGCTAGGGCCAGGGCCGTGCTAGCCTGGTGTGAAGGGCCCCTGTGGCCCCCCTCCTACTCTCCTTTGGATGACTGGAAGCTCCCGGACAAAATAAGACTTCAGGAACTTGTTTTGTCCAATTCCGAGAATATTTCCTGTGTATCACTTCTGAAGCACAAAAATAGTAGAAAACAGGGAACTGGCACTGTGGCAACTTATTAGTAGGTTAGTTCCGGAAAATGCATAAAAGTGCCACGAAGTGTAACGAAACATTAGGCAAATGGTGTAAAAACAAGCATGGAGCATCAAAAATTATAGATACGTTGGAGACGTATCAAGCATCCCCAAGCTTAACTCCAGCTCGTCCTCGAGTAGGTAAGTGATAACAAAACAATAATTTTTGAGGTGACATGCACCTACACAATCTTGATCATATATGTAAGCATTTGTGAGCTGGGATCATAAGAACTTAAAACATGGGCATGAAAGATATAATCTTGACAATAAGAACTTAGCAACCATGTTGTAAACATGCAAATAAACACAAACAAAAGATCATGAAAATGAAACAATGAAAGTCAAACGTGTGTTCAAATCATAAGGAAAAACATACAAATGGTTTTCAGCTTGTCCTTCAAAGAGAGCAAAACATAAATGCATAGGACACCTTCCAGTTTACGTGGGCGACTAGATACAAATAATTTGAGAACAAGTGAAACCAACAATATGAATCAATCAATGAAAACTTTGGGACAATGCATATTGCACTAAGAATGACAACTATGCTCTCTTAATGGTGCATAAAGGAAGAAGGTGGTGACTCAACATAAAAGTAGAAGAAAGGCCCTTCGCAGAGGGAAGCAGTGATTGCAAGTTTTATAACCTTCAAAAATTATGGTACTTACCGGCTTTGAGCTCTCATTGCCCCCATCATAAGCATCTTGAATGGTTAAAGTTAATGCGAGAACAATTATGATGCATATGCTTGACAAATCATAAGTTGAAAACCTCGTGTCCCGTGAATACGAGTACCCAAACCTCATGCTACTTTATTTAGAGTCCCAAGCAAGGCTCTTGTCATTGTAAGTATATGCATATCATTGAGAACCGCCAATGGGGTACCTCCGTGCCCGATGACATGGAACAAGCCCACATCAAAATGATAGGACAAGCATACAATGAACACCTCGACATCTCTTTTATTTGCCATTTGTTTAGCTTTTTATTGTGAGATGCGTCGTCGAATGTTCACCATGGGTATGCTGCAAATTTCCACCATGAATTATGCATGGCTTAGATTAGCGGCCCGGCGTTTCCCTAACACATATACAAACTCCATGATCCCCACAAGATTCCCAATTCATTTCATACCGCGGGCATCCATAAACAAAAGATCACGATATCAACTCAAATAAGAAGTGCAATGTTGAAAGCTTGCCCATGACTGCATGGCTGGGCTAGTCTCCAACTTACAACTTGCAAGCATAACAACTCAACATAAGAGACCACAATGTCAAATTTTTAAGAACAAGAAAAAGTAAAGTGTGCCTTCCGGTTCGTGAGAGCTTTACTGACCGAATTTTGCATAACACTGGTAAGAGTTTAATTTGAAGAGAAAATAAAAGCAAGTCAAATTTACTTGGAATAGCAAATTGCTAGTAGGTATGTATGGTTGACACTTTGGAAAACTTTGGCTTTTAGGAGTTGGATGCACGAGTAGAGCTCATACTCAGTACAAGGCGAGGGCTAGCAAAAGACTGGGAGCGACCAACTAAGAGAGCAATAACGGCCATAATCATGCAAAGCGACAAAGCGACATTAAAAGAAGCATAAGATGGCATCAAAAGTCAAAAACTAAATGATCATAGAGGCTATCAGTGACTTTGTAAGAGTCTAACATGTGTGAGCATGCGCCAAGTCAACCCAAATAAAGCATCAAGGAGAAAACCAAAATAATGCTTCCATACAATTAAAAACAATGCATGATTTTTTTCAAAGGCTCATTAAGCAATCTCAATTGTTTGAGACAAGTCATGCTACAGAAAAACCACTAAGCATACTAACAAAAAGACATCAAGCATGACATGAAAAAGCCTAAGCCGCAGTCTACACAAGCTCCTTCTTGTACCACTATTTTGCATAGAGCTTTTTTTCTTTTCAAACACCATTTGAAATTTTAAAGACACCTCTTTTGATGAAAACCAATAAAGATCAGAGGCAAAAATACACCTTGATGAAGAGATATGACAAGTTCTGAATGCAAATCAAGGCGAAAACAAAAACCAAAAGCAGTAGCGGAAAAAGAAGAATCACCCGGTGAAATTGTAAGAATGAAAAACGGAGTGTTCTTGGCAAATGAAAACGAGTACATCTCCTCCAAAGGAAATTTGTTGGGGTCCAACCATTTATTGCAGCAAACAAAACTAACTAACTAAGAAAACTAAAACAACTAACGCTCCAAGAAAAACACATAGTGCATGAAGCAATAAAAATATAGTGTTTTGAAAGGTGACCTGATTTTTGCCGATGAAGAAGGGGTGCCTCGGGGGCATCCCCAACCTTTGATGCTTGTACTTCTTGGATATTTCTTGGGGTGATGCATGGGTATCCCCAAGCTTGAGATTTTGTCCATTCTTCAACTCATCTCATCATTCTCCAATCCCTACACTTGAAAACTTCCTTCATACAAAACTATAAACACAAATCTATTAGCAACATTAGTGCAAGCATAACATATGAATCAACCTCTTTTTGCTTCAGGTTTTAACTCAAAACCACCACATATATAGAAAATACTACTGTAGCAACCTCCCCACAAGTTTCGTGATCAAAAGAACTCAAAAGAAAGCGATAAAGCGGCAAACACAAATATTGGCAGAAATCTGTCAAAACAGAACAGCTGACAAAGGCCGAATTTTTGAGGGGTTTTCTGTTGCTCAAATCAAAAAGTATTAAACTAATGAAAGTTTGGATATAACCTGGGGCATATGCACAAGAACTCGCAGGTCCAAAAGATATACAGAGAATTTATACGAATTTTTACGGTGCATCACCGAAAACAGTTTCAGGACAGCAACATCCCCAAATCTTTACCTCACTCGAATTAGAGGCTTCTCTTGGCACAAAAACAAAATAAAAAGGATAAGGAGCGGTCATTACAGTAGTAATGACTTCCAAGACTCAAATAAAAGAAAAATTACTGAAAATAAAACATTCGATTATCTCCCAAGAGTGCTTTTCTTTAACGCCTTTGAGCTAGGCGCAGAAAATTGCGAATCAAGTAACATCAGAAGGAGCATTAAGATCAACTGCAGAAGTCTTGTCAATAAGGCATTGTATTTCATCCACATAAGTTTGAGAAGACCCTTTGTGATCACGCCTTGGTTCACTCAAATCACAAAAAAGATTTTTGGGACAGATCCAGTCAAAATTATTTTCAAAAGCTTGACATAATCCCAAGAGCTTGCTAGGTATAGGTATTTCGGCTCCTTCATCATTTGTACTAATAACCTTTATAGGTGAACCGAGTTTATTAAAACGTTTAAGAACTTTTCTAGCTTCAATAACGACATCTTTAAATTCTAAGCGCAAAGCTTCCAAAATAAAAGGTTTCTTTTCAGGATCTTCAATTTCATGAAGCTTAAGGAACATGTATTGCGTAAAAGGATTAAGACTAGCAAACCTAGTTTCCAACATGTGAATCAAATAAGCAGAAGCAACTTCAATACTAGGAGCTAGCTCAACCAAAGATTTTTCCTCAACTTTCTCATGCATACTACTGTGATTAAAGAACTCCTCAATGTTACTTCTTCCAATAATTGAACCACTACCTACTGAGAGGTCCTCCAGAACGTACTTAGGGATCAACATGATGAACTAAAAGTAAAGAAATAACAGCTACCAAGGATTCTAATTTTTTTAGGTTTTTGATATAAAACAATGTAGGTAAAATAAATAAAGTAAAGCAAAACAATAACAAAGTAAAGGATGTGCGTGCGAAAACTCCCCTCGCAGAATTTTTCCACTCTTCCCCGGCAACGACGCTAGAAAATTAGCTGCTGGCGCGTGGTTGACGTGGGGGAATGTAATTGATGTAGGAGCTTCTTATTCTTCAAGTCCTTGTCAACAGCACCAGAAGATTCCTTGTGCGTGGTGAATGACCAGCCAGTTGGGAACCCCAAGAGGAAGGTATGATGAGTATAGCAGCTAGTTTTCCCTCAGTTAAGAAACCAAGGTTTAATATCGATCAGGAGAAAAGCAGACAATAACGACTAAAGCTGATGCTTGCTAGTTTGCGACAGCTTCGGACAATTTATATATGGCGCCTCATTCAAGCTTTGCTTGCTAGCTGCAACGCGGAACCTACACACAACATAACCAAGTACTTTGTTCCCAACTTGCGATGAGGTTGTCAATCTCACCGGTTTGCTTGAAACAAAGGTTATGAGTGTATCGAGTGGAAAGTGATGATAGTATGCGAGTAAAGTAAACAGTGCGAGTAAAGTAAACAGTGCGAGTAAAGTAAACAGGTGATAGCAATATGATGGAAATAGGACCGGGGTCCACAGTTCACTAGTGGTGTCCCTCCATAAGATAAATAACACATGCTGGGTAAACAAATTACAGTTGGGCAATTGATAGAATAAAGATAAATGTGATATGTCAAGAAGATCACTATGAGATTTACTCTGGGCATTACAACAAAATACATAAACCGCCATCCAACTACATCTATGACTAATAATCCACTTGTGGCGAATCAATCCGAGAACTCCACAAGTATTAAGTTGGGAACAATAGATAATTGCATTAAGCAAAGTGTGTAATGTAAACAAAGCATATGCCCTTGAGCATATGAATGTTGTTTTCTCCCTAGTAGCAATAGCACATCTACAACCTTAGAGGTTTCTGTCACTCCCCCAGGTTAAATAGAGGCATGAACCCACTATCGAGCATAAATACCCCCTCTTGGAGTCACTAGCAACTACTCGGCCAAGATAGCTACTAACAACGGAGAGCATCCAAGATCATAAACAATATAGAGATAACAAAAGATATATTTCAGTACAGCAACTCAATCATAACACCAATATTCATCGGATCCCAACAAACCAAACATGTAGAATTACATAACGGTGATCTCAATCATGTAGGGCAGCTCATGAGATCTAAACATGAAGCACATGGTGGAGAAGACAACCATCTAGCTACTGCTATGGACCCATAGTCCAAGGTAGACTACTCACTCATCGCTCCGGAGGCAAGCATGGCGATGAAGAAGACCTCCGGTGGCGATTCCCCTCTCCGGCAGGGTGCCGAGAAGAGCTTCTGGACCCTCCCGATCTTCGGGTCGACGGCGGCGGCGGATCACGATGTGTTCTGGAAAATTGATCGGGTCCTTAGGTTTTTCCCGTCGGGGGGTCTTTATAGGCGAAGGGGCGATGTCAGAGGTGGAGCCAGGTGGCCTCACACCATGGCAGCGCGGCCAGGGCCTGGGCCGCACCAGCCTGGTGTGTGGGGCCCCTGTGGCCCCCCTCCTACTGTCCTTCGGATGACTGGAAGCTCCCGGACAAAATAAGACTTCAGGAACTTGTTTCGTCCAATTTCGAGAATATTTCCTGTGTATCACTTCTGAAACACAAAAACAGCAGAAAACAGGGAACTGGCACTGTGGCAACTTGTTAGTAGGTTAGTTCCGGAAAATGCATAAAAGTGCCACGAAGTATAACGAAACATTAGGCAAATGGTGTAAAAACAAGCATGGAGCATCAAAAATTATAGATACGTTGGAGACGTATCACACAGCCAAAAACTCGCAAGGCATCGTAGTTTGGTGTGACATGGAGAAGACGTTCAGTGGGAGTCTGAAAATTGATGGTTTTGCTAGGGAGCAAGTTTATGAGAAAGGTAGCAGTGATAAAAGCTTCATCCCAAAATTTTAAAGGCATGGAGGCATTATTAAGTAGGTCAAGGCCAACTTCAACAATGTGGCGATGTTTTCGTTCAGCAGAACCATTTTGTTGATGAGCATGAGGGCAAGAGACATGATGTGTGATGCCTACTTTTTGAAAGAACCCATTCAGTTTTTGATACTCACCCTCCCCCCCCAATCAGTTTGCATTGTAACAATTTTCTTGTCAAACTTGCGCTCAACATATTATTGATAATTAAGAAAGGCTTGATAAACATCAGAACGCTTTTTGAGCAAATAAATCCAGGTGAATTTTCTGAAATCATCAATAAAGCTTACATAGTATGCATGTTTTCCCACAAAGAGAGGAGCAGGGTCCCATACATCAGAAAATACTTGCTCTAAGGGAGCAGTGGAAACACTGGTAGATGTGGGATATGGTAACTGGTGGCTCTTGGCTAACTGACAAGAGTCACAAACATATGGGGTACTCTCTGGGGTGTAAGCTATTTTATTTTTCCTAAGTACTTGCTGAATGATAAATGAAGACGGATGTCCTAAGCGGCGATGCCATGTCGAGGAAGATGGCTTTATTGATAGGAAGGCTTGCTTGGTGATCTCATTGAAAGTGGGCGCCAGGGGGTAGACACCGCCATAGCAAGGGCCTCTAAACAGGATTCTTCGAGTTGCTTGGTCCTTGATTAAAAAGAAGAAGGGATTAAACTCAATAAAGACATGATTGTCAAGGGTAAACTTATGAACTGATAGAAGATTTTTTGATGCACTAGGAACATGCAGGATATTCTTGAGATCAAAAGAACCATGAGGAGTGCGCAATACTGAATGACCAATATGACTAATATGCATACCTGTGCTTTTAGCAGTGCGGGCCTGATCTTGTCCGTAGTACTTGCTGGCGATGAGGAGTTTGTTCAACTCACTTGTGATGTGATCTGTCGCGCCAGTATCAGTGTACCAGTTTGTATCAACGCCATATGATGCAAGATTTGCCCCCTTCTCATTATAATTAGCATCATCTTTGTCATCAGAATGGCGCCACCAGCAGTCACTGGCTGAATGTCCATATATCTTACATATCTGATAGGTGGTATTGACATATGAAGTTGGGGCACGATCATGTCGAGCCCGGCCTTGGACACCATCATCACGGCGACGATAGCCATCAGTGCGTCGGTCATCGGGGTGATACCCATCAGTGCGGCGGTCATCAGGACGACGATCACGTCGATCATCATCGCGGCGCTCATCACGGTGCTAGTAATCATCTCAGTGACCATTGTCGCGGCGGTCATTGTCACGACGATCATGATAACTGCCATTGCCTCCATTGTCGCCTCCACGTTAGGAGCCACGGTTATCAGGGCTGCGACCACATGGAGGTGAAACACGGCCATGCTGACGGTCAGTGCCACACCGAGCAAGATTTGCTGAGAATGTAAAAGTGTCGTTCTCTTCTACTCCATTGCATGGATCATATGAGCATAACTGCTCAAAAAATTCTTCAAGTGTGGTACCTGGGTTACTCTGAACTGAGGTAATAAGAGGATTATAGTTATCCTTGTCTAACCCATGCAATAAGTAACCAAGAAGTTCATCATTTTCAACAAGTTTTCGAAGTGCCAGAAGTTTAGAAGCAAACCCTTTCATCTTAGTGTAATACTGATCAGCAGTCATAGAGAGTTTCTTAGTATCATTGAGTTTGCCCCTGAGATGTTGCGCCTTAGTGCATGATGCAGTGGTAAACATACCGTTGATGGCAGCCCAGGCGCTGGCAGTGGAGTCCACTCCAAGGACATGGGAGAGGATGTCCGGGGACAGCGAGTTCAGAAGCTAGCGCATCACCAGTTGATCCCGGGCAATCCAGGCAACATAGTCAGGATTTGGCACTTGAATCTTACCCTTGTTAGAATCTTCAGCTTCAACCGTCTTGGGTGGTGCTTCATCGGATCCATCAAGAAGCCCCATGACGTTGGCTCCTCTGAAGGCCAGGATGGCCAGCGCCTTCTAGAGAAGGTAGTTCGCCCGAGTTAGCGGCTGGGCTGGGGGCGATCCCAAGGCAGCTACCAGAGCGAAGGTGTTTGCGGAACTCATCGAAGAGGAACTCATGATCATGAGCTAGGGTTTTGGTTATGGCGGCGGCTAGATTAGCAGCGGCGGCGGCTAGATTAGCAGCGGCGGCGGCTGGTTTTGTTGTGTTTTTGTTTGTAGGTTGTGTATGGCGGCGGCGGCTAGATCAGCAGCGGTGGCGGCTGGTTTTGTTGTGTATGGCGGCGGCAGCAGCTAGGACAGCGGCAACGGTGGTTGGTTTTGGCGGCGGCGGCTACTAGGGTTAGCAGCGACGGTGGCGGCAGCTAGGTCGTGGGAAGAGGCGCTCTGATACCATGTCAAAGACTAGGTAGGAACGATACTTGGCCTCGTATCGGTTGCGTGTTAATATAGGCCCAAAGGGCAATAAGGTACAAAGAAGAGTTTGTATCCATGTATAATACACATGGTATACTGCATATTACATTTAACAAAAATAAAACAATTGTTGACCAATAAAGATCCCTTCCAAAGTTGCAATTCATTTATTTAAATGAAACACATATTTTGTGGGTATTTTTCATGAAGATCTAGACCCTTATACACAAACTAACAAAAAACACATGTTGGAGATGATGAGCCCGAAATCTAGAGACTGTTTGAAGTTACACATGTTCTCATTTCTCTAGAGAGTATGGATGATCTTGCTTAACCTCAATCCATCGTGCATGCAATCAATAAGCATTCTTCATCTCTCTGGAATGTTACATGCCTTGTAGCGGATTTGTTGTGTTAACAACCTAAGTAATCTTAACCCAGCTATGATATTCCGAAGTGGTAACCAAGGCCCACCCATCTCAAGTCGAAGCAATAGAAGGACAAGACACCTCACCGCCGCTTGGTGAGCAATGGGTGACGTCTAATTGTGAGGCAACTTCAAGAAAACAACTACTAACACCCAAGGATCAACTTGTAACTGCTTAGCAGCAGCAGTTTGCGTCGAATGAACCAACTAGTATGCTACCAAAATTGTCCATAACCCCACTAACCATAAGTATCATGGTATATGAGAGGAAGCATTTAGTGGAAACAAACTAACACATTTGAGTTCCAAAGCTGAATCCCGTTGAACCTATCCCATGCTCTCTAACCAATGAATCCCAAGATGTGGCACTACTTTTGCTTCCTATGCCCACCATGTATTTTGTGTCCTTCTACAACGTACCAAAGTAACTCCACATTCTTTCCATAAATACAGGCTATTTTGCTAGCATGGTAAAAAAAAGGTATAATATATATATATATATATATTGGGTATGGCATATGCATTGTAGCCGACAACTTTAAATAAGAAATGTAATGTGCTTGCTCATGTGGGGGATTGTTGTGGACAATAACTTGTTGCCTCGCAATGAGACTCAGGGAATAAAGGGGACAATTTAAATTAGGAAAGATGAGTTAGAGATAGGATTAGGAAAGGTAAATTTAGAATAGTAAAGATTAGGAAAGTATAATGACTTAGGTGTCAAGTTAGGAGCTATTATATATGTGTTGGTCATGTAAGTTATTGAATAAATCAAGAACAATCAATCTAATCTCTCCCTAGTTACTCTCTCTTCTCAACCTATGTCTACCCAATCCCTCACGACCAGGCCGTCTGGCTATCTTCTGCACGGTAGTTATCCCGTCATGGATCTAAGTCCACAACATTTGGTATCAAAGCCGACTACCATCACTTTTGTTGCCGAGAAGGTGCCACAAAGGATACTCCACGACATAGTTCATCAGCCTATCTATTCCATCACGGAGGGTGTGCTTCATCAAGTTTTTGATCCTTATGGAGTTGTGGAGACTATTGATTCCTAGGAAGATCAAGGATCGTGGCCTTCATCAAATATGGTTTAGACCATGATGCAACACGGGATTTTGAGAATTTGCAGGTTTACAACATATACCATGGCTACTGTCAGCTTTGTATCAAGTTGCTCCCTGTATCACCTGGCTCAAATGCAAACAAATTGAAGGAGATGACACAACAAACTACAATAAAGGTAGAGGCACCCCAACAAGAGGCAGAAGCAAAGGTGCAACAGGAACCAGAGGCGCATGAAGAAGTAGTGTCAGAGGAAGAAGCAGTAGCGGCACAGACACAGATCAGAGATGAAAGTACAGTGGGCGCAGCCAAAAGGATCACAGCCGAGCTACCAGACGTAGCAGCAAAACTAGTGGCGGCAGTACTGCAACCAGGCATAGCAATAACAGAGGCGCAAATAGAAGTAAGATTGGAAGCGACCTTGATAGGAGAACCACCTACAGCGTTAGATCTAGCAGCGGTGACATAACCTGAAGCAGCACATGTGGTGGCACTGGGTACAATTGAGGTGACTCTTGATGTGTCGCGACATGGAGCTATGGGGGCAACAATACCATCATTGTCAGCCTGCACCTTGAGGACAAACTGCTTGTCGGAGAGGGGTGTAGTGTTGTGGACAATAACATGTTGCCTCCCAATGAGACACGGGGAAGGAGTTGGCTAGGGAAGAGTTCATGAAGGGGACAATTTAAATTAGGGAAGATGAGTTAGAGATAGGATTAGAAAAGGTAAGTTTGAAACAGTAAAAATCAGAAAGTATAATGACTTGGGTATCAAGTTAGGAGCTATTATATATGTGTTGGTCATGTAAGTTATAGAATCAAATAAGAACAATCAATCTAATCTCTCCCTGGTTATTCTCTCTTCTCAACCTATGTCTACCCAATCCCTCACAGCCACGCCGTCTGGCTATCTTCTACACGGTAGTTATTCCGTTGTGGATCTAAATCCACAACATGGACATAACTTGCAAGCCTAACATTATATTTATTACCACATGGTCATTATGGTATCGGAGTGCTGTGCATGTGCTAATTGATTTACTACCTCTATTCACGATAAGTGTACGTCTACCTTCTAAGGGTCTGTTTGTTTGGGCAGCTGCTGTTAAAAAGCTGCTGTAGCTGGTGAGCTGTTAGAAAGCTGCTGTGGGAAGCAGCTGCTGGAAGCTGAGATTTGATGTTTGGCAGAAATGCTTTTAATGGCTGCTGTTGTTGATTTGAAGGATGAAATGTCTGAAATGCCCCTGAATGCTGAAGATGTTGTATACATGCTGATTCGAGCCGAATTAGCTAGTTCTAACCATTTCTTAACATAATTGGGATGATTAATAGCTAAAATACCACAATTATAATTTAAAATTATTTAAAAATAATTTATATTAAAATAACTTGGGAGTTATTTGTTTGGCTTTTGGCTTTTGGCTTTTGGCTTATAAGTCAAAATTTTGTGCCGCAATTCTATTACAAGAATTGTCATATTACATTAAACCTAAACCATCACATTTATATTACAAGACTTTTCAATACGATTCCAAAAGAGCTAGATGTTTGTAACACGCACATATATATTACAAAACTTACATTAACCCAAAAGCGCTACAAGTTTTCTCTCATCTAGACACCTCCCCTTGATGCAAACAAAGCGTTAGCTATGTTATCACGAATGTTGTTCATGCTAACATGGTCCTCTCCCAAATCATCGCCTACATTGCCTCCTGATGTGGAACTAACATGCCCTGGCGGCATATAGTTCTCATCATTATCGCAACGATAGAAGTGAAGATCAAACAACTGACTATCACAAATGAAGTTATAGAGTGCTAGACATGCAATGATAATCTCTGTCTGCTTCTCTAACGGGTAACTGGATATACCATGCAAGATGCACCATTTCTGCTTCAAAACCCCAAATGCTCTCTCAATAGCATTCCTCAAAGACGAATGGGCATGGTTGAATATTTCTTGCTTCCCAGTAGGTGCTCCAGCTAGCCTAAATTCAGGTAGGTGATACTTGGTTCCTGTATACGGTGAAAGATACCCAACCTGATTGGGATAACCTGAATCAACTAGATAGTACCTTCCTGCGTGAGAATATTAGACACAAGTTAGTGCATATATGACACAGATATCACATAATGAAAAAGTGTGCAAGCCTACCATATACCTGGAGGAGGGTGAGGAAAATTCGCTTCAAACTTAAGCAATGTATCTTTGAATATCCTCATGTCATGAACGGAACCGGGCCATCCTGCAACTATGGAGGTGAACCGCAAGTCAAAATCGCAAACAGCCATAACATTCTGTGTGGAATATCCAAGGCGACCCACATGGTTCACCATATCAGCAGCTGGCACAATAACTGGTATGTGTGTCCCATCAATTTCACCAATTGCACCATTGAAATGAGGTGTAAATCTAGAGTCCCGTAGCCTCTCATGCACCGTTGGGAACTGTGGATCAATAGGCTTGATGATATCTCCAGCTAACAGATTCACGTAGTATAGCACCTCAGCAAACTTCCTATTGATTCTCTCCATGGATCTCTTGAATCGGTTATGAACTTGACTCACAGATTGTGGACTACCAAGAGTCCACAAAAACATTCCAAGTGCCTCCTCAGAACACATGCGGGTTGACCCCTTGAAGCCATAGTTGTCAACCAAAGTGTCATGCAAAGCATCAAAACATGGCCTATGCATTCTGAACATGGCATAGCAATCCTTCGAGTTGCCCAAGTTATCAAATACCCATTGTTGTCCGGTGACTCTTGGTTCTACCCTCTGTTTCTTCGTAAGATGCTTCTCGGAGTGTTCAAGAACATGATACATCATTTGTGTATTTCGTCGCCGACAGCGCCTTCTTGAATCCATAAGTGCGGACTCAATGCTATCCTCATTGTCACTTTCATCACTACTCTGACTTGTGCTCATCTAAAAACAACAACATACATATGATCAGCAATGTATATGCTCAAAACAGCACCAAACAGCAATGTATTTGACCATACAGCAATTTATATGCTCAAAACAGCACCAAACAGCAATGTATTTGACCATACAGCAATTTATATGCTCAAAACAGCACCAAACAGCAATGTATGTGACCAAACAGCAATTTATATGCTCAAAACAGCACCAAACAGCAATTTATATGGCCAAAACAGCAACTTATATGACCAAAACTGCACCAAACAGCAATTTATATGGCCAAAATAGCAACTTATATGACCAAAACTGCACCAAACAGCAACTTATATGGCCAAATAGCAAGTTATATGATACATACAATCATCGATAAAGGAAACACATCCATCCATAAATAGATATTCCAAGTATTATGGGTTCATAACATAGTATTTAACATAACATGGTACCATAAGGATACAATCTCACAGGACATTATGAGATGGGCATAGAAATGCATATAAAGAAACTCTAATTTCTCTTCCGGTCCTCATATTGCATCTTCAACCAACGGAGCCGACCCTCCTTAGTTTTCATGGTATAGAAGAAAGCTCGATTTTCAAGTTTGCCAAATATTTTTGTTGCAATGTAATGCTCAACACTACCCTCCTCGGCTCCACATTCCACAACTTCTTTCATTATGGCTGCAATATCTTCAACCACTTGATCTGAAGAAGATTTTCCATGATCTTCATTAATGCAATGGTCAACCCAACGCTTGAAGTCTTGTTGCATGGGATTCTTCTTTTTCTTCCCCGGGCTACATGCAATCCTAGCAGCCCCACGCTTTCTATTAACACTAGGAGGTGTTGGCGCTGAGCCTTCTTCTTCTACAAGATCAACCAAATCTGCGGGCACTTCTCTTGGCACTCCCGGCATGATCGCCGATGTCCCATCAACATGGGCATCCTCAAACATGACCTCCATCAACTCCAAGTTATCCGGAGGACCTTTCCGAAAACCCGCAATAAGCTTGTTAGCCTGCATAAGATATGACAAGTTAGTATGCATAATGAGATCCATCTATTTCAAAATATACATATGACATAAACTTGGCATGTATATGTCATACCTTGATCAATTCAGCCCACTGTGCATCATCTGCTGTTATTGTTTTCTTCACCGGATCCCAACCAAGTCCTATTGCTTTGGTAGTATAGTACACCCATGCTTGGTACAATGCTTTGGTTGAATCCCACTTATTTTTAAATTGTGTCTTTGTGTAGTTTCTTCCCGTTTTAAGACCAAATTCTCTACCAAGATTTTTGTACCCATCCGGACTAAGGAAAGCGGTTGGTCTATTTCCTGCCCTTTTTTGATTCATGCATATTTCACAAAAAATTGTCATTGATGATGCATTCCAGTGCGCCTTAGGTGCCTTATCATGATCCATCTAATGACATAAGTAAAGCTATTTAACTCCTACTTTGTATATGAACTACATAACCAACAAAGTATGTATCACACAAACAATCTGAAACACTATAGGCATATAAATCAAGACAGAGGCATATATTTAGCAATTCCACAGTTGTCTATCCAAATCATCACAGGCATTCTTCCATTTCATCCCATAAACAACAACCCAATAAATCACAGAGAATAAAGAAAGGCCTCACCTTGCTGGATGTTGCTACGGCAGCGGGGGGTAGAGGTGGTCTCCGGTCTCGAATAGCCGACGACGCTGCAGGAGTACTGGCCGGAGAAGAGGACGGGAGCGCCAGTGGACAAGGACGGCGGGGCAGCGGCGCGTTTCTCTGGCGGCCGACGGGGGCGACCTCGATCTGAGAGAGGGAGGGGAGCTGCGGGAAACGGAGGCGACGGGGGCTGGGCGGCGACGGGGGCTGGGCGGCGGCGATGGGGGCTGGACGGCGGCGATGGGGACTGGACGGCGGCGGCGGTCAGACCGTAACCCTAGCCGCCATCGCTAGGAACGGGCAGGCTCGGGGGGGAAATGAGGTCTCGGTACCGATTCGATGTGGAGCACGCTGCTTATATACGGAGTGGCAGTTCTCTGTAAATAACTGAAAGTGGTAGGATAGCATGGTCTTTTCCTATTTGAGAAGCTCGGGAAGCAGCAGGAAGCAGCCCCCGGCCAGCTTCGTATCGACAGCGGTAGTCTAGCCTATTTCGCTCCAGCGCTTCTCTCAAGCACTTTACAAAATTCAGTTGTTTGTTTGAGCTACTGCTTTTGGACCTTAAAAGCAGAAGCAGAAGCCTAAACAAACAGAGCCTAAGTTAAGTAAAAAGAAGTTTGTAAATAACTGAAAGTGGTAGGATAGCATGGTCTTGACGGACCATGAAATTGCATTTCTTGACGGACCTCATGATTCTAATTTTAGTGTCATAATTGTTGCTACTTTTTCCTAAAAAAACTGGTCAAATTTTAATAAGTTTAACTTAGAACCAAAGCTATATATATACACTCATACACGGGCGGAGGGCATATTTCATACATGTAAGTGGATGGCTAGGAGATCCTAGATAGGCTTGTAGAACAAATATTCTTAAGAACATATTGCTAGCGTGAAAACATTGTCCCAATGAGTTAAAAGACAGCAAAGCAACAAATTCACCATCCAGGGACAAAGATGAACTACTCACAAGCACGTACAAATACCAAGTTAACAAGTTCACAAAGCTAATTAAGAATTGTGAACACTACAACCAGGGAAGGTCAAACTAAGGTTACCCATCTATTGGGAACAATAGGATGAGTGGAAAATTTTCAACATGCAAACTAATTCTTGACATGTTAGTTCCTGGTTGAATCCCATCAATCAGCCCTTATGTCGTTGCAATTGAATGCTTCAATCCACATACTTAATTTCGCTAGGGTTTTACATGAACTAGGCTCCTACACAAACTAACAATAAACAAACATTCAGAACGAGGCCAAAATCCAGGAATTGTTTTATAATGAAAATATTATCACTTCATTTAACTATGATCACAACTGGTCTCTCCTGCACAAGGTCTCTGAACTCCCCCACATTGCATAGCAAGGCAAATTGGTGAAGCAAAACATCACATGGGAGTTGCACAGAATTTTTGCGGACAATAAATCCAATGCTCACTAGCTGTGAGAACTCGATCGGAACTGCTAATTCTCCTGATGCTTCCTAATCCCACCATGTCATGTGTGTTCTCCGATCGATGGCATTGGCGAAGTCCATGTTCTTGCAGTCTACAAACATAGTGTGTTGTGCTAGCACCGTTAACACACCGTGGCTTTTATATTGATATATGTGATATGTATTGGAGCCGACAGCTTCAAGTAAGAGGAGTTATGTGCTAGGGTCATGCCGTGCAACGAATACGCATGCTAATGCTATGTTGGCTGACACACATGAGGAGACCTGTTTAACAGATACAGTGTACAATCACATGCATCCAAATTTAATGCGTGTTGACCCAAGCATGAATAAATGTGTGAATAAGCATAAGAGAATGATAGAAAGCTCAGAACGAAAACTCTTAAGCCCAACACGGGGAAAAAAGGAAGCTAGCTAGGGAATGTCAAACCTACTGTCACGGACTTAATTAGAGTAAAACACTGGCGTGAAAAATTCAAAACTCGATCCAAAGCTTCAATGCTAGTTTTGAGGAAAATCCTGGTATCCGGTAATTAATTCTCCCCTTGACGGAGTTAAATGATTTTTCTTAAACACGGAAATTCCAGAAGAAAGTTACATGAAACACACAAGTTTCAAACAAAAAACGAATCTTCATATCCATGTGCATGCACAGAAAAGAGGCACATAAGACAAAAAAAATGAAGAACACAGAAGATCAAATCAGAACTTTAAAGAAAATTTACTCTATAATTTCTGCTCTAATTTGGACAGAGCAGGGTCTGGTTACAAGTTGCCTATTTCACTAAGAGATTGGATCTATCCGGTTGTAATTTACATTGCTTCTTAATATTTTCTAGGTAAACAACAGATGGGTACATAATCTGGATTGTTGATACTCAAGTATATAGTATGTATATTTACATATCCAGTGATCATCCAAAGATTTGATTCATTGCTCAAGAAGTTATGTTTCTTTCCTCCAAATGGTCATTCAAATTACCCTGAAATGGCCCATGCACCTAACATTATATTGAGTTGAACAGGACAAAGAGACCGAGAAAATGGTATAAAGCAGATAAGCTTTCACGCAAAGGGAGTTACCTCATGTACTATTGAGTCGGAATTATCCTGATAAGCTCAATGTCAAACAGGAGAGTTTTATCTATTAACCCTTGATTCCTTAGAACAAAATCTAGAGCTCTTTGTCCCTGCAAGAAAAAAGAAGTGTTTTGTGATCTGATTATAAAAATTATCAATCTTTTTGTAAATTCAGGGAAATATATTACCGAGAATGTTGTTGGTTTTGGGCCTAACTTGTTCAAGTCATTGTCTGGGTATCCAATATCTGGTGGTACTATAATCCTGAAGTGTGCAAGCATAGGTAATACCATTAAAAGTTGTGTTAGTAATACATTTTGAAATTATGGTTACAAAAAATGTGCAAGTTTACCTTCTAACTCCACCTGGACGCATGCCTGTCATAGCCTCCTCAAAAGCTGGTATTACCTAATTGATGTTGTTAAAACTGCTATTTGTCAAAATGTAACTAAGTAACAAATAGTAGTGTTTACATTGGACACATAATGCAGTATGCACAGATATGCTTAATTTCATGGTATATAATTTTGTAATGTTTTACATATATATTACTATAGAAGTTTGTTGTTAAATTTATATGTTGGATAAGATGTCGACATCCAAAACTGACAACTATTAGGGAACCGGGGGCAAGGGAAGTACTTTGAGTGGTACGCACTGCCTAATTAGTAAATCACCTGTCCTGATCCAATCTTAAACTTGAAGAATTCTTTATCACCACCCTGCAATGAAATGCAAAAAAAAAGGAATATTGGTTAAACTGAAGGATAACTCATTTTATACTTACACAAATATCTATGTCAGCGAAGCTGAGAGCTCATCAGCTTTTTCCTCTACAAGGAGCACTTGTACCTCAAAAGAACCACCTTTGGTCTTGTTTCGAGCTTCAAAAATCCGACCATAGTATCCAATTGTGTATCCGTCCCAATCGACCTGATGCGCATTCACAAACAGAAGTGAACAAAACAGTTGGCACACCTCAACAGATAGCGCAGAAGAACATCATAAATAGTATCTACAATCCCATGCAAATGTGATGCTTGTAACTCACCACTACTGTCTCTCCCTTCTTTGGGAAAGGGCCATCTCCAACCCGCAAATCCTGTAATTTTAATCAGAATTGTGAATCTAACAAATCTGAGCATGTGAGCATTATGCAGAAATCATTGAATGGCAGTGCTACCACCTTGTACTGGAGGCCTGATTCTGTTTCAGTGTAATCTGGATAACTCATTTTCGTCTTTCCATAATCCTTTCCACGAAGCGCTGGCACTAAAATTATAATATCAAAGAGTAAGGCATGATTGTATCAAGAATGCTTTGAAAAGAAATGAGATATACTTAAACAGAGGCTCATTTTAGCACCAGTTTGCTATATATATCAGCCCCCAGTCATTTTTAAGTTGAAGGATTTTCTGTAGTACAAAGAGACCAACCAACTAAATAATATCAATATATGCTAAGAACAAGATAAAATCATTTTAGTCTAAGGACTAGCAGCTCTTCTACAATTTCAAAATATCAGATGTCAATCCAACTTTATGTCAGCTAAGCATTAATCATACCTGATACCTACGTGTTTACAAAGACAGTCTAGTAAGCATATGTGTTGTAGTATAGAAGAACCTGTCTATATACACAGACAGTATAGTAAGCATATGTGTTGAACACTCACTATCGGTAAATTCAGCTTTTGCTGCTCCATTCTCAAGACTGTACTGAAAGGAGCCAATGGTTATAGTAATTGCAGGAATCAATAGTAGTCTTCTTCTTTCTACCATACCACCTGTACACAAGTAGTGAACGAACGAATTAAAACCAACATTGGTACCATTGAGGTACAATCAAATTAGTAGCATTCATATACTAAAGTTTAATTTCAGAAAGATGTTCAGTACGCATGAAGTGATATCCAATATATAATGTCCAATGGAACAATCTTGCAGTATACACTTCCATTAAAATAGAGAAGGTCATCTGGAAATCTAGTATAACTAAAAAGGAGCAACCAACTAATCTCTTTCTCTAAGCATGCATCCTCCAAGATCAGCAAATTTGCAACCCCAGCAAAAAAAAAGGATTGCAATTCAGTTCTGTGCGTTCCGTTTCCGTCATTGTGAGTAGTGACCATATAGCTACACATATGAAAAGAACACCAAATGGCTACAAACCACATGCAGCCCATTACTCTAGATGCTCATCAATGGCACTACCCAGCCCATTACAATATTTCTTCTCCAATGACCTTCGCAGCCGCCGACATTTGACGCATGTTCTCTCTTCTCCACGATGGTCGAGCCGGCATACTCTCCTCGTCAGCCCAAAGATCTTTACGAGCAATGACAGCACAAGAAACTGACGGAGGAAGTTTGACCAAAAATTTGCACCATCTTCTCTCATTCCCATTCCAGTGGCATGCATATCTCTTCGCCTTCTCTAGCATCTCATTTTTCCTTTATTGTATACCAGACTACCATAGCTCCATAAGATGAATCAGTTCCTCATCCAGACCTCAAAAGCGGAATACTGCTTCTCCATCCCCAGCATGCACCGGTCGTCCCTTACTGTTGCTGCCATGGCTCCACCAAGCAATCTTCCCTCCCTCCCCCGTCTACCTGCCCGGTGGCACTGGTTGAGTGGTTAAAAAATTTGCAGATATTTGTGAGTTCGAAGGCTGATATCCTCCCCTATTTTGTTAAATTTGTATTTTTCATTGGTGAAAACTGAGAATTCAAGAATGAGTTGGGCCCCCAGAATACAGAGTGACATTGACTGCAACAAGTATATTTTCCCCTGATGATTCATTTGTTTTTGTTTCATTGTGAAAACAGAGAGTTCTTGAGTTGGGCTCCAAGCTGCAGGCAAATAAGATGACATATATCAGTGCAAATCCTCTTTGAGAGCTCATTCTCCTGCTATGTTGCGTATGGTTTGGGATATGACAAGCACTCTGGCCTTTCTAAGTTTTCATGTCCCTGCTTGATTTCTTCGATTGAGTACAATACTTCAATTCTAGCCAAAAAAAAACTAATTGTACAAGAAGTTGAACACTTAGGTACATGTGCATAACCAGAATGTCTCTTTTTAAGTTATGTCCAGTATCGGTACTCAGTAGACTTATCATCTCTCAGTGAATACCCATACATGATTATTGCAATGGTCTTACTTGCTTCCTTGTCCTCACAGGTCATCACATACAATGTGTTTGTCTTTGCACTGATTGGATATAAAATTCAAGGCGGTATATTCAGATTTCAGTGTATTTTGGATAAGTCATCACACAGATGAGAGTTGTCAACTCTGAGCATCCCTAATTTATATATTTAAAGAATGATATCTCTACCTATTGCATAATTTGCATCCCTTTGGCTGTATGCTTTTAACACATACAGGGAAACTGATGCAAGGACTCAGTTTTCACCTGCAGGCAGCAGTTATTACTGGAGTTCACCTCATATAATGTCCTAACAAAGTACCATTTCTGCACCCAACAATTTTTTCCTATTTGTGACTGAACTTACAAGTCCATGGAAAATGTGAACGGCTTCATCATCTATAAATTAAACTAGTGGCATGACTTGAGTGTCTTCAGTTCATCCCATGAACATCATTTTCTTAATACACTTAATGCATTTAACTAAATTATTCAGAAAATACAGTGCACATTTCCAGCCAATATACATGTAGCATCCGGTTTATCTAGTTTGCCTAGTTTACCTAGTTTTTTGTCAAGCTTCATGTACTAGCCAACGCAACCAAAAGTATGAACTGATGGAAAGGGCTAGTGCAATCCACATATATTGTAACACCCTCTCTCACATGTGACTCGGGGAGGCCAACACGTGCATCAACCGGAGAAAAGAGACGGTGCAAGAATCTCATGTATGACTCAAGAGGCATATACGTGGATCATGGTTTTAAAGGCGTCCCAAGGCGCTGGGGGGGGGGGGGGGGGGGGGGGGGGGGCTCAACGCCTAGGCACTCAAGGCGCATTGCAAGGCGACGCCTTTGAGGCTGCCACAGAGGGAGGCAAGCAGCACGCACACTAGTACACACACCATCACCAACAGAACAGAGCAAAGGAGGCTGCGCCAGGGGGAGGAGAAGCCATCCTTGTTTCCCCTCTGGGAGAGGGCTGCACTAGGGGGAGGAGTCGCCACAAGCTTGGCCACAAGCTTGGCCGGAGTTAGGGAGGCCGGCAGATGGCGGAGCAGGAGCGAATGTGGCCGGAGCTGGGGAGGCTGCGTGAGAGGAGCTCCCTCCTCTCTTTCTTCTCTCCCAATCGATTCCCCTGGTATGTTCCCCTCTCTCTCTTCCCTCTCTTCCCCTATCCCTGGCCCCAAATTTCCCTCCCAGGCCTGCCAATTTCTGTTTTCCCTCCCGCCAACGCACAGTTTCCCGCGTGACCTGACCGAGGCGTCTAGAAGCGAGGCACCTAGGCGACGACTTGGGACGCCTCGGCGATGACTTTGGACGCCTTACTCAGAAGTCAAAGGCGACGACGGCGCCTTGCACTCTCGGAGTGCTCGGACGCTGAAGCGTTGCTTAGGCGACGCTTTTAAAACCATGACGTGGACACAAGCTGGGGCTACCAGCAATTTTATTAATAAACTGCAAAAGCCAGGACTTGAACTCAACCTTAAGCTCTGGTACCATGTCAAACTTCATGCACTAGCCAACGCAACCAAAAGTCTGAACTAATGGAAAGGGCTAGTGCAATCCACATGAATTGTAACACTTTTAATCTTTTAGAGCTTGCTCTAGGTTGTAGGCTGCAACAACCTGTACCAGACGTCTTTCTTTGTTGATATGTATTCCCTTTTTCTGTGCAGTATTGAATTATATTTTCTCAGGACTACTATGTTCATTGTATTGTACGTCTGCACAATACACGTTATTTTTCTCTTCCAGAAATTGTTTTATGCATATTTTACATATATGTCATTGCACTTTTATGTCTGCTGCAACATGCGGGGTATCATCTAGTTAATGTATAGTCTTTGGAAGGCAAAACTTGCAGTCAAAATTAAGATCTTTCCTTGGAAAATTCCTAAGGGAGAAAGTTCTAATGGGACAAAACCTAATAGATCCAGCAAACATCTTTGGTGTTTTCTTAGCACCCCACTCAGATACTGTTGTCCATACATATATCTCGGACACTTTTGCTTTCAGTGCCGTAACGCAAATGCTGTTTTGGGGCCTGTAACCATGTAGTTATAATGGGACAAAACCTAATAGATCCAGCAAACATCTTTGGTGTTTTCTTAGCACCCCACTCAGATACTGTTGTCCATACATATATCTCGGACACTTTTGCTTTCAGTGCCGTAACGCAAATGCTGTTTTGGGGCCTGTAACCATGTAGTTATTTCCCCTGGTCAGGAATCATGATAGGAATATGGATAACTTCTGGTGTAATACTTTCTAACAGAAATTACTTCCGATTGGGAGTGTCTTTCCTGTGTTGGACCGTCTAGAGAAAATTTATTTAGCACATTTTATGTTACAAAACTGCGATAAAATTTGTAATCTTGGAATTCTGGACAGGGTAATAGAAGAATGACGGTGTGGATTGTCGTGTCTCATCTTTAGAAGCTAGAGGTAAAACTTCAAACCAAGACCAGAAGGCGCCACGATGATCGATACCAGCTAATAACAACACCAAGGACATTTTTTGTTTCGCTTTTCCTCCATGTTGACAACTTGTTATCACAGTTTCAGGTTCAGACAATGTACGCATATGCTTTTTAGCAACATCCTCTGATTTCACACAATCTGTTCTGTTCTAAGTTTTTTCGGCCAAAGAAATGTAATGGGTGATCTTGTTCCAAAAATTGGCAAGTACTATTATCTACACACTAGAATTCTTTATTTTCAGCATTCAGATCAGACAAACTACAATCTGACCTCAATATGTGATATCTGTTTCAGGTCGACCACCCATTTTCTGTAGAAGATAAACTTCCAGTAGTGATACTAGTATAGGATCTAAAGTTCTAAACTAGGATCGACATGAACAGGTATCCTACTCACGCAGCCTACAATCTGCAAGTATCCGGATTGATAACAGGAAAAAACACGATTAGGAAAATCCATCTGAGAACAAGAATGTAATCTTGGAACAATTCATCCAAGCAGAGCTCGATCTGCTTACCGTGGCAAGAAGAGATGACCCGAGTATAACGACGGCGGCCAGGAGAGGAGAGCTCGAAGGTGGAGCGTGCAGGTCCTATCCGCTTCGAGAATGTTGGGGGAGCCGCCGGGTGGAGGAGGAGGGCCGCCTGGCCGGGACGGCACGCCGGGGATGACATGGCGACGGACGAGGAGCCACAGGTTCGAGCAGGATAAGGAGGCAGCTAAAATAAACCATTTGGAGTTTTGCACCGCGCACATCCGTCCGTTTGGGCATCCGACGGTGCGTAGGAGCGTGCAGGGACGACCGTGGAAGTGGAACTGTCCAAACGAGCATTTACATTTTTTTTCTCACACTTCTTAGTGTTATAATCAAGAAACTTAACACTCGAAAAAACGTGGTCTAATCCTTTGAGCTACTGGTACAAAGTTGTTCACACTTCTGGTACAGAAAATATTAACTTCAACAACACAACGTCAAGAATAACTAGAACAAAGAAGACTAGTCACCACACACTACAACAACGATATATATGGGCATCGCCCAAATTGAACCATAAGCCGTGTCACAATAAAAGCCAGACAACTTAGAAGAACCTGCCTCCTTAGAACTCTCCAGAGGTTGACGTACCAACCACCCTTGAGCGCCTCAAAATCGTCAGGTCGGTAGCAGGACTTGGTCAACGCTAAGAAACGTCCCGCCTTGGAGTCATCGGCGATGGGGTGCATTGCACCATGAAAGCTCAGCCCTGAGCAGCAGCAACAACAACACCGCGCACTCATGTGCTCCTCAAGCCCAATGCTTTAAAGAAACAATGTTAAAGACACCACCATCACCAATCGAACAACCAGGAGAGACCACCCTGAGTGGGCGAGGGAGGTGCCGACACTCATGGGCAACGCCTTACTGGAGGGGAACGACGCCCATCACCGTCTTTGAGGGAAGACGGAGCATGCTTTTCATCTGGAATGTCGTGTCGGGCCTTGGATCGGCACATCGCCTTCTCCAGTAACATAAAACTCATAATAAAAATAGAATAGAAATATTCAAATCAAATCATTCGTTACCAGAAAAAATTAAAAAATCATTCTTTACAAGTTCAAGCACCAACCATTATTTACCGCCGCGATGCAGTGACGGAGGCCTTTCCCCATTTTTTTTTAAAAAAAGATGGTCTTAACCGCGTGGACCAGAGGACTCGAGCTCGAGTGAGTCATAGTCCTCGTGCCCCTGCCTTCACGCAGAGGCCAACGTCACGGTCACAGCCATCCTCTCCTCTCATACAAAAAGACTCGTGTTTGTGAGGATGATGCTACTGGTCACAGTTGACCAGTTCAACGTGACTACCCTGTTGCCAGGATCAAATTTTGCTATGGATTACAGGCCATGCAGCAAGGACAGCTAGACATTTTTTTTTGAAACGGGAGCAAAAGTTTTGCCCCGATCTATTAATTAAGAAAGAAGAGAATGCTCAGTTAATTAACGGAAAACCGAGCGAAAACCTTTACAACAAAAACACAAGAGGACAACCTCGAAAGCATGCAACCTCTGAACCAACAAGCACACCCAACCCGCACAACCTACGACAACCATAAACTACAAGAGGACAGCTAGACATTAGCTTACTGTCCCTGGTCCTCATCAGTCACCAAAGTGCTTTCTGTGTTTGACGGATGACCAATTGTGTCCTATCAAGACAAGTCAGTGGTCGCCTTGAGATGCATAATGACACAATTATAGTTCACAAATAGGAAATGAGAGCAAGAATTAGGTAAAAGTTTTACCCGGATTCAAAGTTCAGCCTAACTGAAGACATCTTCTGAATTAAAGGACAAATAAAGTTCCATGTTGTCTCAGTTCCTCCTCTATCTAAAACCAAATTTCAGGAATTAGATTGGCAACTTGTCCCCTCTGATGGGAAATAAGTATAACTCGCTCTAGAAAGCTCTGAACACTAGCAGCAACCAGTGGCGTGTGTAAATCTGAATTCGTTTCTGACTCTTGACAGAAAGAATGGCTATTAGGACCCAGCAAGCTAGGTCATACCTGTATAAGACAATATGACAGCTTACTTTCATCCACATATACTGGCTATTTTTCCGAACCGATTATCTAACAGACCAGCCAGTAGGACAGAGAAAAATAACATTCAAGAATACGTTCTGCCAACTTTTTCAAGTTCAACAGTCAGCTCTCTCAAATAAGAAAGTTCAGCAGGCAGCAGGCATAGCTTTTCCATGCATGACAAGGAAATGTGAACTACTAATACTTAGGCACAGGAATAGTGGATGAACTGTACATCTCCAGAAGCAAACTAGTACTAGCAACGATTGACCAATTCAAACTCAGCCACACAGGCTATTCCACACAAAATCCAATCCATGGACATGATTCTCCACGCATACTGTTCCAAGAGGGCGATTTACGACTGTTAAGTACTACTCTCCAAGGGGGCATAAGCTTGTTCGCATCAGTAGTAGCAAGAAACAAGCAAAAGCAATGGCACCTCGCCTCCCATGGTGCATCCTCCAACTCTTGCTGCTCCTTAGCATATCATCTGCTCAAGCGCAAGTGAACATCACCTTGGGCTCCTCTTTGACACCGCAGGGGCCAAACACCTCATGGCTCTCGCCCTCTGGCGACTTCGCGTTCGGTTTCCGGCAGCTTGAAGGTAACTCCTTGTACCTCCTGGCGGTCTGGTTCAACAAGATCCCTGAAAAGACCGTCGCTTGGTACGCCAAGAGCAGCTCGGACGCGCAAGAAACACCTGTGCAAGTGCCATCCAGCTCTGTGCTGCAGCTCACTGATGGTGGGTTGCTCTCGCTTCGCAGCCCGTCTGGCGACGAGGTGTGGAGTGCCCGGGCCCCCAAAGCGGACTACGCCAGCATGCTCGACTCAGGGGACTTCAAGCTTTACGGCAAAGATGGCACAACAAAGTGGGAGACCTTCGACGTCCCAGCAGATACCATTCTGCCCAAACAAGTACTCCCTCTGGGTCAAGACAAGGTGCTCAGAAGCCGCCTACTCAATACGGACTACTCCAACGGCCGGTTTCTCTTAGCTGTGCAGCCTGATGGTAATCTTGTGATGTATCCAATTGCCGAGAACTCTACATTTCGGTACACTGCATACTGGGCAAGCGATACGGTTGGGAACGGCTCACAGTTGGTGTTCAATGAAACCGGCAGGGTATACTTTAGCTTGACAAATGGGACACAGATTAACATCACTTCAGCAGAGGGGTACTCAATGGGTGATTTTTTCCATCGTGCCACGCTTGATCCAGACGGTGTATTTCGGCAGTATGTATACCCAAAGAGCAGCAATGCCAGAAACAATTGGAGCCCGGAATGGAAGGCCTTAAGCTATATTCCCCAGAACATTTGCCAGAGAGTTAAGGTAACAGGTGCCGGCAGTGGTGCATGCGGCTTCAACAGTTACTGCACCTTTGATGGCAACGAGAATCAGACAAGCTGCCAGTGCCCAGATAGTTACATATTCTTCGACGAGGAGAGGAAGTACAAAGGGTGCAAGCCTAACTTTGTACCACAAAGCTGTGACCTTGACGAGGCAGCAGCAGCGGCGCAGTTTGAGATGAATCCGATCAATAATGTTGATTGGCCTTTATCTGACTATGAGCAGTACAGCCCCATGGACGAGACAGGGTGCAGGAAGCTGTGTGTGGTTGATTGCTTCTGCGCCACAGCCGTCTTTGATGCAAACTCACAAACCTGCTACAAGAAAAAGCTCCCTTTGTCCAATGGGAATATGGCAGAAAATGTTCTGAGGACAGTTCTTATCAAGGTGCCTAGGAGCAACAGTTCAGAGTCCCAGCGCAGCATTGGCTATAGCAAGTGGAAGAAGGACAAGAAGTATTGGATTCTTGGTAGTTCCTTATTTTTTGGGAGCTCTGTATTGGTCAACATTCTCCTTATCTCGATTCTTCTCTTTGGCACTTACTGTGGTATCTCGATCAACTCCAAGAAGAAAGTCCAGTCATCACAATCGTCGCGCAGTTCCATATTGCCCCCGAAGATTTTCACTTACAATGAGCTGGAGAAGGCAACCAGTGGTTTCCGAGAGGTACTAGGAAGCGGTGCCTCCGGTACCGTGTACAAAGGACAGCTGCAAGATGAGCAGGCGACCAGCATTGCAGTCAAGAAAATTGAAAAGCTCCAGCAAGAGACCGAGAAGGAGTTCATGGTGGAAGTGCAAACCATCGGACAGACATTTCACAAAAACTTGGTCAGGCTGCTTGGTTTCTGCAACGAGGGAACTGACAGAATCCTAGTGTATGAATTCATGTCAAATGGCTCACTGAACGAATTTCTCTTCAGTGATACTCATCCACATTGGAGCCTCCGTGTCCAAGTGGCACTTGGGGTAGCAAGAGGACTGCTCTACTTGCACGAGGAGTGCAGCACACAGATTATCCACTGCGACATAAAACCACAGAACATCCTTCTGGACGACAACTTTATGGCGAAGATTGCGGATTTTGGCCTGGCAAAGCTTCTTCGTGCCAATCAGACACAGACAATCACCGGCATTCGGGGTACTCGAGGATATGTTGCCCCAGAGTGGTTCAAGAACATAGGGATCACTTCCAAAGTCGATGTTTACAGCTTTGGGGTCATACTGCTGGAGCTTGTGTGCTGCAGGAGGAATGTGGAGTTAGAGGTCGCTGATGAAGAGCGTTCGATACTAACTTACTGGGCAAACGATTGTTACAGGTGTGGGAGGATAGACTTGCTGGTGGAAGGTGATGATGAGGCGGACTTCAACATAAAAAAGGTGGAGCGCTTCGTGGCTGTAGCACTGTGGTGCCTCCAGGAAGAGCCGACGATGCGGCCGACCATGCTTAAAGTGACACAAATGCTTGATGGGGCAGTCCAAATCCCCACGCCTCCAGATCCCTCTTCATTCATCAGTTCACTTCAGTAATTAGGGGCTCCGACGGGAGATGCTCTAAACAAGTAGTGTCCTGCTTGTTTAACAAATAAGTTGTAGTACGAATCAAGATTATGTCATGTACTGCTGATATAATAGAGCTGTCTATTACAGTTTGAAGAATAATGGCGACATTTTATTTCAGGGACTTACATCTAGCTGCATCAAAGAGAATCAGTAGTGTGTATGTTAACATTATTTTAGGTAATCCATCTGTAATATATCTTTGAATCAATTTTAGTCAAATGTCCTATATAGCTTGCAACAAAGGAGGCAGAGGTGAATGCATTCAGCTAGTAACTAAAATTAGTTTTCTATAAGTACATTTTGATTAAATGGATTCAAACCTCGGTTAAAAGAATTGCTAATATGTAAGGGATGAATCAAGAAAAGTATTCTTACCAGCACATTTGACTACCTGAAGAAGAACACTGTATTCTAAAAGAGAATAACTCTTTACTGTCAAAGTTCAGAATAAATTCAGAGTATCTTGGAAACATAGATGAATTACCAGTAAAACAACCAAATACAACCTTTCAGATTGTTTGAATTTACAGGGATGAATCAAGAAAAATATTCTTAGCAGCATACTCGACTATCTTAAGAAGAACACTATTCTATCAAAGAACTCTTTACTGTCAAAGTTCAGAGTAAATTCAGAGTAAGTTAGCTCCGTAGATGCATTACCACAGTAGAACAATCAAAAACTTTCTTTCAGATTACATGTACAGCAACCAATCCAGTACTTACAATCATCTATGCCAAGACTAAATAACATTCGAAATAGGGGAGTAAGTCCCTCCACCGCCCAAATCGACTGGCGCTCTACGTCACCAGTTCCCCACTAGTGGGTGGCAAGAAGAAGCAAGAAGAGACAGCTGCTGCACCTCTAATTCTACCGTATGTGTGCTGCGTGAGCATTTTATTTGCCCAACGGTTCAAGATAATCTTTTGGCAACAAAAACATGAACAAAATTCATGAAAATAACTAATCACGAGGCCTCGAAATTCAGAAGGAAAGCAGAGGGATTGGGGGCATACGGGCGGAAGAGAAATACCAGGGGAGGAAAGTCCGGCGACGTGCCATACCCAGCTCATTGATACATGCATCAACCGTAAGCGTAGCGGCTGGAAATCTGCGCTTCCTGAGAGAGCATTTTATTCACCGGGGGAAATGTTTTCATCTCTAGCCATGTTTTGTTTTATGTATTTTTTTTCTTGCCTAGTTAAGTTCTTCTTGAGGGAACGATGGACCGTCTTTCAGAGTTGAGAAACACTAGAAAATATGCCTGATTGAGTAGTACATATTCTGATTTCTAATGTTCGAAGAGTAAATTCAACCAACCAAAACAAACAGGCGGACATATAAATCAGGACTAGCCTGAACGTCTTTAATGTACAGAACAACTTCGCCAAAGGAGGTACATCATTACAATTTCTACAGAAGAACACTGTTGAGGTTTAGGCAGTTGCATGGTGAACAAGCGGCTCATCATGTGCCACACCACCCTGGTAGGCTCAGTGTCGGGAAATTTCAAATTTTGTTCCACATCGCAGCGTATATCCGCATTAGGCCCACCAGCTGATTTGCTTCTTTTCCTTGTACTGCAAATGAAAAGTTTCGAATATCGAAACATGGTGAACCAGAACTCAGTTTCCTCCAAAATTTCACGTTTCATAGTTAAATTGGTGAAAGCAAGAGATATCATCGTGTTGGGGTCATGGTGGTGATACCTACCAGAAAGAAATATATAGAGAGTTCTGCACACTACCTTATAAAGATTTCTCTTTTGTCATGCAACCAATTCTCTTACAATCAACTGTCAGCCTATATGTGTGTGGCCACCAAAGGCTTGTGATATATGTGATTGCCTACCTGATTCACCATTTTTACATGACAAGTTCATGCGGTTAGACCGTGTAGTCTAGCACTGAGCATGGATCACCCACATAGCCTGCAACACATACCATGTCTAAAGTATCAAAATTTAGTAGCATGCTTACCTATATATATATCTCCATTCTCACCCTGCTTATTTACCTCCTTGAACAACTCCAATTTATAGTTATGACTACGGAAAATATCCATGCAATTTAATTTGGGGGTTACATATTAATATAATTTCTTGATCTAGTTAGTCATTAATTATAAGTCGCGGGTTAATTATGAGTCTAAGAAAAGGCAGTGATGAGTGGGTTCGAAATACATGAATTGTCCCGGTCTACCTATATAGAATTGCAGATACATTTGTCACAAAGGTTACAGATTTTATTAAGCTGGGGAAACAGAATAAAAAAACAGGTTTGGTATTTTTAGTCAAAGGTTATCTACTATAGCTTACAGGAAAAGAAGAGGCAGAGGGGAACATACAGCTAATAACTAAAGTAAATTTTCTATAATTACATCGTTTTGATAATTAGCTTTGAGTAATCGGTACAAAGAGTTGCTATAATGCAAGGGATGAATTGAGAAAAACATTCCTACCAGCATATTTGACTACTGTCAAAGATGCATTACCAAAGTAAAACAACCAAAAAACTTCCTTTCAGATGAATTTCACGGCAACAAATTTAGTGCTTACAATCATTCTGTGACAGCGCAAAATTGCATTAGAAATAGGAAGTCAAATCCTTCTCTGGTGGTTCTCTTTTATATTTCCTCTTTTTTTTCCTCTTCTGCATTTTGGGGGATGGAAGGTAGTGTCTTTCAAAGTTCCAAAAATACTCACAGCTAGGTACTACTAGAAAAAAATATTCTAGAAGAAATTACCAACCATTGCTGCAACAAGTGTACAGCCTGTATTCTAGAAGAAATTACCAGACAAGAATGTTATGGGCTACACATAAAAAAAAACTAGAAAAACACCAGTCAATAGATAAAGGATATATCCAGTCATAAATCAATTCGAATTGCATGTATTGTCCCACTATACCTACACAGAATCCTAGATACATTTACCACAGAATGTTACAAATTTTACCAAAACAGAGAAAAAGATATTTAAACAGGTCTGGATGTTTTTAGCCTGCAAGAAAAGAGGCAGAGGGGAACACATACAACAAAATAACTAAAGTAAAATTTCTGTAAGTAAATGGTTCGATAATTGGCGTTGAATATCGGTTAAAAGGTTGCTAATATGGAAGGGATGAATCAAGAAAAATATTTTTTCCAGCATATTTGACTACTGTCAGAGTTCAGAGTAAATTCAGAGTAACTCGGCAGCGAAGATGCACAACCAAAGCAAAACAACCAAAAGACTTCCTTTCCGATTAATTTTACAGCAACCGATTCAGTGCTTACAATCATTCTGTGCGCACTAAATCACATTAGAAACAGGAGGGCAAATCTGTCCACCCCCAAATCGACCGGCTCTCCACATCCCCAATTCCCCACGGGTGAAGCAAGAAGTCGGAAGCGCAGCTGCTACACCTCTAATTCTACCTTATACGCGCTAAACTGACACATTTGCGGAGCCGCCGGCAAGATAATCGCATGGCCGCACAAACTTGATCGAAATTCATCCAAAAAACGAAGTAATTAATCGCGAGGCCTCGGAACTCAGAAGGAAAGCGGGAGGATTGGGAGCGTACGGGTGTGATGGAAGTACCAGGGAGGATTGTCCGGCGACGCGCCGCAAACTGCCCCCGGATCCGTGCATCCACCGGTCCGGAAGCGGAGCCGACAAACCGTGGCGGCGTGGCGCCTGGGAAACATTTTTTCGCTTGGGGTGATGGTCTCCGTCTCTTGACGCTAATAATTGGCTTTTTATTTTAAAGAAAGGTGCACTTTATTGATCAAATAATCATAATGTCATTACAAATAGCCTCACGGATGCAGTCTGAAGGAACACCACGCCATACAAAACTAGAGGAACTAACACATGATTTAGCTAAAAGATGAGAAACATTCAGACCACGGAAGACATGGCGGAATTCACAGGAAGCGAACCCTAATGCCATCCGCTTAATGTCTGCAATCACCGGTCCGAACAATGATCTGTCGGCAGTAGTAGACAACACGCGCTGAATCGCTGATAGACAGTCAGAATCGACGATAATCCTAGGGAAGCCCTCTTCCTGGGCGAATAAGAGAGCTCGACGTAACGCAAGAGCCTCTGCCAGTTCAGGTATAATCACCTCCTCAATAATCTCCCTGCACGCAGCAAGGCATGATCCAGTGTGGTCTCGGATTACTATACCCGCCCCCATTCGCCTAGAAGACGCAAAGAGAGCCGCGTCGACATTGATAAGCACTGACCCTTCCGGCGGTGGAGTCCATTTGAGCTTGGATGAAGAGGACTCACACCTGTGATCCGAGACGGGTTTATACAGGTATTGGATGATGAGATCGACATAAACTTTCACCTTTGTCGCGACTGTAAGTGGGTGCATCAGACCCTCGCCCTCATGAGCCTTGTTCCGAGCATCCCATATATGCCACATGGTGACCATGACCACCATAGCTTCAGTTTTTGAGCAGCGACCGAGGAAATCCAGCGCCCATGTCCTTGGAGAAGTGAAGGATTGGCGCCGAAGGTGAACCTCAAAATCCCCTTTAACATGTTGCCAAACCTCTGATGCGAATTGGCAAAACAGAAGGGAGTGCTCGATCGTCTCATGTTGGTTGCAGAAAATGCATAGTGGTGATGCTGGTATTTGCCTCTTCTGCAACTGATGGCCACACGGCAAGCAGTCGTGTGCAAAACGCCATAGGGTGATTTTCATCTTCCCTGGGGCCTTCGTGGACCATAAGATCTTCCATCGTTTAGCATCCTCATTGTTCCCTGATGAAGATCCTTGTCCAACACGGCTACGGTCACCAGCAAACTTATCAGAGCGAGCTAGATGATATGCTGACCTGACAGTGTACTGACCATAGCGGGAGTGAGGCCACGATGCAAAATCGTCGCCACCATGACCACTGATAGGCACCTGCAAAATCTTGGATGCTATATGCTCAGGGAATATGACTTGAACTAGTTCAGTGTCCCAAGACTTGGAATCTGCCGCCATCAGAGTGTCAACTGTTTGATCATTCAACAACGGTACCAGGGTGCGAATAGTACATGGAGGAACCTCCGGTATCCAGTTGTCTGTCAAAATCTTAGTAGCTCTGCCATCACCAATGCCCCACCTCACACCTTTTTTCAGCAAATCTCTGCCAACTAGAATGCTGCGCCAAGTGTACGACGAAGAGCGAGGTCGAGTGGCATCCCAAAAATCGCAGTTGGGGAAGTACCGCGCCTTGAGAACTCGAGCACAAAGGGAGGTCTGGTCAGTAAGTAAATGCCAGCACTGGCGACCCAACATGGACTGATTGAATAGTTGCAGATCGCGAAAACCCAGCCCTCCCAGATCCTTGGGAGCAGATAAGCATTCCCATGAACGCCAGTGGAGTTTCCTTCTCCCATCCTCGATGCCCCACCAATGGTTGGCGATAGACTTCCGCATCATATCACAGATGGAGACTGGCAGCTCAAAACAGCTCATCAAGTAGGTTGGGATGGCTTGTATAACAGCTTTCAAGAAAGCCTCCTTCCCCGCCCTAGATAATGGCCGACCCGAGACAGCACTCATACGCTGCCACATACGGTTATACAAGTAACAGAAGGTGCGGACAGGTGAACGTCCCACCTCAGTAGGCATGCCAAGATAAAAATCCTGTAGCTCTTCGTCATGCACACCAAGCTTCTGCATAACAGCATTTTTCACTTCACTAGAGCAACGAGAACCAAAGAAAATGGAAGATTTGTCAAGGTTGATCTTCTGTCCCGACCCTTCACAGTAAATTTCCAAGGTTCTATGCAAAGTATCCACACTCCTCCGATCAGAACGAGAAAAGAATATGCTGTCATCCGCAAACAGTAAATAGGTTATTGGGGGACCAAGTCGACCGTTTTTTAATCCTTGTAGCTCACCTTGGACCTCCCTCTGTTGCAGAAGACACGATAATCCTTCCGTGCATAGGAGAAAGAGATAGGAACTGATAGGGTCCCCTTGCCGAATACCCCTAGAAGGGATAACCGGCTGAGTAAGATCGTCATTAACTCGGACTGCATACCGTACATTGGTGACACATCTCATGACTGTATCAATCCAAGCATGGTTTAGTTCTGGTTTAGTTCTGATGTTACTTCTACTTTGACACTACTCAGAAACCCAGAAGAAATTACTACAACATAGCAACTGACCAACATAAGTAATAATTTTTAAACAGTGTAGACATTGACCTCTCCATGGAGGATCAAAACGACCGTTTCTCTCAAGCTCAGTCTAGGGAAACTGCTCCGGTTGATCAAGTCTAGCAGATTAAATGCATACAGATTGGCTGCCTACCGCTAGGCGAAAACATTGGGGCACCGCTAGGGATCGGAACCCGATCCTGGCTTCCCATCGGACTAGTATCTGGCCGTAAGATTGGAAGCAGCCTAGACGTCCGATCATCAAGAGTCCAGACGTGAGTTTTTCTAGTGGGAGATTTTTTAGTAACTATTTAATTAATGCTAATTAAGTGGGTTGAGTATCGCTAGACGTCCGATCTTCAAGAGTCCAGACGTGAGTTTTTCTAGTGGGAGATTTTTTAGTAACTATTTAATTAATGCTAATTAAGTGGGTTGAGTATCGCTAATTAAGCGGTTTCAGGAGTTAGTACTCTGTTAAGGAAACTAATAATTCTCTTAAAATGGGAATCCACCCCATATAATTTGCTTCCTTGTTAAACGATTTTTTTCCACATCTTATTCATTTTTGCTTCCCTATCTCCTTCGTACAAGATTCTTTTTCTTTGCTTCTTGTGGACAAGGAGATTGCTTCCAAGATCTTCATGGGGCAACAAGATTGCTTCAAATACAAAAAAATGTGTCGACCAAAGTACTGTTACGGTGTAGCAATTGATTTGCTTCCATTAAAAACATATTTGCTTCCATCAACATTTCTTTCAACGAAAATAGTGTTTGCTTCCAACGAAAATAGTATTTGCTTCCTACGAAAATAGTGTTTGCTTTCAATGCAAAAGATATTTATTTCCATCAACATTGCTTCAAAAAAGAAGATAGTATTTTCTTCCGATGGAACACATATTTGTTTCTACCATCATTGCTTCCAATAAAAAAGAATTTTCTTCTAAAGAAAACAGAATATATCACATGATGCTTCCATATACAACAAGAATGTGTCACAAAGTTATGTTGTGCCATCTAGGCATAATGCCACCATGTCCACCTGGATGGTGTTGTCGCATTCGTGGGTACATGCCGACAGTATATGGAATTCACCGGTCTACTTTGCACGTGATTACAGAGTCAAAAGACACGCTGACGAGACCATAGAAGCACGCGGGATGGGATGACACATGATTGAATGTTGGCACCACCCTTTAGACAGGTACAGTTGAAGAAGATTGTCAACGAGATCGTAGCGACAAACGCAAGCGGCGAGGATGTTGTTAACTGTCGACCTTCATCTACAACTTTTGCTTGTGGCTTGGTCAGTCACCATGTGATGTAAATCGTCTCCTGGAGGTACAAAAAGAAAAAATCTAAGTTTCATTCACATATTCAGGATGCATGTAGAATGCAAAGGTGCATAGCATGTGGTAGAATGTTTGTAGCATATAAATTGCGAAGCGCAAGATGGTTTGTGCTCAAGCGTGTCACTTATTGGGTAGTACTTCCAAGTAGTGGGACTCTAGAAGACATTTGTATCACAATTTAGTGATCGTCGAAGAATGAAAAGGTACAAGAGAAGCATGACAAAGCAGAACATTCGTGTTTCCATCTATAAATTATTTCGGTCAGACAGAGATTAGTTTCCTTTGCTAATATGGTTTCCAATGCCACTGGAATTTGCTTCAATCTAACATTATTTTCTTGCATTGTATTGGGTATTTTTTTTGTAACCCATAGAGTACAAAGTCTGATATCCAGTGCCACAACTGAAGTTTGCTTCGGCCTGGTTTCCAATGCTTCGATCTAACATTATTGTCGATACCCATTTAGCTTTGACTCCAATAATGTTGTTTCTTATGAAAGTACAAAATAGTTTGTTCTAAATGCAGTGTTTTCATCTATAAGAAAATTTGCTTCCAGTGCAACTACAATGCGATTCCATCAAATAAAGTGATGCTTCCATTGACCATCCATGATAGCTACATATGGTCCTAGAGAGAACAACAAGGCTTGACGGTGGTGTCAGAGCCTCAGAGGCGAGGCTTTAGTAGCATAGTCAACATTTGATGCTCGCACTTGTGGATGTTGGGCATAGCCTGAGGCCTTGTTTACTTCTAGGGTATTTGAGGGGATGAGAGGGGATTATTTTGTATCCCGGAATTTCCCCGGTAGGTTGTTTACTACTCCGGGTTTTGACCGGGATATCCCCACAAATCCCCTCCACTCTAGTGTATTTTTGGCTAGATTAAAAACTCTACATCATGGTAGAGTTTTTTTGGGGAAGAGTATTTGAGGGGATTTGAGAGTATTGGGTGAACACCAAATCCCCACATATCCCCACATCTTTTGGGGGTAAAAATACCGGAGAAGTAAACAAGGCCTGAAGGTGCATATGCCTGGTTCTGGACAAGGTCTTGCACTGCTTGAACTCTGTGAAGCATTACGGTGGTGGGCCTCGTACCTTCCAACGATGTTCCAGGAGAAACAAAAGGGAAACTAATGAAGCTTTGCAAGAAACAATGGAAGAAACCAAGGAAGCATGCCAACTATGTGGTTACCTTGGCGGCAATAGCTTGCACCTTCGGAAAATAAAGATGAATATCTTCCTGAGATTGCAATGGACACGATGAGTAGGATTGAGCGACGAGGCTTTCATGACCAGCAACCTAGGCTAAAGCGCCTCTGAACTACTTGCCTGGTCCGCTGATTCTATCCGCCTAAGCCATCACCGACCCTATTGCACCATCCGCCGACAGTCAGAGATCCCTGAAGATAACGAATCAGTTCTTGGTAAGGGAGACATACCGGGGAGGTATGCGCAGTGGCCGCCGGAAGCAAGTCGAGCCTGGGGGCGGAGCGTTGCCCGTCGGCGGAACCACGACTAGCTGGGGTGTGGGAGCTGATCCGTGATTTCCATGGGTGTCTGAGAGGGCCGCGGGTGAGTCAATTTAGGGGAGTGGTTTCCGGCTATATTAACTACAGGTCTACAGTTGATTGAGCGGTCCCTGAATTAATGGCACCATTAGGAAGCAACGTACCCTTGACTGAAAAAACTGAAACGATGTTGAAGCGTCCGATTATAATAGGGATCAACGGCCATTGGGAGGTCCGATATTTGGTTCCCATCGGATCCCTATAGATAGTATTTACCAAAACATTGCATGGTTCGTTACTCACATGCTACCACAAAACTAATACTAGGTGAACCGGAATTTGGTTTACTCCAAAATCTTATGTGTGATCGTTAAACTTGTGTGGCGCGCGATTTCAAAACCATGTGATACATACACGGGTGGGTTGCCTTATTGCATGATTATTTCACGTAACGAGTTGTAGTGGTTACTGTGTAATGTTACTTTCTCCAATGGTATTTAGCATCTTATAGTTAACTAGTTGACACCACGTACGTTGGTGCGGGAATGATACATGATTTTCAGATATTCCAAGAATAACATGAACAGACTGGAATCCAAACTTATGCTGTGGTAATTGGTCAGTATGCAAAATGACAATCACATGGAGGAGTTAACCAACTTAATTTAGGTAGTGAAAATCTTGATCGTGCATTATGTTGAATATATAAGCAAATTTCCATAAAATTTAATCCAAAATAATAGTAGATAAAATATGATTATAATTGCAGGAATTAATCTAAACATGATTATTATTTGTAGTTGCCGGATCGAGAACAGTTCCTGACAGAGAACAAAAACGAGAGATAGAGATAATGCAGTTCGAGAGAGAGGTAGAGTCAGGTGTTTGTGATGTGTACAACTGCTACAACTTTTCGGTTTTCTCCATTATTTGTATGGACTCTGAGATCCACAATTAACGCTAACAAACACGATCATCACCACCCGAACGTACCGGTCATGCCATCCCATGGCGTTCGTGTGTGAGATCCACTACTGACGCTATGACCTGGGCAACATCGTGCCATCCCACGAGACCAAGTCGTAGTGACTAACTAGTCTACTGAAAATACAAAACAACCTAGCTACGTCGGACAGTGAAACAGTCACAGAGTCCGACAGTTATTTCTGAACAAACTGAAACTACACTAAGATGCAGCAGGATTATCCTTCAAATCTCCCCCTAATCCTGATGCACTCAGCTCACCTTGATCACTCCAAGCATCTGCCGCAGCTCAACAAACTTAGCACGCCCAAGTGACCTAGTGAGGATATCTGCTAGTTGCTCATCAGTCCGGACATGAGAGACATCCACTTTGCCATCCTCGATGCACTCACGAATGTAGTGATAACGAGTGTCAATGTGCTTGCTCCTGTCATGATACACAGGGTTCTTGCAAAGTGTGATTGCCGACTGATTATCAATGAATAGCTTGACCTTCTGTGGTTCTTCTCCGATCACTTCTGCAAGCAGCCTGCGAAGCCATACAGCCTGGCATGAAGCCATTGACGCTGCCATGTATTCAGCCTCGCAGCTTGAGATTGCCACACTTTTCTGCTTTTGTGAAGCCCATGTGACAGGACTCGATCCAAGAAAGAAAATCTGACCAGATATGCTCTTCCGATCATCCAGGTCACCAGCGTGATCACTATCGCTGTAGCCTGTTATTGTTTCTGGTCCAGCACCGGCTTTGAACATGAGGCCGAGGTTAACTAAACCCTGGACATAGCGCAGAACTTGCTTCAATGCTGCCCAATGTTCCTTGCCAGGTGCCTCCATGTACCTGCTGATGATCCCAACAGCGTAGGCCAGATCAGGCCTAGTGTTCACTAGATAGCGCAGGCTACCGACCAGACTCCTGTACAGGCTTGCATCGATCACTTCTCCCTCGATCAGCTTTCTCAGCTTCAGCCGGTTTTCCATCAGCACATGACAGGAGTTGCAGTTCTCCATACCTGCCACCTGAAGGATCTTCTTGGCATAGCTGGACTGGCACACACTGATCCTGTCATCCGCCTGATTGACCTCAATTCCCAGGTAGTAGCTCAGGGGCCCGAGGTCACTCATCTGGAACAGCTCGTGCATCTGTGCCTTGAACAGATCAATGGTCTTGGTGCTTGTCCTAGTGATAATAAGGTCATCGACGTACACGCCGACGATGAGGAAATCAGCGCCTTCCATGCGCCGGTACAGCGGGTGGTCATGCTTGCAGCGACTGAAACCAAGCGAGACCATGGAGGCATCAAGCTTCGCATTCCAGGCGCGCGGCACCCGACGAAGCCCATACAACGCCTTCTTGAGCCTCAGAACCTTTTCGGCGTTGTCGTTGTCGACGAAACCTGCGGGCTAGTGCACGTACACTTCCTCCTCAAGCTCTCCATTGAGAAAGGCCAATTTGACGTCCATGTGATGGACAGTCCACCGGCGATGAGCAGCAACAGCTAGTAGCAGGTGCACTGTCTCGATCCTGGCCACGGGAGCAAATACCTCATCGAAGTCAATGCCTTGGCGCTGCTCGTACCCTTTTGCCACGAGACGAGCTTTGTACTTCACCACGTCTCCTGCTGGATTGCGCTTCACTTTGTAGACCCATTTCAGTCCAATGGCGCGGTGACCGGCGGGAAGCGTCTTCAGCTCCCAAGTGTCGTTGTCGAGGATGCACTTGATCTCCTCCTCCATGGTCTTGCACCACGGAGCTTGCTCTAGTGCCTCATCCACGGAGGCGGGCTCCTCCGCTGCACTGAGACACATTTCGCCCAGCTCGAGCTCCCCTGTGTACTTGGCGTTATGCATGAAAATCCCGTCCTGCGCACGGGTGCGCATCGGGTGCGTAGGTGGTGCAGGTGTTGTCGCAGACCTTGGAGGCGATGGCACCGGTGACTCAGACGCTGGCGAGCTTGATGAAGAGCCAGGTGAGTCAGCGGGTGCCGGTGATAGTGACGGTGATGAGCCCTCCACTGATTCCTGAGCGTGCTCTGGTCCTCGTGCGCTGGGTGTACCACGTTCTATTTCGTCAGAGAACACGACAGTAAATTGGTCGAGTCCTTGAACGGCAACAGCAGGCTCCTCCTAGTTCCATCTCTTCCCTTCTTCAAACACCACGTCCCGCGTGATGTGCACCCTGTTGGCCACCGGATCAAAAACGCGGTAGGCCTTGGATCCTTCTTCATAGCCGACGAACACACCGACGCCAGCTCGGTCGGACAGTTTGTTGATGCCGGTGATACGTCTCAAACGTATCTATAATTTTTGATGCTCCATGCTTGTTTTTACACCATTTGCCTATTGTTTCGTTACACTTAGTGGTACTTTTATACATTTTCCGGAACTAACCTATTAACGAAGTGCCACAGTGACAGTTTCCAGTTTTCTGCTGTTTTTGTGTTTCAGAAGTGATACACAGGAAATATTCTCGGAATTGGACGAAACAAGTTCCTGAAGTCATATTTCACCGGGGAGCTCCCAAACATCCGAAGACCTGACGGAGGGGGCCACGTGGCCCCCACACACAGGGGCGGCGCGGCCTGGCCCCTGGCCGCGCCACCCCCTTGTGAGGCCGCGTGGCTCCACCTCTGACAGCCCCCCTTCGCCTACATATACCCCCTGACGAGAAAAACCTAAGGCTCCGATCAGTTTTCCAGAATACATCGCGATCCGCCGCCGCCGTCGACCCGAAGATCGGGAGGGTCCAGAAGCTCTTCCCGGCACCCTGCCGGAGAGGGGAATCGCCACCGGAGGTCTTCTTCATCGCCATGCTTGCCTCCGGAGCGATGAGTGAGTAGTCTACCTTGGACTATGGGTCCATAGCAGTAGCTAGATGGTTGTCTTCTCCACCATGTGCTTCATGTTTAGATCTCATGAGCTGCCCTACATGATTGAGATCACCGTTATGTAATACTATGATGTTGATTTGTTGGGATCCGATGAATATTGGTGTTTATGATTAAGTTGCTGTACTGAATTATATCTTTTGTTATCTCTATGTTGTTTATGATCTTGCATGCTCTCCGTTGTTAGTAGCTATCTTGGCCGAGTAGTTGCTAGTGACTCCAAGAGGGGGTATTTATGCTCGATAGTGGGTTCATGTCTCTATTTCACCTGGGGGAGTGACAGAAACCTCTAAGATGGTAGATGTGCTGTTGCTACTAGGGAGAAAACAACATTCATATGCTCAAGGGCATATGCTTTGTTTACATTACACACTTTGCTTAATGCAATTATCTGTTGTTCGCAACTTAATACTTCTAGGGTGTTCGGATGATATCCCCGGGGGTGGATTATTAGTCATAGATGCAGTTGGATGGCGGTCTATGTATTTTGTTGTAATGCCCAGAGTAAATCTCATAGTGATCTTCTTGACATATCACGTTATCTTTATTCTATCAATTGCCCAACTGTAATTTGTTTACCCAGCATGTTATTTATCTATGGAGACACACCACTAGTGAACTGTGGACCCCGGTCCTATTTTAATCATATTGCAATCACCTGTTTACTTTTCCCGCATTGTTTACTTTACTCGCATATACTCTACTGTTTTCCACTCGATACACTCATAACCTTTGTTTCAAGCAAACCGGTGAGATTGACAACCTCATCGCAAGTTGGGAACAAAGTATTTGTCTGTGTGTGTGCAGGTTCCACAAACACCTTCAGTCGTCATCGTCTCCCTTCTCCTGTTCGATATACCTTGGTTTCTTAACTGAGGGAAAACTTGCTGCTACACTCATCATACCTTCCTCTTGGGGTTCCCAACGGGCTGGTCATCACCACGCACAAGGACATACTGCTCCCACGTCAACTAAACGCCACAGCTCTTTTCTAGCGCCATCACCTTGGAGTAGCAGCCGGGTCCGATGAGCTTGAAGTGCGCCGTGCAGCCAAAAGTTCGGAAGTAATCCACCCTCGGCTTCTTGCCTCGCCATGCCTCGTATGGAGTAACCCCCTTGAGACTTCTCGTCGGTGATCTGTTCAGGATGTGGACGGCAGTCTTCATGGCCTCTGCCCAGAACGTGGCTGGCAAGCCCATGCTCTTCATCAGGCTCCGAGCCATTTCGACCACCGTCTGGTTTCTCCGTTCGACGACACCATTCTGTTGAGGAGAATACGGTGCCGTCGTGTTCCTCCGGATGCCAGCCTCCTCGCAGAACGTGGTGAACTCCAGTGAGTTGAATTCACCGCCACGATCTGTTCTGAATGCACGCAGCTTCACACCCCGATCTGTTTCTGCCAACGCCTTGATCTTCTTGAAGAATCGGAAGGCCTCATCCTTACTCCGGAGCACCTCAAGCCACATATATCGACTGAAGTCATCAAAAATTAATAGAAAGTATTTGCTACCTCCGGGCGATGTTGGTGTGATGGGGCCACAGAGGTCGCCATGAACGAGGTCCAGCACACGCTCTGCGCGATATGCAGATGCACGAGGGAACGGGGTCCGGTGCATCTTGCCAAGAGCGCAGCCGTTGCAGAAATGGTAGAGGTGCTCCACCACTGGCATTCCTCTCGCCATGCCTTTTGCGCCTAGCTCGTGCAATGCGCGAAAGTGTAGGTGTCCAAAGCGTGTGTGCCACGTCCACGCGAGATCTTCCCCTGCTTCCGTGAGAAGACAGATAGGAACGGCGAGTTCAAACTGCACTGGGTACAGCCTGTTCGACGCCCTTTGCACCTGAGCCAGCAGCTTGTTCTGCTGGTCGAAGACACGCAGCTCGCCACGTCCGATGATGGACTGGCATCCCACCTCGTCCAGCTGCCCCAAGCTCACGATGTTGGTGCGCAGCTTGGGGATGTAGTAGACGCTCGTAAGCGCCCGGTGCTCGCCATTGTCGTCGATGAAGAGTACAGCTCCACGGCCACGGATCTCCACGAGCGAGCAGTCGCCGAACTTCACCACGCCGTGCACGGAGTCGTCGATGTCGGTGAGCATCTCCTTGCATCCGGTCATGTGGTTGCTCGCACCAGAGTCAAAGAACCAGTGCTTGCCGTCAGTCGGAGTTGGGATGACGCGCTCCTCGTTGAGGTAGACGAACTCGACGCCTGACCTTGCCACGCCATGCACGTCCAGAGTGCATGCTGGCGCGGCATCAGAGACCTCGATGACGCTGGCTGCGAGCATCATCTGTTGTGCAGCTTGAGCGAGGTTCGCCTCCTCGTCCTGCGCAATATGCGCCTTGCCTCCTTTCTCGTGGCGATCTCGCTCGCGCTTGCGGCACTCCTTGGCCCAATGGCCGCGGATGCCGCAGTACCGGCACTCCCCCTTGCGCCTGGGAGCATCTCCGCCACCGTCCTTGTTGTGGCCGCGGTCGTCCTTGCCCTTGCCCTTTCGCTCACCACCAGTGGATGAGCCGGCACCTTGGGCGACGTTCTTGCTGCGTGCTGCCCACTCCTCTTCTGTGATAAGCAGGCGCCCGCCCGCAGCCGGTTTGACATCCTCGTCGTCGCGATCCTCGCAGACCACGAGCCGCCCCGTTAGCTCTTCCAGGGACAACTTCTCCAGATGGAGCAACGACTCGATCGCGCAGGCCATCTCCTTGTACGGCTTGGGCACAGTGCGGAGGATCTTCAGCACCGCTTGCTGCTCGTCGATTGGATCGCCGAGGACCTCGACATCTGTCATGATGGTGCTATACCGGAGGATGTAAGATTCAACACCTTCCCCGCTGCGATACCTGAGACTGTCGTACTCGGAGCGGAGGGTACCGGCCTTGACCTTGCGCACGCGGTCGGTGCCCACGCGCATGATCTTGATGGCCTCCCATGCATCCTGTGCCGTGGCGTTGACGGCAAGGACGCGAGTCAGCTCTGGCGGCACCCCCTTAAGGATGAAGGCCAGAGCACGATGGTCGTCGCGGTTGGTGCCGGAGAGGTCGTTGACGACGTCCCAGAGGCCCTCAGCCTCCATCTGCACCTTCATCACCAGGGACCACTCCTGGTAGTTGGTCTGGTCAGCATCGGAGGATGCTGTGATCCACCTCCATGAATCACCCGCTCGACGATCCGCGTCTCACCGGCGCCCTCCGAAGAGACTCGCGCCAGTGGCTGCTGCAGATCCTTGTCCGAGGGTGTTCCATCATCCTTCTTCCCACCCTTGTTCTTGTCCTTGTCCGATGGCGTCGACATGACTCCGCGGCGGATCAGACACCGCGCGGCAGTGGAGAGGTGGATCGAACACCGCAGGCTCTGATACCACTTGTAGTTGCCGGATCAAGAACAGTTCCTGACAGATAACAAAAACGAGAGATAGAGATAATGCAGTTCGAGAGAGAGGTAGAGTCAGGTGTTTGTGCTGTGTACAACTGCTACAGCTTTTTGGTTTTCTCCATTATTTGTATGGACTCTGAGATCCACAATTAACGCTAAATCCACAATTAACGCTAACAAACACGATCATCACCACCCGAACGTACCGGCCATGCCATCCCATGGCGTTCGTGTGTGAGATCCACTACTGACGCTATGACCTAGGCAACATCGTGCCATCCCACGTGACCAAGTCGTAGCGACTAACTAGTCTACTGAAAACACAAAACAACCTAGCTACGTCGGACAGTGAAACAGTCACAGAGTCCGACAGTTATTTCTGAACAAACTGAAACTACACTAAGATGCAGCAGGATTATCCTTCACTATTCAGGTTCGTGTTGACACCGACGTTGTTGTCAGCCATGTCGTTGACATCAGAGATGCATGAAGGTTGTAAAGTGAACTTTAGAACAAGTTTAGAGAGTCAATATGGACTTCTCTTAAGATTTTTGAACACAAATTTACTCGCATATTGCCAGAGTGCATTTTTCTTTTGCTTTGGTAGTACAAAGATTTCTGTAAACGCAACTAGGCGGGTACACCTGTACAGAATCCAAGAAGAAATTACAACATAGCACCTCACCAAAATAAATAATTTTGAAACAGTGTAGCTTTTTGTTGCAACAGCGGCCTCTTCAGGGAGCTCGATCGATCCATCCGTTTCTCTCAAGCTCAGTGTAAGGAAACTGCTCAAGTTGATCAAGTTTAGCACATTAATTGTATACAAAGTGGCTGCTATCGGCTGCTTATGCTAAGCGGAAAATTCGTATGGTTCGTTACTCACATGCCACTACGAAACTAATGCACAGAGTGATGCATGGTGAACCGGAATTTGGTTTCCTTCAAAGTCTTAGGTGCGATAATTAAACTTGTGGATGTGAATGATATGATGGCATTTAGGTTGTGTAGGTAATATCTCCGGGAAAGAGATATATATAAAGATGTATGAGAATGCCATCACGAAGCCTTTTCCGATTTGTCACGCAATTCTCATTGAGTAACTTGTCACTATATATGTGTGTGACGATTTCAAAACCATGTGATACATACACGGGTGGGTTGCCTTATTGCATGATTATTTCACATAATGAGTTGTAGTTGTTAAACCTTGTAATGTTACTTTCTCAAATGGCAGAATCTCATAGTTAACTAATTGACACCACGTTCGTTGTTGCGAAAATGATACATGATTTCAGATATTCAAAAAAAATTAACATATGACCAGTCTGGATTCCAAACTTCAGAGGTGGTAATTGGTTAGTATGCAAAAAGATGACAATCACATGGAAAAGTTAACCAACTAAATTTAGGTAGTGAAACTCTTAATTATGCATTATAGTGATGCTTGGAAAATTTCTTATTTTTATGTAGGCTACATACAATCGTATTCTTTCTTGAAAATTTACATGAGTAAATATCAAATATAGTATATGCAAAAAGTTATTTCTTTTTTGAAACTTTAAATAGCATTTTCTTGATTGTTGAAAAAAACAGGTACGTCTTCTGTGTTCCACTGGGCTATTTTTGAAGTTGGAACATCTAATATTGCAAACTGCATGGATAACTTGTGACTTTGGCATCTCCTTATTTCTCATGAGAAAAGACCTTCAATCTGAAATCTGCACTTTACTGGCATTTGATGCTTTACTACATCATTAGTTCATTACTACATCATTTCATGCATGTATGGCTACTGGTGCGAGGTGAAATCGACCCAGACACACGGTATTGACTATTCTCTCACGCATGCATCCTATGCTCTTGATCTCCATGCCAGTCTAACAAGATTCCCGTGAAGAGGCAGCTGAGTCAAGGTGAAATGCATGATACCTAAGTGTTGAAACAATCTATTGTGGCATGCATCAATTCTATATAGACGCATCTGTTTCTTCTGAAATATCATTCACATTGCTGTTGTATGATAGGGATTTCATCGCCGCCGTCACTTTCATTTGGCTCGTGTGAGATTTTGGAGGAAAGCAAATTCCACCTCGTTGTCCTATGCAAATTCCAGCGTTATGTGGCGCCGGAGGGCAGCCCATGGGCTGTGTGGAGGCTTTCATGGAGGACAGTGAGCTGGGCGACAGCTCGGCCTCTACAATGCTTTAGGACAGGAGCGTTCTGGCTTCTGAAACTTCGACAATTAAGACGGTGCCACCTTTTGTAGTGTATGTCCGGCGCAGTATCTGGATTCAGATGATGGAGGACGGAGAGCGTATGGCCTCGATCGAGCGCGCATCAGAGATGAAGATGAGCTGCAAGGCTCAATAAGCTGGCGAGCTACTGCTGCCGACATTGATGCTGACAAAGTTTCAGAGGTAGCAAAAGAACGCTAGCGACGCGTCACTGCTTCAAGCTCAGAGAGGACCAGTTCCTATGGTGGCTAGGCACTCTTTACTTGCTCTGTTTCAGTGTTGTAGATCAGGGTCTAGTTTCCCTTTCAACAATTTGCATTTCACTTCCCCTTGAAAGCTGATGATGCACCCTTATGGTCTCGTCTAACGGTCCAAGATCAGCAGTTAGCTTCGCCTTTACTTTTCATGTATGCTCAAGACCCTTTAACACCGAATATGCGTTACTTTCAGTTCTTTCTTGCATTGTTTGGTCTGCATTTGACATTTGCATAGGCTTTTAGCTTTTTTTTACAAAGCAAATGTATCAAGAAGTTACCAATTACACTAATCATCTGCACTAATATAACATCAAGAACTAGTCGAGATAGTAATTAAGGATGCACACAACCAAAAAAATAAATAAAAATAAACAGACCACATCACAATGATCGACCACTCGTAGCTGTTGGACGGATACCACCACCAAATACAACACCCTGACTACATAAGAGGTTCTCCAAAGCGACACTTTTAAGAAAAAACATTGCACTACCATCGTCATTGTCCAATGCCTTCAAGAAAGAAACGATGGACGTGCACTGATGGTGATGAGTCCACCCCTAGGTCAGTTGAGGATTTTCATCCTAAAAGTCGAGCTTTGATCCACCAACTCCTTATGTGCGCGTCTATCACAAAAATTTGCCACTGGATTTTTAGGTTGTGGGCCTGATAAATTTGTCACGTTTTAGAAAAAAAATGAAAGTTGGCATCAACCATATACACCACGGTTCATGGTGTCTTTGCTCTACCAGACTAAATTATCATGTTAACCCGTTCCGATTTTCCAGAATCGCCCTATGGAGAGAAGTTAATAGTACATCTTTTAAAGATACATGGTACATTATTTTAGCTAAAGGTAACTATTATGATGCGTTGGTTCGAATTACCGTTTTTGAAATATTTGGGTCCCTACTGAAATCATTAAATTTGTGTGATTTCAGTTTTCATTTCGGCCAAAGGAGGGAACTTTTTAAAAAATGAAAACATTCTGAATATTTTCTGGATTCATGCATGTGTATTACTGAAATGTCTGAAATATGTTTGATCGAAGGGTAATTATTTCAATGTTTATACTCGGTGCATTTCGACGAAAACTTGGGGAAAGTGATCTCCATGTTAACAGGGAATTCTAATTGACTCAAACATGACTAACTTGCACATATATATATGTTTTACCACTGTCTAGCCACACTCGTTTTAATAGCCTCGAAAGACAGTCTTCCTCATTTCCTGATCAAAAGAGAAAAGTTACACTCATTTCCTGATGAGAAGAAGCGGCGGCACGCTCTGCTCGTTGCGGAAGTAGTCCGTGGGGTCCACCTTGCGCTTGATAATGGCGAGCCTCCTGAAGTTCCCTCCGAAGTACCTCTCGCCCCAGACCTTGCCGCTTTCATAGGTGCTCACGCCGCTCACCACCCTGTTGACGCCGAAATCGAGGTCCCGGTAGTTGGCGTACGCCGCCCTAGGATTCTTGGTCACGAACGGCGCCATGAAGCCGTACAAAGGGTTGGCCCAGTTTGGCGTGCTACCGTTGGCGCCGTTCCAGAACTCGACGTACTGGATGTTGTAGAGCACGCCGCTGCGGTGCGGGTACGGCGTATCGGCGCCGGGGATCTTGGCCATCCTCCCGCCGTGCGGCTCGAGGATGAGCTGCCCCTGGGCGGCGCCGCTGGGCCAGGTGAAGATCTTGTCCCAGGTGGACCTAGCGAGGGCCTTGTTGACGTAGTCGGACTTGTTCTTGACGAAGGGGCCGAGGGTCATGTTCCTGTTGAGGAGGAGCACGTCCAGCGGCGTGCTGTTGATGGCGTCGCCGAAGTATATGTAGGCGACGTACTGCAGCCAGGTCATCTCGTGGCAATCGGCGTGCGTCACGCCGAGCTCCGGCAGCCGGCGGCGCAGCGTGTGCACCATCGCGCTGCAGTTGCCGAGGTACAGGGACTGGAAGTCCGCCTGGCGCTGCTCCACGACCACCCGGACGCTCAGGTTGTCGGGGAGCGCCGGCGCCACCGTTTGCCACTTGGTCACGGCGTCGACCGCGCCCTGGCTCATGTTCTTGGTGACGCTGAGGTACGTGACCTTGGGTGGGACCGGAACCAGCCTCACCTTCCACGACAGCACGATGCCGAAGCTCCCGCCGCCGCCGCCGCGGATGGCCCAGAAGAGGTCGTCCCCCATGGCCTTCTTGTCTGCCAGGAGGTTCCCGTTTGCGTCGACGATGGTAGCGTCGAGGATGTTGTCGGCGGCGAGGCCGTACTTGCGCATCATAAGGCCCACGCCGCCGCCGCTGAAGTGGCCACCCACGCCCACGGTCGGGCACACGCCGGCAGGGAAGCCCAGCCCCGGCGCCGCCTTGCCGATGGCGTAGTAGAGCTCCCCGATCGTCGCGCCGGAGTCGACCCACGCGGTGGCCCCTCGCGGGTCGACGCGCACGGCGTGGAGCTTGGCGAGGTCGACGACGGCGAACACCTCGGGGCGCTGGGACCGGTACGAGAGGCCCTCGTTGTCGTGGCCGCCGCTGCGCACGCGGAGGCGCACGCCGTGGTGGCGTCCGCAGCGGACGGCTGCCTGGACGTGCCGCGCTTCGGTGGGCGTCAAGATGCAGAGCGGAGGCCTCGCCGTGGCCGGCGCCACGAACTTGGCGTTCCTGATGGACGACACCAGGAGCGGCTTGAACGACGGCGAGCTCGGCGTGAGCACGAGCTGGCTGGGGACGGTGGACGAGAGACACCGGAGGAAGTCGACGGAGGACGAAGCCACACACGGGGCGGGCACGTAGAAACCCAGGAAGCAGACTGTGAGCACGAGAGCTATGGGAGTGGTGGACACCGCCATTTCTGCCTCTCGATGGTAGTACGCTTACAGTCTGACACGGTGCATATGTACTTGTCCTGGTCTCATGGCAGGATTTACCACGTTAATATAGCACATCCGGCATTAAATGGTCATCGTTATCTTGAAGGGGCGGTTAATTATTTGCATGGATAGCCTTAACCAAGGCAGGAAATCTATACAGTATATTTCCCCTATAATAAGTAGGAAGTTAATGTAGTTGAGTAAATTGCAAATAAATACCAAAATAAAGCAAAAAATCTCTAAATATAAGAAAAATAAAATGATAGAAAATTAGGCAGCAAATTAATATTTCCATCAAAAAACGTACTACCAAAATAAAGCAGCAAACCTCCCAAGCATAGTTTAAAAAACCGGACCGGTGAGTGAACCGGTGAGGTGACTGGCTCACTGGTTCACTGGTCCAATATAGGTGGCTCAGCTGGTTCAATAGCGACAAAAAACCAACAAATTTAATAATAATTAAGTTAATTTTGGAAAAATTTAGCATCGAATCATATATTTTGTGTTTGCTTTCATAGTAGATCATAAACTAAGTGTAGTAAAGGTGGTATTAGGCCTTATGCGGGGTATTTGGAGCAAGTTCATAGGATTTCGGATCATAATCTCGCAAAAACACATTATTTTAATGCAATTTTTTTGGTTTTTTATTAGTTGAACCAGTGACTCTTAAAAAACCGGTGAGGACTTCGGTTTAGTTTTTTTGGTCGAACCACCAAACCGGTTTGGTTTTTAAAACTATGCTCCCAAGTCCCAATATAAGAAGAAAAGATAAGGACAGGAAATCACGCAGTAAATTAATATTCCCTAAAAAACGTCCTACGGCAAATAAAGTGGCTAACCTCTAAATATAAGAAGAAAAGATAAGGACAAAAAATCAGGCAGCAAATTAATATTTCCATAAAAAGATACTACCAAAATAAAGCAGCAAATCTCTAAATATAAGTAGAAAGGTAATGAAAAATAATTTCCGAAACGAGTAGATGGAGCCATCAGCAGTGGATCTAGGATTTTACGCTAGGGTGGGGCAACTTAAAATAATTTTTTTAATGTTACAAACATAACATGACAATGTACATGTATAAAATTTACTTAAAAGCACAAGGAAAATAGATTCATGAATTCTAAAATTTGTTATAAGAATATTACATGCCCGCAATAATTTAAAGATATGCAATGTCACTCCTCCTCTTCATGTTTCAGCAAGGCAACAAATTATGAAATAATTATTTATCAATTCCCATATGACATTGATTGAACCAATACCACAATTCTATGATGAAAAAACTACACAATTAAGTAAGAGAAAGAGACAAGAGCAAGCACTTAGCTCTAGCAGTCTAGAACCTGACCAACGCATACACAATGGAAGTTGGAAACAGAAAAACTCCTCCTCAGCTTTTGCATTGTCGTGAGAGTGTGCTTCCTGATTTATGACGTGAATGTCTCAACCTAATCTAGCCACTATTTCCTCGGAAATCCACTTTGGCTCATAGGAGCATATGTACCCGCTGGTCTAAAATTATTTTTCAAGATATCTAAAAATTCTGAATAAAAATTCTTAGCGTGCATCTAAACATTTTATGTTCACTCACCAAGTTTTGTAAGAAAAAGATAATTTTTGTGACCTGTGTAAAAAACACAAATTTTTATGCTACAAAATTGCTATTTACGTAACTGTTTTTTGTCATTTTTACATAGGCCACAAAAAATGTCCTTTCTCACTAAAACTTTGATGGATGGACATAGAATATTCATATGCATACCGGAAATTTTTTGTTCAATTTTTTGATTTTTAAAAATACATTTAAAATATATTTTTATAATAGGTGCATTTGCTCCTATGAGCCAAAACACTGTGTCCCTATTTCCTTTGTTCTCCATCGGAACTCGCTCAAGAATAGGAAGTTGAGGACGAGGAAAACAAAACATCTATAGTGAATGGATTTTTCACTGCCTGGACTAGGCCTAATACATAATATTATGACAGATAATATTTACTATGGGCTATGGGTGGGGCACCCCCACCCGTACACCCTGCTGGCTCCGCCCCTGGTCGTTAGGGTGATACTAGCTCGATCGGTCGGTCAAGTACACACGACGTTGTTTTCTATATTTCCTATCTTCAGTAGTACCTAGGCAGCTCAAATATATCAGTGTACTTTAGCAAAGTACAAATATATTTTGAAATATTACTATATTAAAAAGTACACTATAAATATGTACAATACTCGAAGTACCAAGTACAAGTGTACTCTAAGTACAAGTATAGTAAAACTCAAATACTCCCTCCATTCACAAATACCGTGCGTTCTGGGTTTTGTCAAAGTCAATCTTTGTAAACTTTGACTAAATATTTATGAAAAAAATATCAACATTTACAATATAAAAGCTAGTGTATTAGAATATTCTTAAAGAATAGTTTCATATTATATGTATTTGGTATTATAGATATTGATATTTTCTCTAACATTTTTGGTTAAAGTCTGCAGAGTTTGACTTTAACTAAACTGAAAATGTGAACTAATAAAAACGAAGGGAGTACAAATACAAAAGTAGACTACTTAGATTACATAGTATAAGTTGTACTTGTACTCATGGGTGTACTTCCAGAATTCACTATGGTACTTTTGCTTGTATATGTACTCCCACTGCGATGCTGCGATGTACTTTCAGGTGTACTTTTTCTCGCGGGTATTCTCCCAGAAACACTGCATGCTTTCAAGTGTGAAGTATATCTTTACTGAAACCCTAGTACACACTAAAAATCAAAAATATAACCATAGTACTTCGATTAGTACAAAAAAATAGTTTCATGAACCCTATCAACATGTGATCTAGTTTTGAAGATTTTGACTTGAGGAGCTCAAATATGAAAAAGTTTGTAATTTGGACAAACACTCCTCAAGTTCTTTGTTCTAAAATTTCAATTTTCTAAAATAAAACGAAAGTTGTATCTCTCAAACCTGATATGTCCCCCTTTCATCCTTATCCTCACTTTGCTTCCCTTTCGACAAGTGGAGAATAGAGAAATCACATGTGGTGAGTTATATGGCACCAAAAGCAACCATGTGGAGGCGCCACAATACATGCATGTTCCTCTTTGCAAAGGTTTCTCTTTTTAGTGATGTCAGAGAAGAATAGATAAGGACAGAAAAACAAGAAAATAAATGATAAAAACAAAGCCCTTTGGACGTGCGCTTTAGGTGCTAGTTCATGAGCAGAACATGATATGGGAATCTTCCGTTTATCTTTTTTTTTCTCAGATGGGTATTTTTATTCATTATGGCTTATTTTCTCCTACAGTTTGTTCATCTATGCTTTAGTCTTTATTTTTTTGCTTTCTTTCATAAAATAGAGGAGAACTACGTGTATATATATTAGTAGAAAAGAAAAGGTCATAGATGACTAGAGTAAATGTGACCATAAACCAAAAAAATTATAAGGCAGCCACAACCGTATGCTAGAAGCAAATAGAACATGCCACGGGAACAAAAACCCAGCACTTTGTATCCACACTGCCCATACTACCATCACTAAGGCGCTTGCAGACTCATGTGTCCATCGCTAGCATTGGACCATAGTTTTGCCTCTGCCCTAATTTGATCAATGATGATTTGGATCGGCTTAGTTGAGTTCTCTCGGAACCTAACAGGTCTGCCTGTCCACATTGTCCATGTAGTGGGCATTGCTACTCGTGTGATGGCGCCAGAAAAGAGCTGTGGCGTTTAGTTGACGTGGGAGCAGTATGTCCTTGTGCGTGGTGATGACCAGCCCGTTGGGAACCCCAAGAGGAAGGTATGATGAGTGTAGCGGCTACTTTTCCCTCAGTTAAGAAACCAAGGTATATCGAACAGGAGAAGAGAGACGATGACGACTGAAGGTGTTTGTGGAACCTGCACACACACAAACAAGTACTTTGTCCCCAACTTGCGATGAGGTTGTCAATCTCACCGGTTTGCTTGAAACAAAGGTTATGAGTGTATCGAGTGGAAAACAGTAGTAATATGCTAGTAAAGTAAACAGTGCGGGAAAAGTAAATAGGTGATTGCAATATGATTAAAATAGGACCGGGGTCCACAGTTCACTAGTGGTGTCTCTCCATAGATAAATAACATGCTGGGTAAACAAATTACAGTTGGGCAATTGATAGAATAAAGATAACGTGATATGTCAAGAAGATCACTATGAGATTCACTCTGGGCATTACAACAAAATACATAGACCGCCATCCAACTGCATCTATGACTAATAATCCACCCCCGGGGATATCATCCGAACACCCTAGAAGTATTAAGTTGCGAACAACAGATAATTGCATTAAGCAAAGTGTGTAATGTAAACAAAGCATATGCCCTTGAGCATATGAATGTTGTTTTCTCCCTAGTAGCAACAGCACATCTACCACCTTAGAGGTTTCTGTCACTCCCCCAGGTGAAATAGAGACATGAACCCACTATCGAGCATAAATACCCCCTCTTGGAGTCACTAGCAACTACTCGGCCAAGATAGCTACTAACAACGGAGAGCATGCAAGATCATAAACAACATAGAGATAACAAAAGATATAATTCAGTACAGCAACTTAATCATAAACACCAATATTCATCGGATCCCAACAAACCAACATCATAGAATTACATAACGGTGATCTCAATCATGTATGGCAGCTCATGAGATCTAAACATGAAGCACATGGTGGAGAAGACAACCATCTAGCTACTGCTATGGACCCATAGTCCAAGGTAGACTACTCACTCATCGCTCCGGAGGCAAGCATGGCGATGAAGAAGACCTCCGGTGGCGATTCCCCTCTCCGGCAGGGTGCCGGGAAGAGCTTCTGGACCCTCCCGATCTTCGGGTCGACGGCGGCGGCGGATCGCGATGTATTCTGGAAAACTGATCGGGCCCTTAGGTTTTTCTTGTCAGGGGGTATATATAGGTGAAAGGACGATGTCAGAGGAGGGACCACGGCCCCTCACGCGGGCCCGGCGCGGCCAGGGGGGTGGCCGCGCCGCCCCTGTGTGTGGGGGCCACGTGGCCCCCCTCCGTCAGGTCTTCGGATGTTTGGGAGCTTCCCCGTAAAATATGACTTCAGGAACTTGTTTCGTCCAATTCCGAGAATATTTCCTGTGTATCACTTCTGAAACACAAAAACAGCAGAAAACAGGAAACTGGCACTGTGGCACTTCGTTAATAGGTTAGTTCCGGAAAATGTATAAAAGTGCCACTAAGTGTAACGAAACAATAGGCAAATGGTGTAAAAACAAGCATGGAGCATCAAAAATTATAGATACGTTTGAGACCTATCAAGCATCCCCAAGCTTAACTCCTGCTCGTCCTCGAGTAGGTAAGTGATAACAAAAGAATAATTTTTGAGGTGACATGCACCTACACAATCTTGATCATATATGTAAGCATTGGTGAGCTGGGATCAATAGAACTTAAAACATGGGCATGAAAGATATAATCATGACAATAAGAACTTAGCAACCATGTTGTAAACATGTAAATGAACACAAACAAAAGATCATGATAATGAAACAATGAAAGTCAAACGTGTGTTCAAATCATAAGGAAAAACATACAAATGGTTTTCAGCTTGTCCTTCAAAGAGAGCAAAACATAAATGCATAGGACACCTCAAAGTTTAAGAGGGCGACTAGATACAAATAATTTAAGAACAAGTGAAACCAACAATATGAGTCAATCAATGAACTTTGGGACAATGCATATCACACTAAGAATGACAACTATGCTCTCTTAATGGTGCATAAAGAAAGAAGGTGGTGACTCAACATAAAAGTAAAAGAAAGGCCCTTCGCAGAGGGAAGCCATGATTTAAACATGTGCTAGAGCTTTTCATTTGTAAAACAGAGATAAAACTTGATTTTGAGAGGTGGTTGTCTTTGTCAACGACTGGCAATGGGGTTCTTACTATCTTCCATACAAAAATAAAGCAAGCTTTTGAGAGAGAGATTGGCACTTCGTGCTCTTTTTATAAAACTTGGCACTCCTCCCCACCTTTTCCTTTCACATACCATGGCTAACCGATTCCATCGGGTGCCCACCAACATTCACATTCTTTGGAGGAGTGCCTTTTTTCTTTCTTTTTTCCTTTTTTTCTTTTTGGAATAAACAATATGGAAGATAGCAAATCCGACCACTACGTCCCCATGAGCTGAAAACAGTGTCACAAAATGAGAAGTATTTTGAAGGTTTTTGAAAGGTAGCACACGAAAATTTTACTTTGGAATGGCTTACAAATACCATGCATAGGAATTTATACTGGACACAATGGCAAACTTGGCTTTTAGGAGTTGGATGCACGAGTAGAGCTCATACTCAGTACAAGGCGAGGGCTAGCAAAGGACTGGGAGCGACCAACTAAGAGAGCAATAATGGCCATAATCATGCAAAGCGACAAAGCGACATTAAAAGAAGCATACGATGGCATCAAAAGTCAAAAACTAAATGATCATGAAGGCTATTGGCGACTTTGGAAGAGTCTAACATGTGTGAGCATGCGCCAAGTCAACCCAAATAAAGCATCAAGGAGAAAACCAAAATAATGCTTCCATACAATAAAAACAACGCATGATTTTTTCAAAGGCTCATTAAGCAATCTCAGTTATTTGAGACAAGTCATGCTACAGCAAAACCACTAAGCATACTATCAAAAAGACATCAAGCATGACATGAAAAAGCCTAAGCCGCAGTCTACACAAGCTCCTTCTTGTACCACTATTTTGCACAAAGCTTTTTCTCTTTTCCAACACCATTTGAAATTTTTATAAACACCTCTTTTGATGAAAACCAATAAAGATCAGAGGCAAAAATACACCTTGATGAAAAGATATGGCAAAATCTGAATACATATCAAGGCGAAAACGAAAACCAAAAGCAGTAGCAGAAAAAGTAGAACGCTCAATTTTTAATAAGAGTGAAAACTAGAGCGTTCTTTGCAAATGAAAACGAGTACATCTCCTCCAAAGGAAATTTGTTGGGGTCCAACCATTTATTGCAGCAAACAAATAAACTAAACAAACTAAGAAAACTAAAACAACTGACGCTCCAAGAAAAACACATAGTGCATGAAGCAATAAAAATATAGTGTTTTGAAAGGTGACCTGATTTTTGCCGATGAAGAAGGGGTGCCTCGGGGGCATCCCCAAGCTTTGACGCTTGTACTTCTTGGATATTTCTTGGGGTGATGCATGGGCATCCCCAAGCTTGAGCTTTTGTCCATTCTTCAACTCATCTCATCATTCTCCAATCCCTACACTTGAAAACTTCCTTCATACAAAACTAAACACAATTCTATTAGCAACATTAGTGTAAGCATAAAATATATTCAACCTCTTTTAGCTTCAGGTTTCAACCCAAAACCACCACATATAAAGTATATACTACTGTAGCAACTTCCACAAGAGTTCCATGATCAAAAAGAACTCAAAAGAAAGCGATAAAGTGGCAAAAACAAATATTGGCAGAAATCTGTCAAAACTGAACAGCTGATAATGGACGAATTTTTGAGGGATTTTCCGTTGCTCAAATCAAAAAGTGTTCAACTAAGAAAAGTTTGGATATAACCTGGGGCATATGCACAAGAAATCGCAGGTCCAAAAGATAAACAGAGAATGTTTACGAATTTTTACGATGCAGCACCGAAAACAGTTTCAGGACAGCAATAACCCCAAATCTTTACCTCACTCAAATTAGAGGCTTCTCTTGGCACAAAAACGAAATAAACAAGATAAGGAGCGGTCATTACAGTAGTAATGACTTCCAAGACTCAAATAAAAGAAAAATTACTGAAAAGTAAACAATGGGTTATCTCCCAAGAGTGCTTTTCTTTAACGCCTTTGAGCTAGGCGCAGAAAATTGCGAATCAAGTAATATCAAGTGATGAAGCATCAAGCTCATAATTTGCTCTAAGAATAGAGTCAAAAAGTAATTTCTTTCTTTTCCTAGGGAAGTGTTCCATACCTTTCTTTAGTGGAAATTGATATTTGATGGTGCCTTCCCTCATATCAATGATGGCACCTACAGTTCGAAGAAAGGGTCTTCCCAAAATAATAGGACATGAAGCATGGCATTCAATATCCATAACAAGAAAATCAACGGGAACAAGGTTATTGTTAACCACAATAAGAACATCATTAATCCTTCCCAAAGGTTTCTTCTTAGCAACATCAGCAATAGGAACATCAAAATAACACTTTTCAAGCGGTGGTAAATCAAGCATGTCATAAATCTTTCTAGGCATGATGGAAATACTAGCACCTAGATCACATAAAGCATGGCAATCATAACCATTAACATGCATATCAATGATGGGTTCCCAACCATCTTCTAACTTCTTGGGAACAGAGGCTTTTTGCTTCAACTTTTCATCCCTAATCTTTATGAGAGCATTGGTAATATGCTTAGTAAAAGCAATATTTAAAGAACTAGCATTGGGAGTCAAAGCAAGCTTTTGTAAGAACAAAATAACTTCAGATATATTGCAGCCATCAACATCAAAATCATTAAAAGAAATAGAGCTATCATCTCCCACACTCCAAAAAATTTCAGCACTCTTTTGAGAAAAAGTTTTGGCAGTTTTAGGCTTTTTAACACAAGGAGTGGGAGTTTTCTCTACACCAATCAAAGTAAGAGGATTGTTATCAGTAGGAGCAACATCATTAGAGGTAGTAATAGTACATACCTTCATCTCTCTAGCTATCTCATCTTCTCTTTCCCACCTGGCATGCAATTCCGCTAACAATCTAATATTTTTATCAATTCCAACTTGGGTAGCATTAGCGGCAGCAATAATATTGCTCACATTCACATCATTAGGAAACACTTTTAATTTCAGAAGTTCAACATCATGAGCAAGGCTATCAACTTTAGAAGCAAGAATATCAATTTTGCCTAACTTTTCCTCAACAGACTTATTAAAAGCAGTTTGCTTACCGATGAAGTCCTTGAGCATTACCTCAAGCTCGGAGGGCGCGGCCCTAGTGTTGTTGTAGGAGTTACCATAAGAATTACCATAACCATTACCATTGGTAGAAGGATACGGCCTATAATTGTTACTAGCAAAATTGTTCCTATAAGCATTGTTGTTAAAATTATTATTTCTAATGAAATTCACATCAACTTGCTCTTCTTGAGCAACCAGAGAGGCTAGAGGAACATTATTAGGATCAACATGAGTCCTATCATTAGCAAGCATAGCCATAATTGTATCAATCTTATCATTCAAGGAAGAGGTTTCCTCAACAGAATTTACCTTCTTACCTTGTGAAGCTCTCTCGGTGTGCCATTCAGAATAATTTACCATCATGTTGTCGAGTAGCTTTGATGCGGCGCCCAAGGTAAGGGACATAAAAGTGCCTCCAGCAGCTGAATCAAGTAGGTTCCTTGAAGAAAAATTCAGTCCTGCATAAAAAGTTTGGATAATCATCCAAGTAGTCAGTCCATGAGTGGGGCAATTCTTTACCATAGATTTCATTCTTTCCCAAGCTTGAGCAACATGTTCATTATCAAACTGAGTAAACTTCATAATATTGCTACGCAACGATATAATCTTAGCAGGAGGATAGTATCTACCAATAAAAGCATCCTTACACTTAGCCCATGAATCAATACTATTCTTAGTCAAAGACAGCAACCAATCTTTAGCTTTTCCTCTCAAAGAGAAAGGAAACAACTTGAGCTTAATAATATCACTATCAACATCTTTATATTTCTGCATCTCACATAGCTCAACAAAATTGTTGAGATGAGCTGCAGCATCTTCAGTACTAGCACCAGAAAATTGCTCTTTCATAACAAGGTTCAATAAAGCAAGCTTGATCTCATAAAAGGTGGTAGCAGGAACAGGTGGTGCAATAGGAGTGCAGATAAAATCACTATTGTTCGTGCTAGCAAAGTCACACAACTTGGTGTTTTCAGGAGTACCCATTTCAGCAAAACGAAAGTAAACAAGTAAAAACAACTACCAAGGATTCTAATTTTTTTGGGTTTTTGATAAAAAGCAATGCAGGTAAAATAAAATAAAGTAAGCAAAACAAATAACAAAGTAAAGAATGTGTGTGCGAAGAACTCCCCTCGCAGAAGTCTTCTCTCTTCCCCGGCAACGGCGCCAGAAAAGAAGCTGCTACTCGTGTGATGGCGCCAGAAAAGAGCTGTGGCGTTTACTTGACGTGGGAGCAGTATGTCCTTGTGCGTGGTGATGACCAGCCCGTTGGGAACCCCAAGAGGAAGGTATGATGAGTGTAGCGGCTAGTTTTCCCTCAGTTAAGAAACCAAGGTATATCGAACAGGAGAAGAGAGACGATGATGACTGAAGGTGTTTGTGGAACCTGCACACACACAAACAAGTACTTTGCCCCCAACTTGCGATGAGGTTGTCAATCTCACCGGTTTGCTTGAAACAAAGGTTATGAGTGTATCGAGTGGAAAACAGTAGTAATATGCTAGTAAAGTAAACAGTGCGGGAAAAGTAAACAGGTGATTGCAATATGATTAAAATAGGACCGGGGTCCACAGTTCACTAGTGGTGTCTCTCCATAGATAAATAACATGCTGGGTAAACAAATTACAGTTGGGCAATTGATAGAATAAAGATAACGTGATATGTCAAGAAGATCACTATGAGATTCACTCTGGGCATTACAACAAAATACATAGACCGCCATCCAACTGCATCTATGACTAATAATCCACCCCCGGGGATATCATCCGAACACCCTAGAAGTATTAAGTTGCGAACAACAGATAATTGCATTAAGCAAAGTGTGTAATGTAAACAAAGCATATGCCCTTGAGCATATGAATGTTGTTTTCTCCCTAGTAGCAACAGCACATCTACCACCTTAGAGGTTTCTGTCACTCCCCCAGGTGAAATAGAGACATGAACCCACTATCGAGCATAAATACCCCCTCTTGGAGTCACTAGCAACTACTCGGCCAAGATAGCTACTAACAACGGAGAGCATGCAAGATCATAAACAACATAGAGATAACAAAAGATATAATTCAGTACAGCAACTTAATCATAAACACCAATATTCATCGGATCCCAACAAACCAACATCATAGAATTACATAACGGTGATCTCAATCATGTATGGCAGCTCATGAGATCTAAACATGAAGCACATGGTGGAGAAGACAACCATCTAGCTACTGCTATGGACCCATAGTCCAAGGTAGACTACTCACTCATCGCTCCGGAGGCAAGCATGGCGATGAAGAAGACCTCCGGTGGCGATTCCCCTCTCCGGCAGGGTGCCGGGAAGAGCTTCTGGACCCTCCCGATCTTCGGGTCGACGGCGGCGGCGGATCGCGATGTATTCTGGAAAACTGATCGGGCCCTTAGGTTTTTCTTGTCAGGGGGTATATATAGGTGAAAGGACGATGTCAGAGGAGGGACCACGGCCCCTCACGCGGGCCCGGCGCGGCCAGGGGGGGTGGCCGCGCCGCCCCTGTGTGTGGGGGCCACGTGGCCCCCCTCCGTCAGGTCTTCGGATGTTTGGGAGCTTCCCCGTAAAATATGACTTCAGGAACTTGTTTCGTCCAATTCCGAGAATATTTCCTGTGTATCACTTCTGAAACACAAAAACAACAGAAAACAGGAAACTGGCACTGTGGCACTTCGTTAATAGGTTAGTTCCGGAAAATGCATAAAAGTGCCACTAAGTGTAACGAAACAATAGGCAAATGGTGTAAAAACAAGCATGGAGCATCAAAAATTATAGATACGTTTGAGACGTATCAGGCATCACCAACAAGTCTAGCCTTCCTTTTCTTGTACCATGCAGCCAAGTTCTAGCAGATTGCTACCACGACCTGAGAATGTCTCCAACGGGTGGAACGACCTGATTCCATCAGTCCATCCCAAGTAAACATTGATCCTCAAATGATATTGATGACATCACATTAGATGAAGAGATGTTGTGAGTCCTCAACTACCACATTGTCAATATGTGGTAGACCTCGCTTGGCCAATATACCGTCCATACTCTTCCTTTGGTGAACAGCCATACACCAATTTTACAACATTGAGAAGCCCACGATTTTCGGATTGCCTCCACAAAAACACTGCTAACTTTGGTTTGGAAATGTGCTTGGTAAACCCATTAAGATTAGGATGTACCTTCAATTCAACCGACCAAGACCAAGCATCGTCTTCACATGGTTGTAAATGTATGGAACTAACCTCTTTCCACACCTCTAAAACTTGATGAAGCATGGCGATTTTAATGGGGTTATTTATGTCATTGAGCCACATTCCGTTTGGGAGCACTTGATCCACAATACTCCTTGCTCTAGGTACGTAACGGGTTTATTTTGTTGATTTTTCTATTCCTTGTATTTACACATGATTACTTTTATGTAACTGAATCATAATATTAAAAATAATAATAATAATTTAGGTTTTATTGATTCCTCCACCTAAAAATAATAATAATGTATGAACGTATCCCCTTTAAGGGATATCATTTCCATTTGTTCTATGGTCCTAGTGTGATGTCCTTTGCCTTTTGGTTCCATTGTAGACTGATTGAGATGATGGAGGAAAGAAAATCCGAGATGATGTTCCAATAGAAGTAACTAGTGTTCATGTGGTTCCAAGTTGACATCTAGCACCGGGACAACGGTTCTAGGAATATGCTGGGATTGTGCAATTTGACTTGCCCCGGGGTGGAGAGGCAGCAGCCATTTCCACATTGGGACCTGGGCAACCCCACTGTGGCATTGTTCTAAGGCGGAAACTAACCCAACACTTTGTTTGTGTCTTTTTTCCCTAGCATGTTGTACTAACAAATATAATTATCGATTGATCCATGATCAAGAAGATTGGAACACCACGTCACATCTGGGGTCAAAACCCTTGTCCTGGCTGTATGGGATGAGATCAGTGGCGGCAAACTTGTGTCATTACCTTGTTGAAGGAGTTGTCTACTTGTTGAGTTGGTCTTTGTTTGTTTGTCTCTACATCCAGCTATATGTGGCGATGATGACATGAGGACATTTATCTTCATGAAGACGTTGCTATGGAAGAAGTCGACTTAGTCGTTGGTGTTTTCCATATATCGTACGTGATGTTTCAGCTGTAGTTACCTTTGTTATGTACTCTACTTAATAATCAGCAATAGAGGTTATATGCATCACTTTGATGTAGAGGCCGTGATAAGGGTATGTCTATCGAGGCCCATGACATTGGTACCCCGGGTGATTATTCAGGTCAAGGTGCATGTAGAGTACAGCTTAGAATAGAAGTCAAAGTATAGTTTGTTAGAATAAGGAAACTCCTATGTAAACCGTCATAGATTACGAGTTTGTACCGAACCCGATAGGATCCCGATACCTGGCCACCTATATAAAGGGGCTAGGAGGGACCTGCGAGGTTATCAGAGATTTAGTTTGTACTAAGATTTGTCTCATAAATACACAAATATCGCCTTGTTCGCCTAATACTTTACCTTCGAGGTCATCTGACGCCCCCTTCCCCCGATCTAAAGTCCTTAATCTAGGACATTGCCGAGTTTAACCCTCATCATGCCGGAATTTCAACCCCCTTTTTGAGAAAATGTCTTATGTTCCTTTCGAGGTGCTCATTTTTTGTTACATATTTATTTATCAAGTGTTAATGTTGGTGCAAACTACTCCATGTCTGCAACTCTCCATGAAGTAGAACAGTATTGAAATGAGAAATATACAACAATGATCTTTATTATTTAAAAATTGGACGCTGAACTAGTCTCACTTAAGCAGTCCATGTTTAATAAAAAAAAAGTTAGAATCTCGTGTGTCAAATAGGCTTACTTCTAAAATATGGAGTCAGTTTCAAAAAATCTCCTTGAGAATAAGCACCTTAAGGATAAACTTTGTAACAAAAAAAGGTAAACCGGATTACTCCATTATTTATTCTGATGAAGTATACTTCCCTGTGCAATACATTTACAGAAAACTTAGCATACACACACATTAATAACATGAAAATTGGACAAGATTGGAGTTCTCCATGCATCGGTTTGTGTTTTTATCTCCGCAATCCTAACAAATACCCCATTGTTGGGGTTCCATGCAAATAACAAAATTTATTTCCATGCAACCCTGAATTGTCCAAGGATCTATCTACTAGAAATGTTGTAACGGTAAACAGTAGTTCGGAGACGTACCCTCGTATACTGAATGCGGGGATTACGCTCCCGCACAAGCATGGACGATGAAGACGACGTAGCCGACCTCAAGGTCGTGAATATCTTGGAGCAACGACTCCGGTGCCACACGAGTGGCACCTCCACGTACTCGCACACATATGGCGATCATGATGACTCCCGGAATCCCTGTCCCAGTCAATATTGCGGAAGTAGATGGTATTGGACAGGGATCCGGAAACTCCACAGCACGACGGTGTGTAGAAATGGTGAGATCTCCTACCTACGCAGCCCTTCAGGAGGCCACGCGGGAGAGAGAGGAGGATGGAGGTGGCTGGCGGCCAAGGAGGTGGTGGGCGACGGCCAGGTGGAGGAGGTCTCGTGGGAGTTGTGTGTTCTCCTCCTCCCATGGGCCCCCTTTATATAGGGGGGAGGGATGCACCCTTGCACCTCCCCCAAGGCACCAAGGGAGGCGGCCAAAGAGGAGGAGGCTAGGGCGGTGGCGGCGGCTGGGGTGGTGCTGCTTGCGGCAGTGTTGATGTAAATCACCGTCTAGTTGGGAACCCCAAGAAGAAGGTATGATCAGTATAGCAGCAAATTTTCCCTCAGTAAGAAACCAAGGTTTATCGTATCCAGGAAAAAGCCAAACGTCTGAAGGTGCTGCCTGCTAGCTTCGCGACAGCTCCGAACAATTTATAAGGTGCCTCGTCCAGGCTTTGCTTTGCAAGCAGCAATGCGGAACCTGCACACAACACAACCAAATACTTTGCTCCCAACTTACGGTGAGGTTGTCAATCTCACCGGTTTGCTGTAAACAAAGGTATAAGCGTATCGAGTGGAAAGCAATAGTAGTATGCGAGAAAGTAAATAATGCGAGTAAAGTAAATAGGTGATAGCAATATAAAGGAAATTGGACCGGGGTCTACAGTTCACTAGTGGAGTCTCTCCATAAGATAAATAACACATGCTGGGTAAACAAATTACAGTTGGGAAATTGATAGAATAAAGATAACGTGCATATGTCGCGAGGATCACTATGAGATTTACTCTGGGCATTACAACAAAATACATAGACCGCCATCCAACTGCATCTATGACTAATAATCCACTCACGGGGATATCGTCCGAATACCCCATGAGTATTAAGTTGCAAACAACAGATAACTGCATTAAGCAAAGTGTGTAATATAAACAAAGCATATGCCCTTGGACATAAGAATGTTGTTTTCTTCCTAATGGCAACAACACATCTATAACCTTAGAGGTTTCTGTCACTCCCCCAGATTAAATAGAGGCATGAATCCAACTATCGAGCATAAATACCCCCTCTTGGAGTCACTAGTACCTACTTGGCCAAGATAGCTACTAACAACGGAGAGCATGCAAGATCATAAACAACATAGAGATAACATAAGATATATGATTCAACACATCAACTCAACATAACACCAATATTCATCGGATCCCAACAAACACAACATGTAGAATTACATAACGGTGATCTCGATCATGTAAGGCAGCTCACGAGGTCTAAACATGAAGCACATGGTGGAGAAGACAACCATCTAGCTACTGCTATGGACCCATAGTCCAAGGTAGACTACTCACTCATCGTGCCGGAGGCACGTGATACGTCTCCAACGTATCTATAATTTTTGATGCTCCATGCTTGTTTTTACACCATTTGCCTAATGTTTCGTTACACTTCGTGGCACTTTTATGCATTTTCCGGAACTAACCTACTAACAAGTCGCCACAGTGCCAGTTCCCTGTTTTCTACTATTTTTGTGTTTCAGAAAAGCTACACAGGAAATATTCTCGGAATTAGACGAAACAAGTTCCTGAAGTCTTAATTTTCCCGGAAGCTTCCAGAGATCCGAAGAGGAGACGGAGTGGGGCCACGAGGGCCCCACACACCAGGGTGGCGTGGCCCAGCCCCTGGCCGTGCCCCCTATGTGTGAGGACGCCTCGGTCCACTCCTGACGTTGCCCCTTCGCCTATAAAGACCCCCCGACGGGAAAAACCTAAGTACCCGATCAATTTTCCAGAAACACATCGCGATCCGCCGCCGTCGTCGACCCGAGATCGGGAGGGTCCAAAAGCTCTTCCCGACACCCTGTCGGAGAGGGGAATCGCCACCGGAGGTCTTCTTCATCGCCATGCTTGCCTCCGGAGCGATGAGTGAGTAGTCTACCTTGGACTATGGGTCCATAGCAGTAGCCAGATGGTTGTCTTCTCCACCATGTGCTTCATGTTTAGATCTCATGAGCTGCCCTATATGATTGAGATCACCGTTATGTAATTCTACATGTTTGGTTTGTTGGGATCCGATGAATATTGGTGTTATGATTGAGTTGCTATACTGAAATATATCTTTTGTTATCTCTATGTTGTTTATGATCTTGCATGCTCTCCGTTGTTAGTAGCTATCTTGGCCGAGTAGTTGCTATTGACTCCAAGAGGGGGTATTTATGCTCGATAGTTGGGTTCATGCCTCTACTTAATCTGGGGGGAGTGACATAAACCTCTAAGGTTGTAGATGTGCTGTTGCCACTAGGGAGAAAACAACATTCATATGCTCGAGGGCATATGCTTTGTTTACATTACACACTTTGCTTAATGCAATTATCTGTTGTTCGCAACTTAATACTCATGGGGTGTTCGGATGATATCCCCGAGAGTGGATTATTAGTCATAGATGCAGTTGGATGGCGGTCTATGTATTTTGTTGTAATGCCCAGAGTAAATCGCATAGTGATCTTCTTGACATATCACGTTATCTTTATTCTATCAATTGCCCAACTGTAATTTGTTTACCCAGCATGTGCTATTTATCTTATGGAGAGACACCACTAGTGAACTGTGGACCCCGGTCCTATTTCCATCATATTGCTATCACCTATTTACTTTACTCGCACTATTTACTTTACTTGCATACTTCTACTATTTTCCACTCGATACGCTCATACCCTTTGTTTCAAGCAAACCGGTGAGATTGATAACCTCATCGTAAGTTGGGAACAAAGTACTTGGTTGTGTTGTATGCAGGTTCCACGTTGCTACTCGCAAAGCAAAGCTTGGACGAGGCGCCCTATAAATTGTCCGGAGCTGTCGCGAAGCTTGCAAGCATCACCTTCAGTCGTATTGGCTTTTTCTTCTTCGAACGATAAACCTTGGTTTCTAACTGAGGCAAAAACTTGCTGTTGTGCTCATCATACCTTGCGCTTGGGGTTCCCAACTGCCTGGCCATAATCATCATCATCAACTACACGCTAGCCATCAGCAAGCATGGCGATGAAGAAGACCTCTGGTGGCGATTCCCCTCTCTGGCAGGGTGCCGGGAAGAGCTTCTAGACTCCCGATCTCGGGTCGATGACGGTGGCGGATCGCGATGTGTTTCTGGAAAATTGATCGGGTATTTAGGTTTTTCCTGTCGGGGGGTCTTCATAGGCAAAGGGGCAGCGTCATAGGTGGACCAGGGGGTCTCACCCATAGGGGGCGCGTCCAGGGGCTGGGCCGCGCCCCCTCATGGTGAGGCTGGCCCCTGGCTCGGCTCCTTCTCCTCTTCGTTGTTCTGGAAGCGTCGTTTAATATCTGGACGTTCAGCTTTTGTTTCGTCCAATTCTGAGAATATTTCCTATGTAACTTTTCTGAAACACAAAAACAGCAGAAAATAGGGAACTGGCACTGTGGCATCTTGTTAATAGGTTAGTTCCGGAAAATGCATAAAAACGCCATGAAGTGTAACGAAACACTAAGGAAATGGTGTAAAAACAAGCATGGAGCATCAAAAATTATAGATACGTTTGAGACGTATCAACATCCCCAAGCTTAACTCCTGCTCGTCCTCGAGTAGGTAAGTGATAACAAAAGAAATAATTTTTGAGGTGACATGCACCTACATAATCTTGATCATCTATGTAAAGCATTGAGTGCTGGGATAAAAAGAACTTAAAACATGGGCATGAAAGATATAATCTTGATAGAAGAAACTTAGAAACCATGTTATAACATGAAAAAGAACACAAATGAAAGATCATGAAAATGAAACAATGAAAGTCAAACGTGTGTTCAAATCATATGGAAAAACATACAAATGGTTTTCAGCTTGTCCTTCATGAGAGAGCAAAACATAAATGCATAGGACACCTTCAAGTTTAAGAGGGCGACTAGATACAAGTAATTTAAGAACAAGTGAAACCATAGTCATGAATCAATCAATGAAAACTTTGGGACAATGCACATTATACTCAGAATGACAACTATGCTCTCTTAGACGGTGCATAAGATAGAAGGTGGTGACTCAACATAAAAGTAAAAGAAAGGCCCTTCGCAGAGGGAAGCAGTGATTGCAAGTTTTATAAACCTTTAAAAATTATGGTACTTACTAGCTTTGAGATCTCATTGCCCCCATCATAAGCATCTTGAATGGTTAAAGTTAATGCGAATACACTTATAATGCATATACTTGACAAATCATAAGTTGAAAACCTCGTGTCCCGTGAAGTACGAATACCCAAACCTCATGCTACTCGACTTAGATTCCCAAGCAAGCTCTTGTCATTGTAAGTATACACGTATCATCGAGAACCGCCAACGGGGTACCTCCGTGCCCGATGACATGGAACAAGCCCACATCAAAATGACAGGACAAACAGACAATGAACACCTCGACATCTCTTTTATTTACCATTGGTATAGCTTTTTATTGTGAGATGCGTCGTTGAATGTTCACTATGGGAATGCTGTAAATTTCCACCATGAATTATGCATGGCTTAGATTAGTGATACGTCTCTAACGTATCTATAATTTTTGATGCTCCATGCTTGTTTTTACACCATTTGCTTAGTGTTTCGTTACACTTCATGGCACTTTTATGCATTTTCCGAAACTAACCTATTAACAAGTCGCCACAGTGCCAGTTCCCTATTTTCTGCTATTTTTGTGTTTCAGAAAAGCTACACAGGAAATATTCTCGGAATTGGATGAAACCAAAGCCAGTCGCCCAGAATTTCACCGAAGCTTCCAGAGAACCGAAGAGGAGACGGAGTGGGGCCACGAGGGCCCCACACACCAGGGCGGCGTGGCCAAGGGCTGGGCCGCACCCCCTATGTGTGAGACTGCCTCGGTCCACTTCTGACGATGCCCCTTCGCCTATAAAGACCCCCCGACGGGAAAAACCTAAATACCCGATAACTTTTCCAGAACACATCGCGATCCGCCGCCGCCGTCGACCCGAAGATCGGGAGAGTCCAGAAGCTTTTCCCGGCACCCTGCCAGAGAGGGGAATCACCACCAGAGGTCTTCTTCATCGCCATGCTTGCCTCCAGAGCGATGAGTGTGTAGTCTACCTTGGACTATGGGTCCATAGCAGTAGCTAGATGGTTGTCTTCTCCACCATGTGCTTCATGTTTAGATCTCATGAGCTGCCGTACATGATTGAGATCACCATTATGTAATTCTACATGTTTGGTTTGTTGGGATCCGATGAATATTGGTGTTATGCTTGAGTTGATATACTGAAATTTATCTTATGTTATCTCTATGTTGTTTATGATCTTGCATGCTCTCCGTTGTTAGTAGCTATCTTGGCTAAGTAGTTGCTAGTGACTCCAAGAGGGGGTATTTATGTTCGATAGTGGGTTCATGCCTCTATTTAATCTGGGGGAGTGACCGAAACCTCTAAGGTTGTAGATGTGCTATTGCTACTAGGGGGAAAACAACATTCATATGCTCGAGGGCATATGCTTTGTTTACATTACACACTTTGCTTAATGCAATTATCTGTTATGCGCAACTTAATACTTGTGGAGTTCTTGGATTGATTCGCCACAAGTGGATTATTAGTCATAGATGTAGTTGGATGGCGGTCTATGTATCTTGTTGTAATGCCCAGAGTAAATCTTATAGTGATCCTCTCATCATATGCACGTTGTCTTGATTCTATCAATTGCCCAACTGTAATTTGTTTACCCAGCATGTATTATTTTGTCTTATGGAGAGACACCACTAGTGAACTGTGGACCCCGGTCATATTTCCTTTATATTGCTATCACCTGTTTACTTTACTCGCACTGTTTACTTTACTGGCATACTATTATCACTTTCCACTCGATACGCTCATACCCTTTGTTTCAAGCAAACCGGTGAGATTGACAACCTCATCGTAAGTTGGGAACAAAGTATTTGGTTGTGTGTGTGCAGGTTCCATGTTGCTACTGGTTGAAGACGCGCTAACAAGAAATCGTTAACGGCGCCCTTGTTAGAGCATCACACAGCTAGTGGGCATCACCTTCAGTAGTATTTCGACCTCCTCCTGGACGATTAAACCTTGGTTTCTTACTGAGGGAAAAGCTTGCTACTATATTCATCACACCTTGCTCTTGGGGTTTTCCAACTGGCCGGTAATTTACTCGGCTTCATCAATTAGCGGCCCAGGCGTTTCTCTAACACATATACAAACTCCATGATCCCGCAAGATTCCCAAATTATTTCACATCGCGAGTATCCATAAACAAAAGATCACGATATCAACTCAAATAAGAAGTGCAATGTTGGAAGCTTGCCCCATGACGGCATGGCTGGACTAATTTCCAACTTACAACTTGCAAGCATAACAACTCAACATAAGAGAGCCACAATGTCAAATTTTTAAAAAAGAGAAAAGTAAAGTGTGCCATCAGGTTCGTGAGAGCTTTACTAACCAATTTTCGCATAACACCAAAAAGAGTTTAATTTGAAGGATAGATAAAAGCAAGTCAAATGTACTTTGGAATAGCAAATTGCTAATAGGTATGTATGGTGGACACATTGGAATAACTTGGTTTTTAGGAGTTGGATGCACGAGTAGAGCTCATACTCAGTACAAAATGAGGGCTAGCAAAAGACTGGGAGCGACCAACTAAGAGAGCAATAACAACCATAATCATGCATAGCGACAAAGCAACATTAAAAGAAGTATAAGATGGCATCAAAACTCAAAAACTAAATGATCATAAAGGCTTATGACGACTTTGTATGAGTCTAACATATGTGAGCATGCGCCAAGTCAACCCAAATAAAGCATCAAAGGAGAAAACCAAAATAATGCTTCCAAATAATAAAAACAACGCATGATTTTTTCAAAGGCTCATTAAGCAATCTCAGTCATTTGAGACAAGTCATGCTACAGAAAAACCACTAAGCATACTATCAAAATGATATGAAGCACGACATGAAAAAGTATAAGCCGCAGTCTAAACAAGCTCCTTTTTGTACCACTTTTTTGCATAATTTTTTTTCTCTTTTCCAACACCATTCGAACCTTTTTGAAACAACTCTTTTGATGAAAACCAACATGGACCAGAGGTCAAAATACACCTTGATATAAAGATATAATAAGATCTGAACAAAAATCAAGGCGAAAAACGAAAGCTAAATGCAGTTCTAGAAAAAGAGAACACTCGTTGAACGATAAGAGTGAAAAACGGAGTGTTCTTGGCAAATGAAAAGCAGGGCAACTTCTCCAAAGGAAATTTTTGGGGGTCCAACCATTTATTGTAGCAAACAAAACTAAACAAAACTGAAAACTAAAACAACTAACGCTCCAAGAAAAACACATAATGCATAAAGCAATAAAAATATAGCGTGTTGAAAGGTGACCTGAATTTTGCCAATGAAGAAGGGGTGCCTCGGGGGCATCCCCAAGCTTTGACGCTTGTACTTCTTGGATATTTCTTGGGGTGACAAGGGCATCCCCAAGCTTGAGCTTTTGTCCATTCTTAAACTCATCTCATCATTCTCCAATCCCTACACTTGAAAACTTCCTTCATACAAAACTAAACACAATTCTATTAGCAACATTAGTGTAAGCATAATAATGAATCAAACCCTTTTTGCTTCAGATTTCAACTCAAAACCACCACATATAAAGCATATACTACTGTAGCAACTTCCCCAAAAGTTCCGTGATCAAAAGAACTCAAAAAGAAAGCGATAAAGAGGCAAACACAAATAGTGGCAGAAATATGTCAAAATAGAACAACTGACAAAGGTTGATTTTTTGAGGGTTTTTTGTTGCTCAAATCAAAAAGTGTATAGCTAATGAAAGTTTGGATATAACCTGGGGCATATGCACAAGAAATCGCAGGTCAAAAAGATATTCTGAGAATTTTCACGAATTTTTACGGTGCAGCACCGAAATCTGTTTCAGGACAGCAACATCCCCAAATCTTACCTCACTCAAATTAGAGGCTTCTCTTGGCACAGAAACGAAATAAAAAGGATAAAGAGCAGTTATTATAGTAGTAATAACTTCCAAGACTCAAATAAAAGAAAAAGTACTGAAAGTAAAACAATGGGTTATCTCCCAAGAGTGCTTTTCTTTAACGCCTTTGAGCTAGGCGCAGAAAGTGAAAATCAATTAATATCAAGTGATGAAGCATCAAGCTCATAATTTGCTCTAAGAATAGAGTCAAAAAGTAATTTCTTCCTTTTCCTAGGGAAGTGTTCCATACCTTTCTTGAGTGGGAATTGATATTTGATGGTGCCTTCCCTCATATCAATAATGGCACCTACAGTTCGAAGAAAGGGTCTTCCCAAAATAATAGGACATGAAGCATTGCATTCAACATCCATGACAAGAAAATCAACGGGAACAAGGTTATTGTTAACCATAATAAGAACATCATTAATCCTTCCCAAAGTTTTCTTCTTAGCAACATCAGCAATAGGAACATCATAATAACACTTTTTAAGAGGTGGTAAATCAAGCATGTCATAAATTTTTCTAGGCATGATATAAATACTAGCACCTAGATCACATAAAGCATGACAATCAAAACCATTAACATGCATATCAATGATGGGTTCCCAACCATCTTCTAACTTCTTGGGAATAGAAGCTTTTTGCTTCAACTTTTCATCCCTAATTTTCATGAGAGCATTGGTAATATGCTTAGTAAAAGCAACATTTATAGGACTAGCATTAGGAGTCAAAGCAAGCTTTTGCAAAAACAAAATAACTTCAGATATATTGCAGCCATCAACATCAAAATCATTAAAGGAAATAGAGCTATCATCTCCTACACTCCGAAAAATTCCAGCACTCTTTTGAGAAAAAGTTTTTGTTGTTTTGGGCTTTTTAACACTAGGAGTAGGAGTTTTCTCTACACCAATCAAAGTAAGAGGATTGCTAGCATTTGGAACAACATCATTAGAGGTAGTAATGGTACATACCTTCATCTTTCTAGCCATCTCATCTTCTCTTTCCCACCTGGCATGCAATTCTGCTAACATCCTAACATTTTCATCAATTCTAACTTGGATAGCATTAGCAGTGGCAAAAGTATTGTTGTCTTTTACCTCATTAGTCAACACTTTTAATTTCAAAATTTCAACATCAAGAGCAAGGCTATCAACTTTAGAAGCAAGAATATCAATTTTGCCTAACTTTTCCTCAACAGACTTATTAAAAGCAGTTTGCTTACCAATGAAGTCCTTGAGCATTACCTCAAGCTCAGAGGGCGCGGCCCTAGTGTTGTTGGAGGAATTACCATAAGAGTTGCCATAACCATTACCATTGGTAGAAGGATACGGCTTATAATTGTTACTAGCAAAATTATTCCTATAAGCATTGTTGTTGAAATTATTATTTCTAATGAAGTTTACATCAACATGCTCTTCTTGAGCAACCAAAGAGGCCAAAGGAACATTATTAGGATCCACATGAGTCCTATCATTAGAAAGCATAAGCATTATAGCATCAATCTTATCACTCAAGGAAGAGGTTTCCTCAACAGAATTTACCTTCTTACCATGTGGAGCTCTCTCGGTGTGCCATTCAGAATAATTTACCATCATATTGTCGAGAAGCTTGGTTGCGGTGCCCAAGGTAAGGGACATAAAAGTGCCTCTAGCAGCTGAATCCAATAAATTTCTTGAAGAAAAATTTAGTCCTGCATAAAAAGTTTGGACAATCATCCAAGTAGTCAGTCCATGAGTAGGGCAATTCTTTATCATAGATTTCATTCTTTCCCAAGCCTAAGCAACATGTTCATTATCAAACTGGCTAAACTTCATAATATTGCTACGCAAAGCTATAATCTTAGCAGGAGGATAGTATCTTCCAATAAAAGCATCCTTACACTTAGCCCATGAATCAATACTATTTTTAGGCAAAGACAGCAACCAATCCTTAGCTTTTCCTCTCAAAGAAAAAGGAAACAACTTAAGATTAATAATATCACTCTCTACATCCTTATATTTCTGCATCTCACATAGCTCAACAAAATTGTTGAGATGAGCTGCAGCATCATCAGTACTAGCACCATAAAATTGCTCTTTCATAACAAGGTTCAATAAAGCAGGTTTAATCTCATAAAAATCAGCAGCAGGAGCAGGTGGCGCAATAGGAGTGCAGATAAAATCACTATTATTAGTGCTAGTAAAATCACACAACTTGGTGTTCTCATGAGTACCCATTCTAGCAAAGCTAAAAGCAGACAAGTAAAAACAACTATAAAGGAAACTAATTTTTTTATGTTTTTGATAAAACGATGCAAGTTAAAATAAAGTAAAGCAAAACAATAAACAAAGTAAAGGATGTGTGCGTGAAACTCCCCTTGCGGAAGTCATCTTTTTCCCCGGCAACGGTGCCAGAAAAATTCTTGCTGCTTGCGGCGGTGTTGATGTAAATCACCGTCCAGTTGGGAACCCCAAGAGGAAGGTATGATGAGTATAACAGTAAATTTTCCCTCAGTAAGAAACCAAGGTTTATCGTATCCAGGAAAAAGCCAAACATCTGAAGGTGATGCCTGCTAGCTTCGCGATAGCTCCGGACAATTTATAAGGCGCCTCGTCCAGGCTTTGCTTTGCAAGCAGCAACGTGGAACCTGCACACAACACAACCAAATACTTTGCTCCCAACTTACGATGAGGTTGTCAATCTCACCGGTTTGCTGTAAACAAAGGTATGAGCGTATCGAGTGGAAAGCAATAGTAGTATGCGAGAAAGTAAACAATGCGAGTAAAGCAAACAGGTGATAGCAATATAAAGGAAATTGGACCGGGCTCCACAGTTCACTAGTTGTGTCTCTCCATAAGATAAATAACACATGCTGGGTAAACAAATTACAGTTGGGCAATTGATAGAATAAATATAACGTGCATATGTCGGGAGGATCACTATGAGATTTACTCTGGGCATTACAACAAAATACATAGACCACCATCCAACTGCATCTATGACTAATAATCCACTCGCGGGGATATCGTCCGAACACCCCATGAGTATTAAATTGCGAACAACAGATAACTGCATTAAGCAAAGTGTGTAATCTAAACAAAGCATATGCCCTTGGACATAAGAATGTTGTTTTCTCCCTAGTGGCAACAGCACATCTACAACCTTAGAGGTTTCTGCACTCCCCCAGATTAAATAGAGGCATGAACCCAACTATCGAGCATAAATACCCCCTCTTGGAGTCACTAGTATCTACTTGGCCAAGATAGCTACTAACAACGGAGATCATGCAAGATCATAAACAACATAGAGATAACATAAGATATATGATTCAGCACATCAACTCAACATAGCACCAATATTCATCGGATCCCAATAAGCACAATAGGTAGAATTACATAACGGTGATCTCGATCATGTAAGGCAGCTCACGAGATCTAAACATAAAGCACATGGTGGAGAAGACAACCATCTAGCTACTGCTATGGACCCATAGTCCAAGGTAGACTACTCACTCATCGCGCCGGAGGCAAGCGTGGCGATGAAGAAGACTTCTGGTGGCGATTCCCCTCTCCGACAGGGTGCCGGGAAGAGCTTCTGGACCCTCCCGATCGCGAGTCGGCGACGGCGGCGGATCGCGATGTGTTTCTAGAAAATTGATCGGGTATTTAGGTTTTTCCCGTTGGGGGGTCTTTATAGGCGAAGGGGCAGCGTCAGAGGTGGACCAGGGGGTCTCACCGATAGGGGGCGCGGCCAGGGGCTAGGCCGCGCCCCCTCATGGTGAGGCTGGCCCCTGGCTCGGCTCCATCTCCGCTTCGGTATTCTGGAAGCTTCGTTCAATATCTGGACATTCTGCTTTTATTTTGTCCAATTCCGAGAATATGTCCTGTGTAACTTTTCTGAAACACAAAAACAGCAGAAAATAGGGAACTGGCACTGTGGCATCTTGTTAATAGGTTAGTTCCGGAAAATGCATAAAAACGCCACGAAGTGTAACAAAACACTAAGCAAATGGTGTAAAAACAAGCATGGAGCATCAAAAATTATAGATACGTTTGAGACATATCAGGTGGGGCCAAGCCAGCCCCCTAAACCCTAACCCTAGCCTGCCTGGGCTAGGGGCCCAAGGCTCCCCTCTGTTCTTCCCTTGATGGGCTTCTTTTCTGAAAAGGGCCCATTAGGTGTTTTCCCTATTTTTAATTATTTAGTTAATATTAATTCATTTAATTAATATCAATTAACTCATAATTAAATCTCCATCACTCCGAAACACTTTAGGACTTCATCGAAACTCTTTCGAACTCCACCGAAACTATTTCGGACTCCACCAAAACTATTTCAGAATCTACCAAAACTACTTCGGACTTAGTTGGAACGATTCTCTCTCTCATAAATCATCACACGGTGTTTCCGAATATTATCAAACCATCTCGAGCATCGAGATCCCTTCAGTGTGTTACCCGACGGTTCGAGAATGCTACAGACATTATGGAGAACTCTCTCTAGTAAATGATCATCAATCGGATCTAGAGTTCCATGATGATCACTGTGCATTCTATGAAGTTCTTTTAGTCATTGAACCATAAGCGTCAATGTACCTTTCCCTTTGCTTCACTGATACTAGCATAACCTAAGATCTGATCATCGGTATTCCCAATACCTCGTTCAATCTTATTACTGGCTATTGTTATTTACTGATACGTCTCAAACGTATCTATAATTTTTGATGCTCCATGCTTGTTTTACACCATTTGCCTTATGTTTTGTTACACTTCGTGGCGTTTTTATGCGATTTCTGGAACTAACCTATTGACAAGATGCCACAATGCCAGTTCCCTGTTTTCTGCTGTTTTTGTGTTTCAGAAAAGCTACACAGGAAATATTCTCGGAATTGGATGAAACAAGTTCCCAAACTCCTATTTTTTCCGAACGAAGGACGAGGACCGAAAGAGAGCCGGAGGGGAGCCAGGGGCCAGCCTCACCATGAGGGGGCGCGGCCCAGCCCCTGGCCGTGCCCCCCTGTGGTGAGACCCCCCTGGTCGCCTCCTGACGATGCCCCTTCTCCTATAAGAAGCCTCTCGACGGAAAAACCTAAATCAATCGGCGTTTTTCCCAGAATAGTTCCGCAGCTCCGCCGCCGTCGAAGACAAATTTCGGGGGACAGAAGTCTCTGTTCCGGCGCCCTGCCGGCACAGGGAAGTGCCCCCAGAGCCATCTCCATCGGTCTCCATCGCCGTCTCCGCCGTCTCCATCGACCTCACCGCCATCTCCATCAACCTTGCTGTCTCCTATGATGATGAGTGAGTAGTTCTCCCCCGAGGCTGAGGGCTCTACCGGTAGCTATGTGGTTCACCTCTCTCTCCCATGATGTGATCTTTATGTGATCGTGAGTTTTGTATCTAGTTGAATTGGTAGATGCTATTATTCAGATATTATGCTACTCCCGTGCTTTATATTTGTAATCTCTGGAGATACCTTGTATCATGGTGTGAAGGTGACTAGTGTGCGCATCATGTGTATCTTTTTGGTTAATGTCTCTATGAATTGTTGGTGTTTGTTGGAACCATCTAATGCGTTCATGGTGATAGTGTGGGATAATCTAGTTTGGGTACATACGGACTTTGAGGAGTGCTTCGTAGCCCTACGCATAATTAGTGTTCGTTTTCTATTGGAGAATTGTTTTGAGTTGCATATTGATGATAGTATCTATTGGTTCAATTATGTTATATTTGTTGAGAGTGTGTCCACTAGTGAAAGTATGATCCCTAGGCCTTGTTTCCAAGCATTGCACACCGTTTCCTTTCAGTTTCGTTACATGTTTGCTCGCAGCGATACTTATTTCATATTATAGTTACTACTTATAATCATCACTACTACTTGTATTTCACTATCTCTTCACCGAACTAGTGCACCTATATATCTGACAAGTGTATTGGGTGTGTTGGGGACACAAGAGACTTTCTGTATCGTAATTGCAGGGTTGCTTGAGAGGGATAGCTTTGACCTCTTCCTCCCTGAGTTCGATAAACCTTGGGTGATCCACTTAAGGGAAACTTGCTGCTGCTCTACAAACCTCCGCACTTGGAGGCCCAACACTGTCTACAAGAACAGACGCGTGCGTAGACATCAAGCTCTTTTCTGGCGCCGTTGCCGGGGAGGTAAGGTAAAAGGTACTCGCATCCTCCTGTGTGAGTGCTCGGAGTAATTTCCTTTAGATTCTGCAATTATATCTTTTTTGTTTCTTGTTTTTATTTTCACTAGTTAGGCTTAATGGAAAGTAAAGAGTTCTTTAGTCTTTTTCCTGAGTTTAGATTTGAAGAGAAAATTGAAAAACCTTTGGAGCTTATTTCGCATAGCAATGTTATTAGTACGAATGCTTTGAATACCGTTATTGCTAATGCTATAGAAAAGTCTAAGCTTGGGGAAGCTGGTTTTGTTAAGCATGATATTTTTAGTTCCCCAGCTTTAGTGGAGAAAGTTTGCTCTGATGATATTTTATCTCCCTTATGTGATGTTCCTTCTTATGATGATATGTTTGAAGAATATGCTTTGCGAAATAGTTGTTCTCTAGCTTGTGATGATACTAAACCTCTAGTGAGGTTTATAAAGATAAACCTTCTAGTGAGGTTTATAAAGATAGGAATTACATTTACAATTTTCATCCGCATGAGGGAGAAAGCATTGCCCAAGCGTGGGGAAGATTGAAGTTACTAATGCACAAATGTCCTATTCATGATCTTCCCCGTAATATTGTTATTAATAATTTTTATGCAAGGCTTTTAGGATATTACAAGGACTATCTAGATGCATGCTTTGATGGGTCTTTCACAAGCAAGGATGTTGACACCAAGTGGGATGTGATTGAAACAATTTAAAACAATATTAAAGGTTGGGATAGCGACAAAGGTAAAGGATCAGGTATGAATTACGAGTTTAATTGCATTAAGTCTTTCGCTGAAACTGCTGATTTTCAAGAGCTTAGTGCTAAGTATGGTCTTGATCCTCAAATTATGATTGATTGTTTTAAAGCCTTTGCTTCCCATATTAATGTTCCTAAAGGAAATGGGGACGTGTATCATGAACCTTTTAAGGACACTTGCATAGAAAGTGATATTGTTGTTGATGATTGCAATAAACATGCTCGAACTTCTAAAAGTCCTATTTCTTATAAGCATGTTAATTTTTGTGGAGTACATAGACCTTGTGAACAGAGTCACAACAAGGAAGATTATTGTGTCCACCACGCAAATGAAGAAATCACAATGTGGCACAAGGCTATAGGCGAGCTCGGTAAAAAGGTTTGTAAGCTTTATCCTTTTCTTTGTAAACATTGCGATGACATAGGTCATTTTAATTTCTAATGCTCAAGCCCTAATAGTTACTCTTCTAGTACCGCAAGTTTATATCGTGATGACAAGATTACTCTCAATCAGCATGATGAGCTCACTTTGTTCTTGGCGTGTGAAGAGATATCTAGAAAGATTTCTTTGGTAGACATGAATGATGTTGATATTAATAGCACCCTTCGTGGTTGTCATCTCTATTGTGTTAAAGATTGCCTCGCAAATACTTACATACAAAACCTTATAAAACATGATGTTTTGCCAAGCTATGATAGGACTGATAGATGTTTTTATCTTATTAATAGAGAGGAGGAATCCTCCAAAGTTTCTTCTGTTGTTTCTGTCAGTAAACCAGATTATGTGGAGAAGATGCCTTTCCCTCCTAAAGGATATGTGGAGAAGATGCCCTTCAAGTCTCTCCCTCCTAAAGGAGAGAGTAAGAAGAGTATGAAGAAGAAGAAGAGATGAGTAAAAGGCGAGAGGACATGGTATCTTTCCCTAAGCATTATGATCCTAGTATAGATTATGATAATTCTAATTGGGATGATGTTCCCATGCCTGTTACCTATGTTAGTGATCATGATTGGGAAAAGCACTCTACTTTTGATATTGAAAATCTTTTTGGTACCAATTCTATGGTTAATAATTGTTGTACCATTAGTACTATCCATGTTCCTTCTTATGATGATATGTTTGATGAATATGCTTAGCAAAATAGCTGTTCTCTAGCTTGTGATGATACTAAACCTCTAGTTTATGATGGTTATGATGATGGGTATAATATTTTCAGTTCACCTACTTTTGAGGAGAAAATTAGTTATGATTACAATATGCCTCCTGTTTTTGATGATTATGGTGATGAGAATAATTATTCTGTTGAATCTGCTCCTACTACGATTGTTCATGTGGGAAGTATTAATTCTTTTATGCATGTGGCTCATGATAGGGATGCTTTATATGATAGTTATATTGTTAGTTCTATTCATGATGCTACTGAAAGTTATTATGAGAGAGGGAAACATGGTTTGATGGATCTCAACAATATTGAGTTTTCCCTCTTTATGTTGCAATTCTTGAAGTTATACTTGTTTTGTCTTCCTATGCTTTTTGCTTTGCGCTTTCAAGACTTGTCTCTTTACAAGGCTATTTTTCATAGGAAGTGGTTTAGATTTAAATGTGTTTCATATTTGCTTTTTGATGCTCTCTCTTGCTTCAAGTTCTTATATAACGCCTTTGCCTTAAGCTCTTTTATGGTGCCTATATGAGCATCTTTACAAATTACTGCGCCTAGCTCAAAGGCATTAAAGAAAAGCAATCTTGGGAGATAACCCATTGTTTATTTTCAGTACTTTTTCTTTTATTTGAGTCTTGGAAGTTGTAATACCCCGGTTTTCATAAAACATAGATATCATATAAGTTAGATATGTTGACCATTTTTTATGACATTTTAAATTACAAGTCGTATGAGAAATCTGAGATCGTGATCAAGGTCGTCTCATAGCGCTATTGAAAACAACTATATGTTTGATCAATTCTAAGTTCTGGGTGGTGGAAAATTCAGGGAATCTATATATTTTATAGTATATTTTCTCATTAGCTTGTGAAGTCCAAAAATATTAGGAATCAGAAAAAAGGAAAAAAAAAACAGGTACTCCCTCTGTCCCAAAATGTAAGGCGTCTAAGCTTTAGCTAAAAGTCAATATCTTCTAAGTTTGACCAAGTTTTCACGAAATAATATGAATATCTATAATATCAAATAGACATTTTAAGAAACTATACTTTCTGGTGAATCTATTAATATTGATTTGCTATTAGGAATGTTTATATTTTTATGTATAAATTTGGTCAAACTTAAAATATGTTGACTTTTGACTAAAGCTTAGACGGCTTACATTTTGGGATGGAGGGAGTATATAGCATCCCAACCCAGCCGGCCCTTATCCTCGCGATGCGTTCTTGCCTCCACACCATCCCACCGCCAACTCCTCCAGGCGCCAACCCGCGCCTTGCCGAAGGGCATCGATGCCGCGACCGCCAATCGCCAAGCCCGCCGTACGCACGCGTACTAATCCCAGGATTGCAGGCCCGAGTGATGCCGCACCATCGCAAAGATCACCACATGCTGGAGCTTCTACATTGATTGGTTTGATTCCTTCTAGCTGTCCCGCAGTTTCTTTTCCTAGTAGCGATTTAGTAGTCTGGACTGTTTAGTACCCGTAGTTGCAATCTTGACTCAGCCTTGAATCTCTCATATGGGCGTATGATTTTACCTAGCAGTGGCTTGGTCAGATTTTATATTAAATAAATATATGCTGCCTATCTGAGACGGGTAACTCTATTAATTAAATCCTAGTTTTGTTTACAAATCTGAGTACTAGTATTGAATCGATTCTGGTGGTTTGCATATCTTGGCTTCTGGTGATTATCTCATCTAGGAAGTTGGTACACACGCATATATAAGCCTTGGACTAGGAATTTCTGTCAGTTGTAAAACTGGTTTTCTGTTGCCCACTAAAAACACTCATCAAATATACGATCTTGGTGGTTGACCCACTGTAGTGTCCAACGCGTACAGCTTAGTACCACTGCTATCGCGTTAGCCTAGTATAGTATTTCTGACCGCATTTTTATCAGCAGGTGTGAGGTTTTCCGATGACGGTATGATATTCTTCCGCTGAACGTTGAGCTTTAAGGCAAGTGCATGCTGACTTTTTATATGGTTCGCCCGTTGTTGGGTTGTTTTCAATTGCTTGTTGTATTTGATGTGGCTCGATTCCGATGTCATTGGATTTTGGTGTTTTGGGATATGTGTAGCCTGGTGCGGTGAGAACTGTTCCACATGTGCTATTTCGTGTCGGTCGGTGAATTTCTGTTACATGTGGGCTACTCCGTTGTGCTAGAGCCAGGTTGGTGAAATTCTGTTTCACGTGCGCTACTCTGTTTTGGTCGGTGAATTTTGTTGCACGTGGGCTACTCCGGAGTGCTCATTGGGAATCATGGGGAACTTGTTGGATTCAGTGGAACTTGTGATCTGAGCATTTCTCCTGTTGTCGTGATTATGTTTCTTTAAGGCTTTGTATTGTACTTGGCTGAGTATTGTTTACTCACACTTGTTCTTTTCTTGTTGTTGGCTTTATTTGGTTTTCAGGTACTTGCGGCATGCATGGGTGGGAGTAGCACAACTTCTCTTTACACGAAAACACCACACATTATTTATATGATTCACTTTCATGGATACCTCTTGAAGATTTGGTCGCTTCTTTGTCTGTATATTCGTGGTTGGTTTGAGAACTATCGCCAGAGTTTGTGAACCATCTAGTATTGCTACCTGTGGAACATTTATAAATTGCCTGCCGTGGATGCCCCCATATACAAAGGAGGTGTTGTTCCACTTTGTAGTTTTTTCTAAACTTCTCGTTGTTTAGTTAACATGGTAGCATCGTCAGGTAGGTCGATACTTGGGGTGTTACAGTTGGTATCAGAGCCTAGGTTTTAGATCTCTTGTGTAGGTTAATGACTTGAAATTTTGCATGATGTCACATAAGTAATTATAACTTGACATAGGTCTCAAGAAAAGAAAATTTGACACACTTGTGCACATTAGGATGGGTTTTGGGTATTCATTGCATTTACGATTCTGACATGTTTGGTTGTTGTTTTTATTTCTTTGTTATGTCGTCTACTTGTTAGTAGACCGTTACCATAGGAGTCTTGAAGTGTCTCATGTCAGGTGGTAAGATACTCATTGTATGTTTGACTTGCTATTGTTCTTTATTTATTTGACTGGGTCGTATCAATCTTTAGATTGGTTGGTTGGATATTCTCCAAAATACTTTTGTAGTTAGTAGCGGGAGAGGAAAGTTACCTTATTATCCTTAAACTCTCATGAGTGGCTAGATACAAACATTTGGTGTTCATGGTTTGCTTAATGATGTTGCTTTGTTGGATTGAAATCAATATAAAATGTTTTGATTTGATTTGATGACAAATCATAGTATATTTCTCTATAGCGGTTGATGGCAATGAGGAATGACTGGTTTTAGTTGTCTTGAGATGAGTTGAGATTGCTTGGTGATTTTTGAAGTAACCTATGATAGTGTGTACTAAAACCTTGGTCAAGCTGAAGTAATTGTTGGGTTGTTAGTCATGAGGATTTATAGTCTAGAAGGATTTGGCTATGGATATAGCATTTATATGTCTTACATCTTGATTTTTTTTCTCATTTCAGTTTGGCACAAAGAGGATAATTTATTAATTTTTGATTAGTAAGCTAGGTAGTGATGATAAGTTAGTTATAAATGGTTAGATAGATGCTACTTGTCTCAAGTATATTTAGTTTACATCATCATTACGAGTAATTAATGGATGAATTTGAGTAATATAAGGGCACAATATATCAGTGGTTCGTGGACTTGGATAAAGAAAATTGGAATTTAAGTTCGATGGAATAAAAAATGTACACGTTTGAGGATTACCTTTTTTATATTCTCTTTTGGTGATTCAGACTCTTGACAATGATTAATGAATTGGATAATTTTATTAACTATGTACTCTTGAATAATGGGTTGAGGATATATAGTGAGTAATTACATATGTGACTAGTAGGTTGGCGTTGAATTCCCATATGGGAATTTTCATACATAATAATTTGGTTATGCTGCTGCTAGTAGGATGGCTACATTGATACATGGAACTTACTGAATCTGATTATATTTAGATTATTAGCCATTAATGTGAGTGTCAAGGGAGTATGAATTAAATTCGTGATCTTCGGATATACTAGTTGGATTTGTGGAGTATGGTACAATGTGTGAATTTGAAAGACGGGTCCAACTACAAAATAAGTGTTGATTTATCAGTAGTTGGTACATAAGTAAAATGAAAGATGATCAATTTTCAAGCAACCTTGGTAGAATGATAATTTGACTATTGTCATGCCTTGCGCCAAACTTACTGTCCATAGGTTGTTGGTGAAATTAGCAGAGTATTATCAAGAGACATTACATGGATTTTAATATTTGGTTTATGAGGATTGGCATGTTGTTAAATATCATGAATAGTGAATATCGTGGTGTGAGTGCATTTTAGAAGATATTTTATTGTTAGGTCTAGTACTTTACTGGGTTTGGAAGACAAGGATGAAGGTCTGGTCAATGTTTGGTTAGACTGAGTCTGGTTGATTTTCTTGTACTAGTTCCTCTTTTACTTATCGTGGCCATTTGAGTTTCCAGAAGCCCTCTATTTTCTTTAAAAGTGTGTTAAAAAAGTGTGGATCTAATCTTTCAGTGTGCATTCACCGCACTCAGGCTGTGTTTGCTAGAGAGAACCTTTGACAGTAAGCATGTGAGACTGAGTTGCTTTATCTCTTACAGTGAGTTTGTACTATGTTTGTTTGTCAATAAACGTTCTCCGGAGTTTAGGAAGTTGGTAGTTGCTAGAGGATTTTTTTTTTTGGTTGGGAGATGGAAGTGGTTTTGGGCTGGTCAGTTTTCCAACTCTTAGTTTGTCAAACCCATAGGTCAGTGTTTTTACCATTTCTAGTGAAGTTACGGCCAATAGCTAGAAGCTTTATTAGTCAAGTTTATTATTGCAGGTTGATTGAATTAATTGTTTTCTTATGGGTTAAGGGCTGAACTACACATGTGGAATAAAGTGTTGAGACATAAATCAAGTTCATCCCAAAGGGAACTAAATCATTGGATTGTTAACTATAAGATTGTTTGTCTGCCCAAATTGCCATAACCAAGTTTTTCCTATGTTCCTTTTGACATTGCTTGTGAATTCACCATGAGCACTCAAGAAAAAAAACTAGTGATAGTCATCCAACGGATAGAGTTCGTGTTGTGTATTTCTGGCCCAATGTCAATGAGGTCATTTCAACCATTTACTTGTCAGATCCTCCTCATTGTCCATTAGCATTCTGATATTTTTTTGCAAATTTAGATTGTAGCACCCATTTGTTTGTACCTTTATTTTAATTCAATAGTATGAAGTGAGTTAAACCTTTCAATGATTGTTTATGATGCTTCCACAATTGGCTCAAAAGTTCGTGTGATTTTAGGATATAATTACCCTATTAAAAAATTTGTGAGTCGCCCATTGAAATCTTCTTTGTCCCACTAAAAGTGATATGCTAATATTTATTTCAAAAAAAAATCTCCTTGTTTCAAACTACATCTCCATTTTTTTGCTATTCTAGTGATAGGACCTTTCCTTATCCATTAAATGTTCATGTTTTCCAGTTTGAGTCTATCGTGATCCATAAGGTAAATCTTTGTTTCTCTTTTGTCAAGCGTGTTACGTAGGGATATCCACAACTTGAGATGTTCTTGGAAAATCGATAGATTAGTTTCCGTAATGACTTTTTAGTAAATGGTAAATGGGAGTCAACCCCAAACTTTGGATCGTGCCCATGAAATCTGTTTGCTATACGAGGGAGGACGACCGAGTGTTACGTGCGCGATTCACGGATTCACATATGGAGAATAATTTGGGTGCGGGATGGATTGGCCCCCATACCACTTACCCTTATTATTCACTCTTATTATGTTGAAGTGGTGAATCATTGAGCGCCTTTTTCTTTAATACGTGAAAGACGAGAAATTAAAGCATGTAAAATAGAATGGTACAATGTTCCATGTTTAGAAGAGGCAACCACCGCCGGACATAGGAGTTATGGTCAGGATGACCCTACATTTTTTTCCCTAAGAACCTTAGTAGATTTTCACGCTAGTATCCTACATGTTAGTATGTATGTCTTTCTTTGCAATTGATGTTCGAGATTGAAGAATGTTAAGCATTGAGTTCTCCGATAGTGTAGGTCATCCAATTGAAATGCATGATGTACTAGGAATCGTTTAGCTAACCAAGGCACTTTTCCAACTTCTAGAAGTATGGAAAGTTGAGAAGTTATTTGTACCCAAATTTGGAAGAATGTTGAGGCTTAGTACAGCGTTTAACTTCTAAAAACGTGACCAGTCAGAGAGTAAAATCAACCTACAGTATGTGTCCTTTGTCCTTTGGGCCCTATTTTGGGAAGGAAGGTGGGAGGAACTTTTACAGTCCGGAGTATCCTTGTAGTAAAGTTTAGCATCCCACCCTTTGCATGACACCTATTAATGCTTTCTATGGATGACAATTTGGAATTTTAACTTGATAGGATGCCAGGTGACAAAACACACTGTTTGTACTTTTATTTTGTTTAACTTCATTTATTCCTTGCTAATTAGTGACAGTAAAGAATTCGAGGTGTTCATTGCCAAGAACACTCTAGTTTTTACTCTTATTGTTCAACGAGTGTTTTCTTTTTCTGCTACTGCTTTTAGCTTTTATTTTTCGCCTTGATTTGTGTTCAGATCTTATTATATCTTTATATCAAGGTGTATTCTGACCTCTGGTCCATGTTGGTTTTCATCAAAAGAATTGTTTCACAAAGGTTCGAATGGTGTTGGAAAAGAGAAAAAGTTTCATGCAAAAAGTGGTACAAAAAGGAGCTTGTGTAGACTGCGGCCTAGGCTTTTGCATGTCGTGCTTGATGTCTTTTTGATACTATGCTTAGTGGTTTTGCTGTAGCATGACTTGTCTCAAATGACTGAGATTGCTTAATGAGCCTTTGAAAAAATCATGCGTTGTTTTAATTATTTGGAAGTATTATTTTGGTTTTCTCCTTTGATGCTTTATTTGGGTTGACTTGGCGCATACTCACACATGTTAGACTCATACAAAGTTGTCATAAGCCTCTATGATCATTTAGTTTTTGACTTTTGATGCCATCTTATGCTTCTTTTAATGTTGCTTTGTCGCTTTGCATGATTATGGCCGTTATTGCTCTCTTAGTTGGTCGCTCCCAGTATTTTGCTAGCCCTTATTTTGTACTGAGTATGAGCTCTACTCGTGCATCCAACTCCTAAAAACCAAGTTTGCCATTGTGTCCACTATAAATTCCTATGCATGGTATTTGTAAACCATTCCAAGTAAATTTTCATGTGCTACCTTTTAAAACTTTCAACTACTTCTCGTTTTGTGCCACTGTTTTTAGCTCATGGGGACGTAGTGCTCGGAATTGCTATCTTCCATATTAAATTAAGTACCCCTCGACTAGGCAGCTTCATCTGCTCGTCATTAATTTTGTATGAGAGCTGGTCAGACCATTGCAATCTAATTCTAAAAAAGAAAAAAAGGCACTCCTCCATGGTATGTGAATGTTGGTGGGCAATCGATGGAATCGGTTAGCCATGGTTTGAGAAAGGAAAAAAGGTGGGGATGAGTGCCAAAGCTTTATAAAAGAGCACCAATGTGCCAAATTTTCAAAGAACTCGGAACCGCTCTCACTTGTTTATTATGGAAGATAGTAAGACCCCATTGCCAGTCGTTGACATGAAACAACCACCTCTCAAAACCCAATTTTTATCTCTGTTTTACAAATAAAAAGCTCTAGCACATGTTTAATCACTACTTCCCTCCGCGAAGGGCCTTTCTTTTACTTTTTATGTTGAGCCTCCACCTTCTACATTTATGCACCGTCTAAGAGAGCATAGTTGTCATTCTGAGTATAATGTGCATTGTCCTAGAGTTTTTATTGATTGATTCATGATGTTGGTTTCACTTGTTCTTAAATTACTTGTATCTAGTCACCCTCTTAAACTTGAAGGTGTCCTATGCATTTATGTTTTGCTCTCTCATGAAGGACAAGCTGAAAACCATTTATATGTTTTTCCATATGATTTGAACACACATTTGACTTTCATTGTTTCATTTTCATGATCTTTTATTTGTGTTCTTTTTTATGTTATAACATGGTTGCTAAGTTTCTTCTATCAAGATTTTGTCTTTCATGCCCATGTTTTAAGTTCAAGATTGTGTATGTGCATGTCACCTCAAAAATTATTTCTTTTGTTATCACTTACCTACTCGAGGACGAGCAGGAGCTAAGCTTGGGGATGCTGATACGTCTCAAACGTATCTATAATTTTTTATGCTCCATGCTTGTTTTTACACCATTTGCCTTATATTTTGTTACACTTCGTGGCGTTTTTTTGCGATTTCCGAAACTAACCTATTGACAAGATGCCACAGTGCCAGTTCACTGTTTTCTGCTGTTTTTGTGTTTCAGAAAAGCTACACAGGAAATATTCTCGGAATTGGACGAAACAAGTTCCCAAACTCCTATTTTTCCCGGATGAAGGATGAGGACCGAAAGAGAGCCGGAGGGGGGCCAGGGGCCAGCCTCACCATGAGGGGGTGCGGCCAGGGGCTGGCCGCGCCCCCCTGTGGTGAGACCCCCCTGGTCACCTCCTGACGATGCCCCTTCGCCTATAAGAAGCCTCCCGACGAAAAACCCTAAATCAATCGGCGTTTTTCCCAGAACAGTTCCGCAGCTCCGCCACTGTTGAAGACAAATTTTGGAGGACAGAAGTCTCTGTTCTGGCACCCTGCCGGGACGGGGAAGTGCCCCCGGAGCCATCTCCATCGGTCTCCATCGCCGTCTCCGCCGTCTCCATCGACCTCACCGCCATCTCCATCAACCTTGTTGTCTCCTATGATGAGGAGGGAGTAGTTCTCCCCCGGGGCTGAGGGCTCTACCGGTAGCTATGTGGTTCACCTCTCCCTCCCATGATGTGATCTTTATGTGATCGTGAGCTTTGTATCTAGTTGAATTTGTAGATGCTATTATTCAGATATTATGCTACTCCCGTGCTTTATATTTGTAATCTCCGGAGATACCTCATATCATGGTGTGAAGGTGACTAGTGTGCGCATCATGTGTATCTTTTTGGTTAATGTCTCTATGAATTGTTGGTGTTTGTTGGAACCATCTAGTGCATTCATGGTGATAGTGTGGGACAATCTAGTTTGGGTACATACGGACTTTGAGGAGTGCTTCATAGCCCTACGCATGATTTGTGTTCGTTTTCCATTGGAGAATTGTTTTGAGTTGCATATTGATGATAGTATCTATTGGTTCAATTATGTTATATTTGTTGAGAGTGTGTCCACTAGTGAAAGTATGATCCCTAGGTCTTGTTTCCAAGCATTGCACACCGTTTCCTTTCAGTTTTGTTACATGTTTGCTCGCAGCGATACTTATTTCATATTACAGTTACTACTTATAATCATCACTACTACTTGTATTTCACTATCTCTTCGCCGAACTAGTGCACCTATACATCTGACAAGTTTATTGGGTGTGTTGGGGACACAAGAGACTTTCTGTATCGTAATTGCAGGGTTGCTTGAGAGGGATAGCTTTTACCTCTTCCTCCCTGAGTTCGATAAACCTTGGGTGATCCACTTAAGGGAAACTTGCTGCTGCTCTACAAACCTCTGCACTTGGAGGCCCAACACTGTCTACAAGAACAGACGCGTGCGTAGACATCATTTACTCGTACCGTGATAATCTATCCCTATGACCTAGTCACAGGTTGTGCAGCTTTGATGTATTCTCACCGAGTGGGCCCAAAGTATCATTTCCATCATGTAGATGAGAAAATCCCGCTATTGGTCCATACGCCTCAACCTACCCCTTTGGAAACTGATACGTCTCAAACGTATCTATAATTTTTGATGCTCCATGCTTGTTCTTACACCATTTGCTTAGTGTTTTGTTACACTTCGTGACATTTTTATGCATTTTCCGGGACTAACCTATTAACAAGATGCCACAGTGCCAGTTCCCTGTTTTCTGCTATTTTTGTGTTTCAGAAAAGTTATACAGGAAATATTCTTGGAATTTGATGAAACAAAAGCCGAACATCCCAATATTTAACGAAGCTTCCAGAAGACCAAAGAGGAGACAGAGAGGGGCCAGGGGCCAGCCTCACCACCAGGGGGTGCGGCCCAGCCCCTGGCCGCGCCGCCCTATGGTGAGGGCCCCCTGGTCCACTTCTGACGCTGCCCCTTCGCCTATAAAGACCCCCCGACGAGAAAAACCTAAAGACCCGATCAATTTTCCAGAAACACATCGCGATCCGCCACCGTCGTCGACCCGAGATCGGGAGGGTCCAGAGGCTCTTCCCGGCACCCTGCCGGAGAGGGGAATCGCCACCAGAGGTCTTCTTCATCGCCATGCTTGCCTCCGGCGCGATGAATGAGTAGTCTACCTTGGACTATGGGTCCATAGCAGTAGCTAGATGGTTGTCTTCTCCACCATGTGCTTCATGTTTAGATCTCGTGAGCTGCCTTACATGATCGAGATCATCTTTGTGTAATTCTACATGTTGTGTTTGTTGGGATCTGATGAATATTGGTGTTATGTTAAGTTGATGGGCTGAATATTATCTTATGTTATCTCTATGTTGTTTATGATCTTGCATGCTCTCTGTTGTTAGTAGCTATCTTGGCCAAGTAGATACTAGTGACTCCAAGAGGGGGTATTTATGCTCGATAGTTGGGTTCATGCCTCTATTTAATCTGGGGGTGTGACAGAAACCTCTAAGGTTGTAGATGTGCTATTGCCACTAGGGAGAAAACAACATTCTTATGTCCAAGGATATTTATTTTGTTTCATTACACACTTTGCTTAATGCAGTTATCTGTTGTTCACAACTTAATACTCATGGGGTGTTCGGACGATATCCCCGTGAGTGGATTATTAGTCATAGATGCAGTTGGATGGCGGTCTATGTATTTTGTTGAAATGCCTAGAGTAAATCTCATAGTGATCCTCGTGACATATGCACGTTATCTTTATTCTATCAATTGCCCAACTGTAATTTGTTTACCCAGCATGTTGTTATTTATCTTATGGAGAGACACCACTAGTGAACTGTGGACCCTGGTCCAATTTCCTTTACATTGTTTACACCATTTTACTTTTACTCGCACTGTTTACTTTCTCGCATACTACTACTATTTTCCACTCGATACGCTCAATCCTTTGTTTATAGCGAACCAGTGAGATTGATAACCTCATCGTAAGTTGGAAGCAATGTTCTTGGTTGTGTTGTGTGCAGGTTCCACGTTGTTGCTGGTGCAAAGCAAAGCCCTAGACTAGGCGCCTTATAAATTGTCCGGAGCTATCGCGAAGCTAGCAGGCATCACCTTCTCAAGATTGGCCTTTTCCTACTGGTTCGATAAACCTTGGTTTCTTACTGAGGGAAAACTTGCTGCTGTGCTCATCATACCTTTCTCTTGGGGTTCCCAACTGGGTGGTCATCTACATCAACACCGCACCGCAATCAAGCTGTTTTCTAGCGCCGTTGTCGTGGAAAAAGAAGGCTTCTGCAAGGGGAGTTTCGCACGCACATCCTTTACTTTATTTTTTGTTTTGCTTTACTTTATTTTTGCTTGCATCATTTTATCAAAAACATAAAAAATTAGTTCATTCTATAGTTGTTATTTTTGTTGGTCTGTTATTGTCTTGCTTTATCATGCTTCCTATCATGGTTGGTTTGTTTGAAACTAAATCTTTTTGGCAAGGTGGGTTCACGGAAGAACAGCAGAAATATTATGAGGAACACCGCTTATCACAAAAAGGGAAACACTTATGGGAACAAATTAATAGATTGTATATCATTGCTAGAAACACATGCTCTACTTATAATGTTACTTATTGTTTTGATAGATCTTGTTGCTGTAGGAGGTATAAACACCTCTCTTTTCAATGCGAGTATAACGATGATGTTATCATATCTTCTTATATTAATGGAAATTATGACTTTTATGATGTGGAACAAATTGAAGAATTTATTGCTTGGAAGGGTGCATTCGAAGTTGCTTATTTGCTTGAAAATACTGATGATGCACCTTATAAATATAAGGTTTATGATATACTTAAATTTTGCTTTGATAATTACAAGGAAGAAAATGGCTATATTCTTAAATATCTTAATAGATGCTCTCCAACGGAAGAGACTAATGCCTTGAAGGAGCCTGTGGAAGAAGAAATTGCTGAAACTGGAAGCTCATTGGATAAAAAAGAGGAGGAGAGTGATGATCAAGAGGAGGAAGAATGGAGCTACCCATGTCTACCCCCCAATAAGAGTAACTCTTTAACTAATACCTTATTTGATTGCCCTCCATGCTTAACAAAGAAGGATGAGTGTGATAATTATATTGTTGAGTTTGTTCATGATGCTACTGAAAATTATTATGAGAGAGGAAAATATGGTTGTTGGAATTCTCATTTTACTAAAACGGCTCTCTTTATATTGAAACTTCCAAAGTTGCTCTTGTTTTATCTACCCATACTTGTTACTATGTGCTTCTTTAATTTATTTTCTTACAAGATTCCTATGCATAGGAAGTGGGTTAGACTTAAATGTGTTTTATATTTGCTCCTTGATGCTCTCTTTTGCTTCAATTCATATTTCTTATGTGAGCATCTTCTCAAATTACCGAGCCTAGCTCAAAGGCGTTAAAGAAAAGCACTCTTGGGAGATAACTCATTATTTTACTTTCAGTTCTTTTTATTTTATTTGAGTCTTGGAAGTTATTACTACTGTAATGACCGCTCCTTAACCTTTTTATTTCATTGTTGTGCCAAGAGAAACCTCTCATTTGAGTGAGGTAAGATTTGGGGATGTTACTGTCCTGAAACAGATTTCGGTGCTGCACCGTAAAAATTCGTGGAAATTCTCAGAATATCTTTTTGACCTGTGATTTCTTGTGCATATGCTCCAGGTTATATCCAAACTTTCATTAGTTTTCCACTTTTTGATTTGAGCAACAGAAAATCCTCGAAAAAATTGACCTTTATCAGCTGTTCTGTTTTGACAGATTTCTGCCACTATTTGTGTTTGCCTCTCTATCACTTTCTTTTTTAGCTCTTTTGATCATGGAACTTTTGGGGAAGTTGCTACAGTAGTATATGCTTTATATGTGGTGGTTTTGAGTTAAAATCTGAACCAAAAAGGGTTGATTCATTATTATGCTTACACTAATATTGCTAATAGAATTGTGTTGAGTTTTGTATGAAGGAAGTTTTTAAGTGTAGGGATTGAAGAATGATGAGATGAGTTGAAGAATGGACAAAAGCTCAAGCTTAGGGATGCCCACTCACCCCAAGAAATATCCAAGAGGTACAAGCGTCAAAGCTTGGGGATGCCCCCGAGGCACCCCTTCTTCATCGGCAAAAATCAGGTCACCATTCAACACACTATATTTTTATTGCTTCATGCACTATGCGTTTTACTTGGAGCATCTTTACTTTAGTTTTCAGTTTTGTTTAGTTTTGTTTGCTGCAATAAATGGTTGGACCCCAACAAATTTCTTTTGGAGAAGTTGCCTTGCTTTTCATTTGCCAAGAACACTCCGTTTTTCACTCTTATCGTTCAACGAGTGTTCTCTTTTTCTAAAACTGCATTTAGCTTTCATTTTTCACCTTGATTTTTGTTCAGATCTTGTTATATCTTTATATCAAGGTGTATTTTGACCTCTGGTCCATGTTGGTTTTCATCAAAAGAGTTGTTTCAAAAAGGTTCGAATGGTGTTGGAAAAGAGAAAAAAAATTCATGCAAAAAGTGGTACAAAAAGGAGCTTGTTTAGACTGCGGCTTAGAATTTTTCATGTCGTGCTTGATATCATTTTGATAGTATGCTTAGTGGTTTTGCTGTAGCATGACTTGTCTCAAATGACTGAGATTGCTTAATGAGCCTTTGAAAAAAATCATTCATTGTTTTTATTATTTGGAAGCATTTATTTGGTTTTCTCCTTGATGCTTTATTTGGGTTGACTTGGCGCATGCTTACACATGTTTGACTAATACAAAGTCGCCATAAGCCTCTATGATCATTTAGTTTTTGACTTTTGATGCCATCTTAAGCTTCTCTTAATGATGTTTTGTCGCTATGCATGATTATGGCCGTTATTGCTCTCTTAGTTGGTCGCTCCCAGTCTTTTGCTAGCCCTCATTTTGTACTGAGTATGAGCTCTACTCGTGCATCCAACTCCCAAGAAGCAAGTTATTCCAATGTGTCCACCATACATACCTATTAGCAATTTACTATTCCAAAGTACATTTGACTTGCTTTTATCTATCCTTCAAATTAAACTCTTTTTGGTGTTATGCGAAAATTGGTCAGTAAAGCTCTCAAGAACCTGATGGCACACTTTACTTTTCTCATTCTTAAAAATTTGACATTGTGGATCTCTTATGTTGAGTTGTTATGCTTGCAAGTTGTAAGTTGGAAATTAGCCCAGCCATGCCGTCATGGGGCAAGCTTTCAACATTGCACTTATTATTTGAGTTGATATCGTGATCTTTTGTTTATGGATACTCGCAATGTGAAATAAATTGGGAATCTTGCGGGATCATGGAGTTTGTATACGTGTTAGAGAAACGCCTGGGCCGCTAATCTAAGCCATGCATAATTCATGGTGGAAATTTACAGCATTCCCATAGTGAACATTCGACGACGCATCTCAAAATAAAAAGCTATACCAATGGTAAATAAAAGAGATGCCGATGTGTTCATTGTCTATTTGTCCTGTCATTTTGATGTGGGCTTGTTCCATGTCATCGGGCACGGAGGTACCCCGTTGGCGGTTCTCGATGATACGTGTATACTTACAATGACAAGAGCTTTCTTGGGACTCTACGTCGAGTAGCATGAGGTTTGGGTATTCATACTTCACGGGACACGATGTTTTCAACTTATGATTTGTCAAGCATATGCTTCATAATTGTACTCGTATTAAATTTAACCATTCAAGATGCCTATGATGGGGGCAACGAGAGCTCAAAGCTAGTAAGTACCATAATTTTTGAAGGTTTATAAAACTTGCAATCACTGCTTCCCTCTGTGAAGGGCCTTTCTTTTACTTTCATGTTGAGTCACCACCTTCTATCTTTATGCACCGTCTAAGAGAGCATAGTTGTCATTCTCAGTTTAATGTGCATAGTCCCAAAGTTTATCATTGATTGATTCATGATTTTGGTTTCACTTGTTCTTAAATTACTTGTATCTAGTCGCCCTCTTAAACTTGAAGGTGTCATATGCATTTATGTTTTACTATTCCACGAAGGACAAGCTGAAAACCATTTGATATGTTTTTCCTTATGATTTGAACATATATTTGGCTTTCATTGTTTCATTTTCATGATCTTTCGTTTGTGTTCTTTTTCATGTTATAACATGGTTGCTAAGTTTCTTCTATCTAGATTATGTCTTTCATGCCCATGTTTTGAGTTCTTTGGATCCCAGCACTCAATGCTTTACATAGATGATCAAGATTGTGTTAGTGCATGTCACCTCAAAAATTATTCTTTGTTATCACTTACCTACTCGAGGACGAGCAGGAGTTAAGCTTGGGGATGCTGATACGTCTCAAACGTATCTATAATTTTTAATGCTCCATGCTTGTTCTTATACCATTTGCTTAGTGTTTTGTTAGACTTCGTGACATTTTTATGCATTTTCCGGGACTAACCTATTAACAAGATGCCACAGTGCATGTTCCCTGTTTTCTGCTATTTTCGTGTTTCAGAAAAGTTACACAAGAAATATTCTCGGAATTGGACGAAACAAAAGCCAAACATACCAATATTTAACGAAGCTTCCAGAAGACCGAAGAGGAGACAGAGAGGGGCCAGGGGCCAGCCTCACCACCACGGGCGTGGCCCAGCCCCTGGCCCCGCCGCCCTATTGTGAGGGCCCCCTGGTCCACTTCTGATGCCGCCCCTTCGCTTATAAAGACCCCCCGACGGGAAAAACCTAAAGACCCGATCAATTTTCCAGAAACACAACGCGATCCGCCGCCATCGTCGACCCAAGATTGGGAGGGTCCACAGGCTCTTCCCGGCACCCTACCGGAGGGGGGAATCATCACCGGAGGTCTTCTTCATTGTCATGCTTGCCTCCGGCGCGATGAGTGAGTAGTCTACCTTGGACTATGGGTCCATAGCAGTAGCTAGATGGTTGTCTTCTCCACCATGTGCTTCATGCTTAGATCTTGTGAGCTGCCTTACATGATCGAGATCATCTTTATGTAATTCTACATGTTGTGTTTGTTGGGATCCGATGAATATTGGTGTTATGTTAAGTTGATATGCTGAATATTATCTTACGCTATCCCTATGTTGTTTATGATCTTGTATGCTCTCCATTGTTAGTAGCTATCTTGGCCAAGTAGATACTAGTGACTTCAAGAGGGGGTATTTATGCTCGATAGTTGGGTTCATGTCTCTATTTAATCTGGGGGAGTGACAAAAACCTCTAAGGTTGTAGATGTGCTGTTGCCACTAGGGAGAAAACAACATTCTTGTGTCCAAGGACATTTGTTTTGTTTACATTACACACTTTGCTTAATGCAGTTATCTGTTGTTCGCAACTTAATACTCATAGGGTGTTCGGACGATATCCACGTGAGTGGATTATTAGTCATAGATGCAGTTGGATGGCGGTCTATGTATTTTGTTGTAATGCCCAGAGTAAATCTCATAGTGATCCTCGTGACATATGCACGTTATCTTTATTCTATCAATTGCCCAACTGTAATTTGTTTACCCAGCATGTTGTTATTTATCTTATGGAGAGACACCACTGGTGAACTGTGGACCCCGGTCCAATTTCTTTTACATTGTTTACACCGTTTTACTTTTACTCGCACTGTTTACTTTCTCGCATAATACTACTATTTTCCACTTGATACGCTCAATCCTTTGTTTACAGCAAACCGGTGAGATTAACAACCTCATCGTAAGTTGGGAGCAAAGTTCTTGGTTGTGTTGTGTGCAGGTTCCACGTTGTTGCTTGTGCAAAGCAAAGCCCTGGACGAGGCGCCTTATAAATTGTCCGGAGCCGTCGCGAAGCTAGCAGGCATCACCTTCTCAAGATTGGCTTTTTCCTACTGGTTCGATAAACCTTGATTTCTTACTGAGGGAAAACTTGCTGTTGTGCTCATCATACCTTCCTCTTGGGGTTCCCAACTGGGCAGTCATCTACATCAACACCCACCGCAACCAGAAACCCAAGAGACACCTTTTCGGTCACCCTGCTACGATGTGACGGTTGATGCAATCAAAGCTTCCTCCAGAAATAGTGATTAAATATAACCTCATGGTCTAAGGATTGAGTTACAACGCTTTCTTCATATTGCAACGTGAACATCATGACACGATCATGTTGCAATACTAACTTTGGGTAAGTCCACCATGGTATTTATCAAATGGCATGATCCCATTGTCAATTGGCGTAATGCTCTATGATAGGGAAACCTCGATCATCAGTTGACCAATGAACTAGTAATTTGGGAATTATTAGGGACTCTTTATCATTTAATACCACACCTATATCAATGTTTCCGATTGATATAGTTATAGCATAGTATTAAATTAATTATGAACTATGTGAAATATGCAAATAAGTTAATTATTATTTTCCTCTAGGGCATTTTTCCTTCACCCGTTACATAAGTTGAGTGAAGGCGAAATGCAGGATCGTGAAATATGGAAACCATGCGATGCGGTATGCACCAATCGCTTATATATGTATGCATGTTTCTTCGGGGGTTATCATGTCCGTTGTTCTAGTTGATCTGATTATTTCCACTTACACTTAGTTGGTATTTTGAGATTTTGGAGGATAGCATATCCAAACTCATATTCAAACGGAAATAAAGTTTAGTTTTCTTGCGATATGCAAGAGACCACACAAAAGGAAAATACATTCGCCTTGCCCGACCGATTTTCCCCATGAGTAGAATATTATTCTAACCAAACTGCGGTTATCCAGATTGTCTAAGCTTGTGTACATCTGATGAACAACATCATGGCATCGTCACCATACCAATGTTGGAAACAACCAAAACTTACCATATGGATTTTCCATTTATTTAAGAAAGATACGAACAATGGAAAGTGATCCTAGACTGGTTGACAGATATCGCTCATTCAATACAAGTAACGAGGCAAAAACTATTCTTTTATTTGGAGAGGATCTTCTCTAGCTCATCTGGCTTCTTTATGACATTGACATAAAAGGCAATATCTTAAAAAAGAGAAGTTTTAGCGAATATCCGCATATGTGTTTCTAATGCATGAAGGGTCATGCTTTAACTTATTGCATGTTCTCTGCTCGTCAAGTGTCGTCTTCTTCTTTCACACGGTCTCCCGCATGTGTCTGCATGCTTGCGAGAATAAAATAGGAATGAGGATGACGGAGAGAAAGGGGCATGAGAGGGTGGGATATGCAGTTTTCTCCATTTTATTTTTTTCAAAAGAAAAATTTGAAAGTGAAATATCTTGAGAATTATTTTTCTAAATTGCGAATCGGTTTTAATTTTCAGTTTCCCGTGTCGAGACCATCAAAACTAGATCCCATGTTGATAGGTTTCAATAAAAAAATTAATACTTCCAAAATATTATGCTTGTACTCGCAACTTGTGTATTTTGGTTTTTGTATTTTGGTTTATACTCTGTCTTTAGCCTACTTTATACTTTGATTTCAGTATACTCTGTACTTTGGAGTACACATGTACTTTGTATTTGGTGTAGTGCACTTTTGTAGTTTGTATTTGGGTTTGTACTTCTGTTTTAACCTACTTTATACTTTTGACTTTGATTTCAGTATACTCTATACTTTGGAGTACCCATGTGCTTTGTATTTTGAGTAGTGCATTGTTGTACATTGTGTTTCTATTTTAGTATACTTGTACCTATACCTGGGCATTATTTCGGACCGGGCCGGGCCATGAAAAAGCCCGACTCAATATTCTGCGGCCTAGGCCTGGCCCGGCCTGACTGTCGGGCCGCATTTCCCTGCCCAAGCCTGGCCCGTCAGTCTAAAAAATCATCGGGCTATCGGGCCGGGCCTTCAGTAAATCTTCATTTTTTGCTACCCAAGCCCGGCCCGTTACTCTTGTCGGGCCAAAAAATCCTGCCCAGACCTGGCCCGACAGCATGCTTTGGCCCGACGGGCCGGGCCATTTTTGGGCCGGGTCGGGCCGGGCCGGGCCGGTCGGGCCAGGCTTCCCATGCCCAGGTATACTTGTACCTAAAGCACAATGGCACGTTGTACTTTGAGTAGTGTATTTTAGTACTTTTTTGCGGGATAAAGATATTTTTATTAAGCAGAAACAGTATTACAATCGTCGGCCACAACATCATTAGAGAACGTGGAAAATAAAGATGATGAAAAGTGGTCCTGGGTTATCAGCCCAATGGGCTCAACAACATTATTTTACTGAGATGGTGCACTTTCGAGCAACTAGTAATTGTGCACGTGCAACGCAAGTGTAATTTTATTAAAAATAAATGGCAATAGCAAGTTTCCCAATCATTAGATTTCTTAAAAAGATTGCCATCAAATATTTATACAACTACCGAGACCAAAATTTGCTAAAAAATGTTTTGATCAAATTTGGGCAGCTAGCAAATCCATTCATGTTTTCTCTAATGCATCTCTGCTAGTAGAAGTGCAGGCTCGGTATCAATTGTTCCAGTAATAATTTCTCCTAATTATTGCAATCACACGTAGAACAAACTCTAGTTTGATCCGTGGTCATACAGAAAATGTAGAAAATAAAAGGTACAGAATGTCCTTTGAAGGGAGACAATATACTCACTTCAATAGCTCTAATGCATTGTTAAGGTGAAGCCTAGAGTTAAAATCCTTAAAACAAATGAATCAACTTATGTTCTATATGAAAAAATTATATTCCAACCCTGAATATAGCTTGCTATAAAAATAAATTATTAACAATGATGTATGTAATTATTGATACGACGCAGACCTGTCCACAGCCCTCCTTGTTGCTAAATACTCTTATGCATCATTAATTTCTTCAACCTCACTACAACTTGACTGATTGAGGTAATAAAAATAGCTAGCATCAGACAACTTATACCTTTGACTAACTGCAAGTTACAGGAATCATTTGTCAGTAGAGGACCTTTTAGACTACATATCCAAATGGAAAATATTTAGGTAGTAATAGCGAGTCAATGTGAAAACTACTTCATATGGTGCAACATAGAGAAAATGACAGCAATGATAATTCTTTTCGGAGCATTTATCTGGCATGCACGACATCTTTCAAGCAAGCAAGTTCAGATAGCATCTCCCGTGATTGGTTCAACCTTGTCAAATTTCATCTCCACAAATTACAAACCAATGAAAATGTCAAATAACCAGCTAGATGTGAAACCTATCTGTCGCAGAGCAGGTACAGGGACCTGGCGCCCGACGCAGATGCAGGTGCAGGTGCAGGCCGGTGGTGTCCTCGCGACGGGCATGGAGGCAGGGCCACAGTAGGTAGGGTGGAGGCATCTTGCAGTGCAGCGTCGTCGAGGACGGGCGGGGGCGTTGGTGATGGGCGGCGGCGGCGCTTGGTTGTCGTGTGGGCGGCTAAGCGATTGGGGAACAAATTTTTTTTTCTATCGCAGGAAGAAAGCCTGTTTGATTAGCGATTAGATTTGATTGTCCGTTCCGCACTGTTTTACCGCTAATGACGGGTGGAGTTTGAAGCGTTGGATGCTGTTTTGATGGCTACGATCTTCTGGATCTGCCCCCCTCTGTCTCTTTTTATATTGGTATAGATAAGCTTCTTCTTGTTTAAGGGGATGTCATCACTGATTATACCATCCTGTAGACTCACAGTCATTATTGCGGTGGCCTATATAAAGGGATGCTCATGGTTTCTTTATTGTTGCAGGAAACTACACCATTCCCTTTGATGTGTTGAAATATTGGGCCATTTCATATGAGCCCATAGTAGATTTCAGAAATTCCTAGAAATCTCAAAGCCCATGTGTGTAAGCCCATTTGGAATGCAGCCCAAGTTTTTGGCTGCACAAAGGCAAGGGGTGGGAGCTAAGTTTAGTCCCACATGGGAAGTTGGGAGAGATGTAGACCAACATATAAGGTGGGGTGTTGCACCACTTGGTAAGTGAGTGAGAAGAGAAGTGCCACACGCGCGCTCCTCCTCCTCCTCCTCGCTCGCTCGTCTCGTCTCGACACGACACGACACGTCACGACGCGCGCGCGCCGCGGTTTGCGGAATTGAGCCTCGGAGCCGCTGCACAGGAAAACCGAACGTTTGACCGAGTCCTTGACGGACGCGTCACAGCTAGCCAGTTCGGGTCGCTCCCGGATCGTGGGCTACTGTAACCGACTCGGACGTGCGACGTGGGCGTGGCCCACGTTGCCTAGGGTTTTTCCGCTGTGCGTCCGCGCCTATATAAACTCTTGCCTGGCTACACGCCGTACACACCTGAAACCGATCTAGGGTTTTACCACCTCTCGCTGCTTGCGCCGCCTCCGTAGTCTACTCCATCCCGAGCACCGGCGTGCACCGGCGAACGGGAGAGCAGGTCTCCGGAACCACTCGCCTTTGCGATCCTGTACGGGAGAGGGCGAATTAGGTTTTTGGGAAGCGCTCTGCGCGACTGCTCAAGCTCTTCATCACGGGTCGTCTTCCATCCAAGTCGGGCGGTGCTGCCTACCGCCGTCTTCATCGCCGTCTGCTTCGACCGGTCTTCTCCAACATTGTCATCAACAACGTTACTGCTACGACTACATCTGCAAGCGAACGGTACGTGCGGTCTACTGCTGTTCGTCTGTTCATCATGTTCTGCGAGTACATGTTTAGCTACTGCCTGTTTCCGTTCATCTTGTTGTTTAGTACATCTAGTATGTTCGAGTTACATGTGGTAGTAGCTGCTATTGTCATGTTTAATATTCTGGAATTAATAATGGAAATTGTGCCTAATTATCCAACAATCCAAAAACCTAATTGTAGGCAATTTCCTGAATTATCAATGGCTGGTTTTACCGATGCACTGAGGCCGGATAAATTTACCGGTGTGCACTTTAAGAGGTGGCAGTACAAAGCTGAGCTTTGGCTGACCACGATGAAAGTGTTCCAGATTAGTAAAGGCAAACCTGAAGGAACTATGTCTGACGATGATCAGAAAAAGTTCGAGGAAGCCAATACTATCTTTGTGGGATGCATTCTGAGCATTCTTGCTGACCGTCTGTGTGATGTGTTTATGCACATAAAAGACGGGAAAGAGCTCTGGGACGCACTGGACGCCAAGTTTGGTGCTGCAGATGCTGGCAGTGAACTGTACATCATGGAGAGCTTTCATGATTTTAAGATGACTAAGGACCTTCCTGTGGTTCAACAAGCTCATGAGATACAGTGCATTGCCAAAGAGCTCGAACTCCTTAAGTGTGCCTTACCCGACAAGTTTGTGGCGGGCTGCATTATTGCTAAGTTGCCCCCTTCATGGAGGAACTTCGCCACAGCTCTCAAACACAAGAGACAGGAGATATCAGTTGAAAATCTGACAGCGTCCCTTGATGTTGAGGAGAAGGCTCGTGCTAAGGACACTACTGAGAAAGGAGAGGGTCATGCTACTGCTAACTTTGTCCAGCAGAAAGGCAAATCCTCAGGCAAGAATAAAGGGAACTTCAAGCCCTCTTTCAACAAGCCTGTAAAGACTACAACCTTCAAGAAGAAGAAGCCGAACAGGGACAGGAGTGATCTAACTTGTTTCACTTGTGGAGAGCCCGGCCACTTTTCCAAGGACTGCCCAGAACGCGCAGACCGCAGAGGGAAAAGGGCCAAGAGTGTCAACGTCGTGACTGCTAGCAATACTGATGGGTATGGTAATCTATTTACTGTTCTTTCGGTATTTCAATCTCCCTCTTGGTGGATTGATATGGGTGCTAACGTTCATGTGTGTGTTGACATCTCTATGTTCACTTCTTACCAGGCCGCACGGGATTCCTCCGTCCTAATGGGCAATGGGTCACATGCCTCTGTTCGTGGTGTTGGCACGGTAGATCTGAAGTTCACTTCGGGGAAGATCGTGCAGCTGAGGAACGTGCAGCATGTCCCTTCTATGAACAAGAATCTTGTTAGCGGTTCCCTTCTCTGCAGAGATGGGTTTAAGGTTGTGTTAGAGTCGAATAAGGTAGTCGTTTCCAAGCATGGACAATTTATTGGAAAAGGCTATGAGTGCGGAGGCTTGTTCCGCTTTTCACTTTCAGATTTCTGTAATAAATCCGTGAACCATATTTGTGGCGGTGTTAATGATGATACCAGTGTTTGGCATTCTCGTTTATGTCACATTAATTTTGGTTTGATGTCTCGGTTATCCAGCATGAGTTTAATTCCGAAATTCACTATTGCCAAAGGTTCTAAGTGCCATAGTTGTGTGCAATCGAAGCAACCTCGTAAGCCTCATACGGCGGCCGAGGAGAGAAACTTGGCACCTCTAGAACTCATACATTCTGATCTATGCGAGATGAATGGTGTGTTGACAAAAGGTGAAAAGAGATATTTCATGACATTGATTGATGATGCGACTAGATTTTGCTATGTTTACTTGTTGCGAACTAAAGATGAAGCTTTAGACTACTTTAAAATTTATAAGGCTGAAGTTGAAAATCAACTAGAGAGAAAGATCAAGCGTCTTAGGTCGGATCGTGGTGGAGAGTATTTTCCTAAAATCTTTGACGAATTCTGTGAGGAACACGGTATTATTCATGAGAGGACGCCTCCCTACTCGCCCCAATCCAATGGGGTGGCCGAGAGGAAAAACCGCACTCTGTCTGACTTGGTGAATTCCATGCTCGACACTGCTGGTTTATCAAAGGCATGGTGGGGGGAGGCTTTGTTGACTGCATGTCATGTCCTGAATAGAGTTCCTAACAAGAATAAAGATAAAACCCCTTATGAGGAGTGGGTTGGGAGAAAGCCATCACTTTCGTATTTGCGCACTTGGGGATGCTTGGCGAAGGTCAACATTCCCATCCCAAAGAAACGCAAACTCGGACCAAAGACTATGGACTGCATCTTTCTAGGTTATGCTCAGCGGAGCATTGGCTATAGATTTTTAGTAGTTAAATCCGAGGTACCTGATATGCATGTTGACACTATAATGGAATCTCGTGATGCAACATTTTTTGAGAATATGTTTCCTATGAAAGATATGCATAGCACTGCTAGATTTTCTTCTGAGATAATTCCTGAATCTAGTGCATCTGACGATTATTTTGAGCAACCACATGAGAACGTTTTTGAGAACGTTCATGAGAAGGATGACAATGAAGCTCCTACAAGGAGCAAGAGACAGAGGACTGCAAAGTCCTTTGGTGATGATTTCATTGTGTACCTTGTGGATGATACTCCCAAATCCATTGCTGAGGCATATGCATCATCAGATGCAGATGATTGGAAAGAAGCTGTCCAGAATGAGATGGACTCGATTCTTTCTAATGGAACATGGGAATTATCAGAGCGCCCCCATGGCTGTAAGCCTGTGGGCTGCAAGTGGGTGTTCAAGAAGAAGCTAAGGCCTGATGGTACTATTGAGAAGTACAAGGCGAGACTTGTAGCGAAAGGCTACACACAGAGAGAAGGCGAAGATTACTTTGATACCTATTCACCTGTCGCAAGACTAACCACCATTTGAGTACTACTTTCCATGGCTGCCTCCTATGGTCTTAACGTTCATCAAATGGACGTAAAGACAGCTTTCCTCAATGGAGAGTTGGAAGAGGAAATCTATATGGATGAGCCTGATGGATTTGTGGTAAAAGGTGAAGAGACAAATGTGTGCAAGTTGCTAAAATCTTTATATGGCCTGAAACAAGCACCTAAGCAATGGCATGAGAAGTTTGACAGAACTTTAACTTCTGTTGGCTTTGTCGTTAATGAGGCTGACAAGTGCGTTTACTATCGCCATGGTGGGGGCGAAGGTGTTATATTGTGTTTGTACGTTGATGATATTCTCATCTTTGGTACAAACATGAAAGTAATACATGAGGTCAAGTCTTTCTTGTCAAAGTGCTTTGATATGAAAGATCTGGGAGAAGCTGATGTGATCCTGAACATCAAGCTAAATAAGAACGAGAGTGGGATTACTTTATCGCAATCCCACTATGTTGAGAAGATCTTGAGCCGGTTTGGCTTTATTGATGGCAAGTCTTCTCCAACACCTTATGATCCCAGTGTGATATTGCGTAAGAACAAGAATGAACCAACAGATCAACTGAGGTATTCTCAGATCATTGGTTCACTCATGTACTTAGCGAGCGCGACAAGACCTGACATCTCTTTTGCTGTGAGCAAGTTGAGTAGGTTCATGTCAAACCCGGGTATTGATCATTGGCATGCACTTGAAAGGGTCATGCGCTATCTATGTGGTACAATGAGTTACGGGATTCACTATTCAGGGCACCCTGCTGTGCTTGAAGGATATAGTGACGCAAATTGGATCTCTGATGTAGATGATATCAAAGCCACTAGTGGGTATGTGTTTACCTTTGGAGGTGGCGCCGTATCATGGAGATCATGTAGGCAAACCATATTGACGAGGTCAACTATGGAAGCAGAACTTACTGCTTTAGACACAGCCACTGTAGAGTCAGAATGGCTGCGTGAGCTCTTGATGGACTTGCCGGTGGTTGAAAAACCTGTGCCGGCCATCCTCTTGAATTGTGACAACCAAACAGTTATTGTCAAAGTGAACAATTCTAAGGATAACGCGAAGTCATCAAGACACGTTAAAAGACGTTTGAAGTCTGTCAGGAAATTGCGAAACTCCGGAGTAATAACTGTTACGTATATTCAAACAGACAAAAACCTGGCAGATCCCTTTACTAAGGGGCTATCACGCAATGTGATAGATAGTGCATCGAGGGAGATGGGTTTGAGACCCATAGATGTTATGCCATAGCGGTAACCCAACCTTTGTGATCGGAGATCCCGTGAATTAGGACCTGGGAAAACAAGCTAGTGGTTTAACTGAGGAGAGTATTCTGTAACCCTCTCTAAGTGAAGATGCAAAACTCTCAAAATCTGTAAGGCAGGTTGGCAACATGCCTTAATGTGTTTCTGTTGGCTATGATTAGCAAAGATGCTGTCCTACAGAGCATTCTTGAAAGAACACACCTATATGAGTCCGACTGTTAAACGTCGCAGTCTATGAGATTTGGGTGATCTCTAGTAAACTCATGAAGAGACCATGGAGTACGACGCATATGCTCCAACCCGCGGGGTAGGCTACTGGCAGCCATGTACTGGTTATGACTTTGAGTGAAATCTTGACGCACAAAACTTGCAATTCAAGGTGTAGTCCATTGTTCAAGTTGCTGATAGACGTAGCTTAAGGTTCTAGGCGGAAGTTCAACTTAACAGTCTCTGCTGAAACACTGGTATATAAACAAGTAGTGAGGTTTGGCAAATCTCTAAATGGGCATTTGAGATCTGGTGGGGGATTGTTGAAATATTGGGCCATTTCATATGAGCCCATAGTAGATTTCAGAAATTCCTAGAAATCTCAAAGCCCATGTGTGTAAGCCCATTTGGAATGCAGCCCAAGTTTTTGGCTACACAAAGGCAAGGGGTGGGAGCTAAGTTTAGTCCCACATGGAAAGTTGGGAGAGATGTAGACCAACATATAAGGTGGGGTGTTGCACCACTTGGTAAGTGAGTGGGAAGAGAAGTGCCACACGCGCGCTCCTCCTCCTCCTCCTCGCTCGCTCGTCTCGTCTCGACACGACACGACACGTCACGACGCGCGCGCGCCGCGGTTTGCGGAATTGAGCCTCGGAGCTGAGCTTATCTTTTTGCTGCACAGGAAAACCGAACGTTTGACCGAGTCCTTGACGGACGCGTCACAGCTAGCCAGTTCGGGTCGCTCCCGGATCGTGGGCTACTGTAACCGACTCGGACGTGCGACGTGGGCGTGGCCCACGTTGCCTAGGGTTTTTCCGCTGTGCGTCCGCGCCTATATAAACTCTTGCCTGGCTACACGCCGTACACACCTGAAACCGATCTAGGGTTTTACCACCTCTCGCTGCTTGCGCCGCCTCCGTAGTCTACTCCATCCCGAGCACCGGCGTGCACCGGCGAACGGGAGAGCAGGTCTCCGGAACCACTCGCCTTTGCGATCCTGTACGGGAGAGGGCGAATTAGGTTTTTGGGAAGCGCTCTGCGCGACTGCTCAAGCTCTTCATCACGGGTCGTCTTCCATCCAAGTCGGGCGGTGCTGCCTACCGCCGTCTTCATCGCCGTCTGCTTCGACCGGTCTTCTCCAACATTGTCATCAACAACGTTACTGCTACGACTACATCTGCAAGCGAACGGTACGTGCGGTCTACTGCTGTTCGTCTGTTCATCATGTTCTGCGAGTACATGTTTAGCTACTGCCTGTTTCCGTTCATCTTGTTGTTTAGTACATCTAGTATGTTCGAGTTACATGTGGTAGTAGCTGCTATTGTCATGTTTAATATTCTGGAATTAATAATGGAAATTGTGCCTAATTATCCAACATGATGTAATCGAAAACGATATAATTTATGTTTCCTAGATTAATATAACTCACCGTGGTGTCTCTCTCAAAAAAAACAATGCACCAACAGGTCCGGATTTAGGAGCACCAGATACCCCATGAGAGGAAGCCTACACCAGCACCACGACCAATGGATGTGGGTCGGGGGAGCCGACACCATGTCCACACTCTGATGAAACAAGTCGTGGCCGCCCTAGCCGGTGCAACAAGTCCCTGACGCCAACCTTGAAATGCCACCTTTGGCTCTTTCACTACAAGAATGGAGCCATGCGCCGACGGCCAGATTCTACGCCGGCGGCCAAAGGTCGGGGCCGTCGGCGTAGACCGTCACCTTGGGCACGCCCAACCGAGGCCGTCGGCCAAGACGGCCGTCAGCATAACCCAGCATCGCCCGATGGTATGCCGTCGGGTCAGACCTGGCCGTTGGGTCAGGCTGCGCCGTGAAGCAACCGTTGCGCCCTGTTGTCCATGCAGGACCTGACCCGACGACATGCCGTCGGGTTAGGTATTTTCATTTTTTATGATTGCCTTTTCAATTTTGCAAAAAATAAATGAAAATGGTAAAAACTTCAAAAAAAATATCCTTTGAGATGTAGTTATGTTACATGATCTAGTTGTTAGGAAAATTAAGAAACTTCAATTTTGACATATTTTGCAAAAAACTTATATAAGGAAAATTTAAAAAACCGATTTTGGCACTCCGAAAATGGAAAATGCACTTTTTGTGCGATGAAACGAAAATCGGCCTCCGTAGCATTCCTCGCCACCCAAGGGCCATGCTCGTGTCTGATATGGCCTCGTTTCGACAAACTAGGCCATGATTAGGACCAAACCTAGCTCATTTGACCTAAAAGCCGTGCAACCTCGAAGGTGGTAGGTCTTTTTTGTGAATGGACTTTCTGGTAAATTTATTTTATCAAGGTTTAATTTTTTCCTACATCTAGGTGATATATAATGACATCACGCGAATGTCTCGCATTTATTCGATTTTTCTGAATTAGTTACGCCCGGTTCGGGACTCGCATAAAAATGACAACGCACGAAACTCCCGCTCACGGCCAGGCGGTGCGGAGTCCTGCTTTAACGATAAAAGTTTAGTGAAGAAATGGCATTTTGTAGGTCCAAAAATGTTTTTTGCAAAAAAATCAGGAACTCGTTTTATTAGAGCTAAAGGGCAAACCCACCCTGGTTCTACCGAAATCGGCAAGAGTGTGCATAAAATCCAGAAAATAACTCTGAAGGTTTGCGCGAGGAAATGAGAGCTGATATGTGCATCCCAGGTGGTATATTATTTATGTGGGGTGTTGTGCCCAGCTTTCTGTTTGCCGTTTCGGTAGCTATCTGATAAAAAACCCAAATTTGGCACTCCCATAATGGAAAACGCATTTTTTGTAGGACAAAACAAAAATCGGCCTCCATGGCGTTCCTCGCCACAACAAGGGCCATGCGCATGTCCGATATGGCCTCATTTCGACAAACTATGCCATGATCAGGGCCAAAGCTAGCTCATTTGACCTAAAAGCCATGCAACGTCGAACGTGGTAGATCATTTTTGTGAAGGGACTTTCTGGTAAATCGCTTTTATCAAGGTTTGAATTTTTTTCCCACATCTAGGTGATATAAAATGATGCCACACGAAGGTCTCGCATTTTGTGATTTTTTTGAATTAGTTACGCCTGATTCGGGACCCGCATGAAAATGACAGCGTACGAAACTCCCGCTCGCGGCCAGGCGGTGTGGTGTCTCGCTTTAACGGTAAAAGTTTAGTGAAGAAATGGCATGTTGCATATCCAAAAATGATTTTATAAAAAAATCAGGAGCTTGTCTTATTAGAGCTAAAGGGCAAACCCACCCTGGTTCCACTAAAATCGGTAAGAGCTTGCGTAAAATCCAGAAAATAACTCTGAAGGTTTGCGCAATGAAACGAGAGCTGATATGTGTATCTCAGATGGCCTATTATTTATGTGAGGTGTATTGACTAGCTTTCCGTTTGCCGTTTCGGTAGCTGTCTCACAAAAAACCCGATTTCGGCACTCCGAAATGAAAAAAGCACTTTTTGTGGGACAAAACAAAATCGGCCTCCGTGCCGTTCCTCGCCACCCCAAGGGCCATGTGTGTGTCTGATATGGCCTTGTTTTCACAAACTATGCCATGATCAGACTCAAACCTAGCTCATTTGACTTAAAAGCCATACAACCTCGAAAGTGGTAGGTCATTTTTGTGAAGGGACTTTCTGGTAAATTGTTTTTATCAAGGTTTGAATTGTTTCCCACATCCAGGTGATTTTTGTAAAAGGACGCCATGTTGAGGTCTCGCATTTTTTTGAATTTGTTTTGAATTAGTTACGCGCGGTTTGGGCCCGTGTGAAAATGACAACGCACGAAACTCCCGCTCGCGGTCAGGTGGTGCGGAGTCCTGCTTTAACGGTAAAATTTTAGTGAAGAAATGATGTGTTGTGGATCCAAAAATGATTTTTACAAAAAATCAGGAGCTCGTCTTATTAGAGCTAAAGGGCAAACTCACCCCGGTTCTAGGGAAATCGACAAGATCTTGCGTAAAATCTAGAAAATATCTCTGAAGATTTGCGCGATGAAATAAGGTGATATTTGTATCCTAGGTGGTCTATTATTTATGTGGGGTGTTGTGCCCAGCTTTTCATTTGCCATTTCGGTAGCTGTCTCATAAAAGCACCCGATTTTGGCACTCCGAAAATGGAAAACACACTTTTCGTGGGATGAAACAAAAAACGGCCTCCGTGGAGTTCCTCGCCACCCCAAGGGCCATGCGCGTGTCCGATATGGCCTCGTTTTGACAAACTATGCCATAATCAGGGCCAAACCTAGCTCATTTGACCTAAAAGCCATGCAACCTCGAACGTTGTAGGTCAGTTTTATGAAGGGACTTTCTGGTAATTGCTTTTATCAAGGTTTGAATTTTTTCCCCACATCTAGGTGATATAAAATGACGTCTCGCGAAGGTCTCGCATTTTTTTTGATTTTTTAATTAGTTACGGCCGGTTCGGGACCCGTATGAAAATGACAACGCACGAAACTCCCGCTCGCGGCCAGGCGGTGCGAAGTACCACTTTAAAGGTCAAAGTTTAGTAAAGAAATGATGTGTTGAGGATCCAAAAATAATTTTTACTTTTTTTGAAATTTTTGATTTTTTTTATTTTTCGAATGTTTTTATTTTTAGTTTTTCTGAAAGTTTTAAATTTTTTTCAAAATGTCAACAAACACATATATACATACCTACACACACATATAGACATATACACATACATACTTACACATAGTTATAGTCATATAGATACATATGGTTTAAGAGGATTGATATGCTACTATTATCAATAAAGACTTAGTAGTGTTGGGTAGCTTATTCAAATAGAACTTAGAAGTTAAACGTGCTGGGCTTGTAACAATCTGAACGTTGGGCTGGCCGCTGTTAATTAGCCATGACCTATGCTTGCCCAAGCTGCTGTAAGTGGTATGATTCGTCCCCGGTGTTGCCTTGCATGCACGTTTTACATAACAGATCTAGGTTTTAATTTTCCTCCTAAGTCATGCACGTTTTACAAAATTGTACGCTCATTTTTCCTCCTAAAACTATAACACGCTACCACACAGACCAAATGTCTAATCCCGTAATTGTCGATTGAATATCTGGTGCTAGGCTATCCTATCTAGCATGAGTTATATATGGGAATATGTCGGTTATTACAGAAGACATAGTTGAATTCATATAAAACTTCCGTTCTAGACAATCACTAACCATAACGTAATACTACTATTATAGTTAGAAACGGTCTTAGATCCATTCCTTGGAATTTTCTTCTCATACCATGTGAACGGTAGAGAAAGTCCAAGTAAACATGGTTGAATGGTCTTTTTGTGTTAGCATCACAAACAAGCTAGCTATATGATAATATGTTTTCTTTCCCTTTCAGCACAAGTCAGGTACATTGTACAATTCGTATTTTCTTATTATTGTTAATTTTTAGGGACTATGTGAGCCATCAGATCAACTATATTACCTTTGTTCCGTAATTCTTGACATGTCAGGTACATCAAGAATTTGAACTATAGTCATGTCAAGAATTATGGAACGGAGGGGGTAGAAAATAAAACAACGAGAGGATTCCACATAGCCTACACATCTTATGCATATTGCAGACTAAATAACTAATTACAAACCATCTTAATTAATTGACATGAGTTATAAATGGGAATACTTTTAATTCTTTTGGCTAGGATTAAAGTACCACTTATCTATAAGGAGACAATTAAACTAGGGCACCTAATCTTCTTTCTACAGCTTAGCGTGTTATCTTTTGTTGACTTGCAACTACATACATGATGTTTATGTTATCTTCATTAAACTAGAGAATCTTATCTTTTTTATATAACTTCTTTGACCTGTATGTACAAGCAGTTGCAACATAATGAGCTCAGAACAAGACACTACAGCACAAAATCACTATGCCGACGGCCAATACCTAAGCCGACGACTTTTTTATCGGGGCCGTCGGCATAGGTCTTGGCCTCGGACGTGGCCGAAATTTGGCCATCGGCTTAGGTATGCCATCGGCGTAGATTTTTCAGGGGACCTAACCCGACGGCAAAGCCGTCGGGTTAGGTATTTCATTTTTTTCCGATCGCCTTTTCTGTTTTGTGAAAAATAAAAGAAAATGGTAAAAAATTCAAAAAATAATATCCTTTGAGGTGTAGTTATGTTACATGATCTAGTTGTTAGGAAAATTAAGAAACTTGAATTTTGAAATATTTTTCAAAAAACTTGAATTAGGAAAATTAAAAAAACCCTATTTCGGCACTCTAAAAATGGAAACGCACTTTTTGTGGGACGAAATGAAAATTGGCCTTCATGGCATTCCTCGCCATCCCAAGGGCCACACGCGTGTCCGATATGGCCTTGTTTCGAAAAACTATGATATGATCAGGGCTAAAGCTAGCTCATTTGACTTAAAAGCTATGCAACCTCGAACGTGCTAGATCATTTTTGTGAAGGGACTTTCTGGTAAATATTCTTTTATCAAGGTTTGAATTTTTTCTCCACATCTAGGTGATATAAAATGACTCCACGTGAAGGTCTCATATTTTTTGATTTGTTTTGAATTAGTTACTCCCAATTTGGAACCCCCATGAAAATAACAACGCAAGAAACTCCCGCTCGCGGCTAGGCGGTGCAGAGTACCTCTTTAACGGTCAAAGTTTAGTGAAGAAATGACATGCTGTGGATCTAAAAATGATTTTTGCAAAAAATCAGGAGCTCATCTTATTAGAGCTAAAGGGCAAACCCACCCCGGTTCCAGCGAAATCGGTATGAGCTTGCGTAAAATCCAGAAAATAACTCCAAAGGTTTACGCGATAAAATGAGAGCTGTTATGTGTATCTCAGGTGGTCTACTATTTATGAGGGGTGTTGTGCCTAGTATTCCGTCTGCCATTTCGGTAGCTGTCTCACAAAAAAACTCGATTTCAGCACTCTGAAAATGGAAAACGCACTTTTCGTTGGACGAAACAAAAATTGGCCTCCATGGTGTTCCTCTCCATCCCAAGGGCCATGCGTGTGTCCGATATGGCCTCGTTTCGATAAACTATACCATGATCAGGGATAAATCTAGCTGATTTAACCTAAAAGTCATGCAACCCCGAACGTGGTAGGTCATTTTTGTGAAGGGACTTTCTGGTAAATTGCTTTTATCAAGGTTTGAATTTTTTCTCCACATCTAGGTGATATAAAATGACACCACGCAAAGGTCTCGCATTGTTTAGATTTTTTTTGAATTAGTTACGCCCGATTCTTGACCTACATAAACATGACAACGCACGAAACTCTCGCTCGCGGCCAGGCGGTGCGGAGTACCTCTTTAACGGTCAAAGTTTAGTGAAAAAATGACATGATGTGGATCCAAAAATGAATTTTGCAAAAAATTAGGAGCTCAACTTATTAGAGCTAAAGGGCAAACCCACCCCGGTTTTAGTGAAATCGGCATGAGCTTGCGTAAAATTGAAAAAATAACTTTGATGGTTTGCGCGACGAAATAAGAGCTGATATATGTATTCCAGGTGGTCTATTATTTATGTGGGGTGTTGTGCCTAGCATTTCGTTTGCCATTTCGGTAGCTTTCTCACAAAAAAACTCAATTTCAGCACTCCAAAAATGGAAAACGCACTTTTTATTGGACAAAACAAAAATTGGCCTCCATGGTGTTTCTCTACATCCCACGGGCCACGCCCGTGTCCGATATGACCTCGTTTCAGCAAACTATGCCATGATCAGGGCCAAATCTAGCTGATTTAACCTAAAAGTCATGCAACCCCGAACGTGGTAGGTCATTTTTGTGAAGGGACTTTCTAGTAAATTTCTTTTATCAAGGTTTGAATTTTTTCTCCACATCTAGGTGATATAAAATGACACCACGCAAAGGTCTCGCATTGTTTAGATTTTTTTTGAATTAGTTACGCCCGATTCTGGACCTACATAAACATGACAACGCACGAAACTCCCGCTCGCGGCCAGGCGGTGCGGAGTACCTCTTTAACGGTCAAAGTTTAGTGAAAAAATGACATGATGTGGATCCAAAAATGAATTTTGCAAAAAATTAGGAGCTCAACTTATTAGAGCTAAAGGGCAAACCCACCCCGGTTTTAGTGAAATCGGCATGAGCTTGCGTAAAATTGAAAAAATAACTTCGATGGTTTGCGCGACGAAATAAGAGCTGATATATGTATTCTAGGTGGTCTATTATTTATGTGGGGTGTTGTGCCTAGCATTTCGTTTGCCATTTCGGTAGCTTTCTCACAAAAAAACTCGATTTCAGCACTCCAAAAATGGAAAACGCACTTTTCATTGGACGAAACAAAAATTGGCCTCCATGGTGTTTCTCTACATCCCACGGGCCACGCCCGTGTCCGATATGACCTCGTTTCAGCAAACTATGCCATGATCAGGGCCAAATCTAGCTGATTTAACCTAAAAGTCACGCAACCTCAAATGTGGTAGGTCATTTTTGTGAAGGTACTTTCTGGTAAATTGCTTTTATTAAGGTTTGAATTTTTTCTCCACATCTAGGTGATATAAAATGACACTACGCAAAGGTCTCGCGTTGTTTCGATTTTTTTTGAATTAGTTACGCCCAATTCTGGATCTAAATAAACATGACAACGCACGAAACTCCCGCTCGCGGTCAGGCGGTGCGGAGTCCCTCTTTAACGGTCAAAGTTTAGTGAAAAAATGATATGTTGCGAATCCAAAAATGATTTTTGCATAAAATCAGGAGCTCGTCTTATTACTTATTAGAGCTAAAGGGCAAACCACTCCCGTTACAGCCAAATCGGTAGGAGCTTGCATAAAATCCACAAAATAACTCTGAAGTTTAAGCAATGAAACGAGAGCTTATATGTGTATCCCAGGTGGTCTATTATTTATGTGGGGTGTTGTGCCCATCTTTCCATTTACCGTTACGGTAGTTGTCTAACAAAAAAACCCGATTTCGGCACTTTGAAATTGGAAACGCACTTTTCGTGGGGTAAAACAAAAATTGGCCTCTAGGCGTTCCTCGCCATCCTAAGGGCCACGTGCGTGTCCGATATGGCCTAGTTTCGACAAACTATGCCATGATCAAGGCCAAATCTAGCATATTTGACCTAAAAGTCATGCAACCTCGATCATGGTAGGTCATTTTTATGAAGAGACTTTCTGATAAATTTCTTTTATCATGGTTTGAATTTTTTTCCCACATCTAGGTAATATAAAATAAAGCCACGCGAAGGTCTCATATTTTTTCGATTTTTTTTGAATTAGTTACGCCTAATTTTTGACCCGCATGAACATGACAACGCACGAAACTCGCGTTCACGGCCAGCCGGTGCGGAGTCCCACTTTAATGGGCAAAGTTTAGTGAAGAAATGACATATTGCGGATCCAAAAATGATTTTTTTAATTTTTTTGAAAATTTTTATTTTTTGATTTTTTTAGTTTTTTAATGTTTTTATTTTTAATATTTTTGAAAGTTTTTAAATTTTTTGAAAGTTTTATTTTTTTCAAAATGTTAGCAAACACATATATACATGTATATATATATATACCTACACACACATAGACATATAAACTTACATACTTATACACAGTCATATAGACACATATGCCTTAAGAGGATTGATATACTACTAATATCAATAAAGACTTAGTAGTATAGGGATAGCTTATTCAAATAGAACTTAGGAGTTAAGTGTGCTGGGCTGACCGAGCGGGAAGTCATTGTTCCGGGGTAATTAGAGAGATAACCAAATTAGAGAGATAACAAAAAAAGTTAAAGAAAAGAAAAAATACAATTTTTTTTTGATTTTTTTCAAAATTTTGAATTTTTCAAAAAAACTGAAAATGACCTGACCCGACGGTATTTTTAGGCCGTCGGGTTAGCCTACGCCGACGGCAAAGGCTAACCCGACGGCTTTTAGGCCTGCCCCGATGCCTGATTACGCCGATGGCACCTGACCCGACGGCATCAGGAAAAAGCCGTCGGGTTAGGCTATGCCGACGGCAATTTTGGCCTAACCCGACGGCTTTGGGCCGTCGGCATAGCTATTCTCTGCTGTAGTGAGAACATACGCGCATTGTCAGTGTGCGACGACAGCTGTCAATCTCTATAGCACTCGTTCTCACTATCTGCTTCTTGGGGTTCCACGTGCCCACCCCTTCACTCGCGTCGTCCTCGGGCGAATTCCTCTGGTGCCTCTCGACGGACGTCAACAACCAGTTGGGGCTCATGGAGGGCTCCCCATTGTTCAAAATGATTCTATCAATTATACACGGTTTCACTAATATTTGACCTCTACTGCCACCAATAGATGATGGTGTTTAATTAATTAGCAATCTCAATCAAAATGATGGGGGTAATGCCTATATAGCATTATATATAATAGTACCATTGTATATGTTGACACTATGTTGAATATTTAAAATAATATGTGAAACAGTATTAGATCCATTCCTTGGATTTTTCTCTCGTATCGTAAAAATTAGAGAATTCCAAGTCAACATTGTTGAATGGCCATTTTTCTCGAGGTAACGTATACCAGTTTTCTTTATTTATCCGCATAAGTCAGGTACATTTTACAAATCTATTTTTCTTACGCTTCCTTTGATGTGCACAATTTATCAACAATGCACATATATCATTATTATCATTGTTATATGAGAATCCTGTGAGTCGGTGGATCTATTATTTAACTAAAACACGCTATCACAAACTAAATGTCGGGATCCCCTAAATGTCTCATGTGAGGCCCTTTTTCTAGCATGGATTATAAATGGAATAGTTTGGTTATTGCACAAGAGATAGTTAAATTCATAAAACCTTTCTTCATAGACATTCATTGACCATAACCTAATATTATAGTTAGAAACAGACTTAGATCCATTCCTTGGAATTTTCCTCTCATACCGTGTGTGAACGGTAGAGTGATGCAAGTAAACATTGTTGAATGGTCTTTTTGTGTTGCGTCAAAAACAAGCTTTATGAGAAAATGGATACCGGTTTTCTTTCTTACTTACTTTTCAGCACAGGTTAGTATCTTTCTTGTTATAACATTAATATTTTTTTATAAATATAACATTAATATTTGATGACTAAAACTAGAACAATAGAAACTAAAACCACCAGACGATTCCACATAGTCTAAATATCTTATGCATATTAGTTAGTATTTCGCAAGAGATAATACTAATTAAAATCCTTCTTCTATTGCATCATTGATCATAAATTACTACTATAGTTAGGGCATGTAGCCAGCTTTGAGTTGATGACCATATGGCCAGGATTGAAGTGCCGCTTATCTCTAAAGAGGTAATTAAACTAGGCAATTTGTATACAGCTTGGAGCGTGTTTATCTTCATGAAACGGGGGCATCTTATCTTTTTTCTACAGCTTCTTCGTTGACCTTTAAGCACAGGCATATCCTACATAACGAGATCAGTACAAGAACATAATCACATTGTCAGTGTACGATATCCAGAGCTGCAGAGATGGCGGTGTCCATATCTACAGCGCTCGTGCTCACGGCGTGCTTCTTGGGGTTCTACGTTCCCGCCCCGTCACTGGCGTCGTCCTCGGGCGACTTCCTCCGGTGCCTCTCGACGGACGTCCCCAGCCAGCTGGTGCTCACGCCGGGCTCGCCGTCGTTCAAGCCGCTCCTGGTGTCGTCCATCAGGAACGCCAGGTTCGTCACACCGGCGACGGCGAGGCCTCCGCTCTGCATACTGACGCCCACCAACGTGTCGCACGTCCAGGCCGCCGTCCGGTGCGGACGCGCACACGGCGTGCGCCTCCGCGTGCGCAGCGGCGGGCACGACACCGAGGGCATCTCGTCACGGTCCCTGCGCCCCGAGGTGTTCGCCGTGGTCGACATCGCCAAGCTCCACAACGTCCACGTTGACCTGCAAGAAGCCACCGCCTGGGTCGACGCCGGCGCGACCATCGGCGAGCTGTACTACGCCGTCGCCAAGGCGGCGCCGGGGCTGGGTTTCCCGGCAGGCGTGTGCCCGACTGTCGGCGTGGGTGGCCACTTCAGCGGTGGCGGCCAGGGCCTGATGATGCGCAAGTACGGCTTGTCTGCCGACAACATCGTTGATGCTTCCATCGTCGACGCCGACGGGAACCTCTTAACGGACAAGAAGGCCATGGGGGACGACCTCTTCTGGGCCATCCGCGGCGGCGGCGGCGGGAGCTTCGGCATCGTGCTGTCGTGGAAGGTGCGGCTCGTGCCGGTCCCACCAACGGTCACGTACTTCAGCGTCACCAAAAGCATGGACCAGGGAGCCGTGGACGCCGTGACCAAGTGGCAGACGGTGGCCCCGGCGCTCCCCGACGAACTCACCGTGCGAGTGAACATCCAGCAGCGCGAGGCCAACTTCCAGTCCCTCTACCTGGGCAACTGCAGCGCAGTGGTGCGGACGCTGCGCCGCCGGCTGCCGGAGATCGGCGTGACGCGCGCCGACTGCCGGGAGATGACCTGGCTGCAGTACGTCGCCTACATATACTTCGGCGACGCCAGCAACACCACCCCACTGGACATTCTCCTCCTCAACCGCACCATGACCCTGGGCCTCTTCTACAAGAACAAGTCCGACTACGTCAAGAAACCCCTCTCGAAAGACGCCTGGGAGAAGATCTTCACCTGGCCCACAGGCGACGCCACGGAGGGGCAGCTCGTCCTCGAGCCGCAAGGCGGGAGAATGGCAAGCATCGCCGACGACGACACGCCGTTCCCGCACCGCGGCGGCGTGCTCTACAACATCCAGTACCTAGAGTCCTGGAACGGGAACGGAGCCGGGGGAAACACCAGCACGCCACCCAGCTGGATCAATACCATCTACGACTTCATGGCACCGTTCGTGACCAAGAACCCTAGGGCCGCGTACGCCAACTACCGTGACCTCGACATTGGCGTGAACACGGTCGTCGGCGGCGTCAGCACATACGAGAGCGGCAAGGTGTGGGGTGAGATGTATTTCGGGGGAAACTTTAGGAGGCTTGCGATGATCAAGAGGAAGGTGGACGCCGGCGACTACTTCCAGAACGAGCAGACCGTTCCGCCACTTCCCTCTTGATCATTAGGGAACGAGGAAGCTAGCCGTCATATATATATATTGGACAAGCTACAAATAAAAGCAGTAGTCAATTGGCTACTGGGCACTCTCTCCGTTCCGAAATAATCTGTGTTTCTTGGTTCAACTTATCTAATTTGACCAAATATAGAAAAGATATATTAATGTCTTTGTCATCATGGTAGACGTATAGTTGATCTACCGAGAAATAATCAATCATATCACGATGATAGCATCGAGATTACTTAACGCAATTCAGCAATCAACATTTATATCTGTGGGCATGACTATGAGCGGTCCTCCCTATTGATACCTCAACTAAGATAATATGTTCCTACCATTCCTATCCGTGTTAGGGCACGTACAATGGGGTGATGTCAGCCTTTCCTTAAAGGTGCCACGTAGGATTTTTGCTTAGTTGGAGGAGAGTGAAATAAGAATGAGAAGGTTGTCTTCCCTTAGCTAAGGGATGATCTTCTACAAAATAAGAAAAGACTATTTTGTGCATTGTACCATCTGCCTTCTCTTAGACAATTAATTTAGTACTAAAAATAACTATTTCTTATTAATTACAAGGGATGACAATAAGAGATGATGTATTGTATAAGTTATATCTTATGCTTTCTCTAGATGATGCGGACGGCTAAGAGAAGACACGTCTTCTCTATCATTGTACATGCCCTTATATCCGTACTGGTTAGGAGATGCAAATAGATTGTAATTGTGATTTTTTTTTATGCAAGTGGGTTGTATTTATTAATTTTCAGTTGTATAAGTAGATTGTAAATGAGAAAAAAGTATTCACGACCATCGAGCTGACGTTGTGATTGTGTATTTTGAGAGTTGCACGTGACTTATAAATGTGATATCCAGTTGCGAGAAAGTCTCAACTAAATATTTAGGGTTGCAAGTGAGTTGCACGTGAGTTACAAGTGCGATATTTTAGTTGCAAGGAAGTTACAACCAAGTGTTTAAAGCCAAACATATGAATCCTTGGGATTTTATTAGTTCACTAGCCCCCTCCCCACCTCTCTCTCCTCCTCCCGCCGCCGCCCGAGGGCGCGGCCGGTCAAAGCCTAGTCGTTGCCGGCGGCGGCGGGGACTGCTGGTCCCCTCGCATGCTAGGGATGGTGCGGGTTGTCTCCTTCATGACGTGGGTGTGGTGCGGCCTGATGACCCACAAGTATAGGGGGTGTATCGTAGTACTTTCGATAAATAAGAGTGTCGAACCCAACGAGGAGCAGAAGGTGTTGACAAGTGGTTTTGATCAAGGATTCACTGTAAATACTAGCAAACGGGTTTTCAGGGGTATTTGGTAATGCAAATAAATAAAGTACAAGTAAATAAAAGACAGTAATAACAATTGCAGCGAGTGGCCCAATCCTTTCTAGAGCAAAGGACAAGCCGGTTGTGTAACTTATGATAACCAAGCGTTCTCGAGGACACACGGGAGTTTCTGTCAAGAGCTTTCGCTTCATACCGCTAAATAATCTTTATTGGTTTGATAAGTGTTATGGGGGTGAACCTGTGCTAGCGCACTACCCTTACTAGGATAAATACACACTTATGATTATACCCCTTGCAAGCATCCGCAACTACAAGAAAGTAATTAAGATAAATCTAACCATAGCCTTAAACTCTAAGATCCTACGCTCCCTGGTGCAATGGTTTCCCAATGGAGGTTCAGGTTTCTGTCACTCCAGCAACCCCACAATTGGTAGCCAAATACACAATGCATCTCACTAGGCCCATAAATGGTGAAGTATCGTGTAGTCGACGTTCATATGACAACACTAGTGAAATAGCACCACAACAAATAAATATCAAACCATTAAATATTACTCAACATAATTCCACTACTAACAACTTGACTTCTCCCATGTCCTCAAGAATTAAACGAACTACTCACAAGACATCATATGGATTATGATCAGAGGTGAAATAATGGTAAATAACAATCTGAACATAAACCTTCATTCAACGGTTCCACTCAATAGCATCAACCACAAGAGTAATCAACACCGGGAAAGTTTTCCCTAAGAATTTGACAAGATTCAACTCAAGATGTTACAGCGGGACGTCGTGGTGATGGTGAGGATGAAGGTGCTGGTGATGAAGATGATGGTGATGATGATCCCGATCAAGTCCGGTGCGATGATGATGATGATGATGGCGACGATCTCACCTCTCCGGGAAGGAATTTCCCCGGCAGATTTTTGCCTGCCGGAGAGCTTTTCTCTCTCTGGTGTTTTTCGCCCCGCAGAGGCGGCGGTGTCTATCTCTGACCCCCCCCCTTGACTTAGGTTTTCGGGGATGATGATATACGCGAAGGGGCGATAACAGAAGTGGGCCAGGGCGGCCACACAACAGGTCGGCGCGGCCAGGGGTCAGGCCGCGCCCCCTGTGTGTGTGCCTGCCTTGTGGCTCCTCTCGCCTCCTCCTTCTGGCTTCTTCAGTCTTCTGGAAAAATATAATTTCCTGGTATTTTTCTGGAATTTCCTGATCTTCCGAAATATGGTGTCTTGACGGTCCTTTTTCCAGCAGAATTCTGACTCCGGCAGCAAATCCTCCAATGATCATCAAACATGTAAAAACAGAGGAAACAACATAAGTATCATCTCTAAATGTGAAATATATCAATGAATAATAGTAAATTATGATACAAAATAGTGATGCAAAATGGACGTATCAACCCCCCCAAGCTTAGACCTCGCTTGTCCCCAAGCGAAAACTGAACTCGGTAAACATGACCACGGGTTTATGGAGTGAAGTGTCGATAATCAAAATACGGACAAGAAGCATCACATTTACCAAGGCACAAATTATAATAGACAACAACTTCCCTTTATATGATATAGACTTGCAATAAGTAAACCGGAATCACAAATAAGGATGCACAAGGTAAACTATAATTAGTGATGGCAAACCTAAGTTCTTGGTCAGAGAACAATGAACAAACTATACTTATTTTTGAACGGAGCCTTTTTAAAATAGAGCTAATATAGCAAAAACTATATGCTCAACAAGGCAAACTCTTTGTAATCATGGAAAGCTTTCAAAGATAGATTCCTTTAGGTAAAAGCATTATACTAAACAAAGGAAGATAGTAAACATGATTGAACGGATCAACATATGGATGAGTGAAACATAACAACTCAAATGCTTGCTTGAGATAGAGGGGAATAGGTTGAATCAACATAAAAGTAAAAGACAGGCCCTTCGCAGAGGGAAGTAGTGATTAAACATGTGCTAGAGCTTTTCATTTGTAAAATAGGGGTAAAAGTTATTTTGAGAGGTGGTTGCTTTTGTCAACGACTAGCAACGGAGTTCTTGATATCTTCCATACTAAACAAGTGAGAGCGGTTCCGAGATGTTGGATTAGTTGGCACAATTGTGCTCTTTTATAGCTTAGCACTCCTCCCCACCTTTTCCTTTCTCAAACCATGGCTAACCGATTCCATCGGGTGCCCACCAACTTTCACATACCATGGAGGAGTGCTCTTTTTCTTTTCTTGTTTAGATTACAATGGTCTGACCAGCTCCCTTGCAAAATTAATGACGAGCAGATGAAGCTGCCTAGTCGAGGGGTACTCAATTTAGTATGGAAGATAACAAACCTGACCACTACATCCTCATGAGCTAAAAATAGTGGCACAAAATGAGAAGTATTTGAAGGTTTTTGAAAGGTAGCACATGAAAATTTACTTGGAATGGCTTGAAATACCATGCATAGGAATTTATAGTGGACTCTTTGGAAGTAACTTGGCTTTTGGGAATTGGATGCACGAGAAGTATTCCCTCTCAGTACAGGTTTTTGGCTAGCAAGGCTGGGTAGCAAGCATAAGAGTTGCATGAAACAAACAAACATACATATAATAAGAACAATCATGCAAACTTCCTTGAAAGTACAACGATTTTAACTTGAGAATACTATTGCTTATGAGCCAAACATGAAGGAAAGCTGGGATGATATATCTACTAGCACTTCTTTCTTCTTTTTCTACTCAAAACTCAAGGTAATGTTGCTACTGACCAAGCTAAGTTTGCCAAAACCAACTAAATTTACTCATGCTCCCAAAGTGATACCAATACTAATCAACAAGACTAATCAGTATAAGAGAGATTGCAAACTAAAATAAAGTGTGCGGAAAGTAAACGATAAAACTTCTCATTAATATTTCATTATCGCAACTCACACCAAGGGATACATAGATAATCAACTAAGGAGGATACTTCCATACTGCAAACTATTCCATAAGATAACTTCTATATTCATGATATGACTCTACTTGAAAAGTAAATGAGTAAAAGATAATGATGTGATATCGTGGCACTCCCCCAAGCTTGGAACAAGCCAAGGGGATGCCAATACCAATGACGAATTACTCCTTTGGCGGTGGTGGTGAGTCCTTATCATCATCAAACTTTCAAGGCAAAGGTTCCCCATCAAGGAAGGATGTCTCGGTCTCCAATATCCTGAAACTGGCAGCAACACTCATTTGTTTAAACCTAGCTTCATACTCACAGTTTTGGTTCGGCAAGTCGTAGAGTTGTGCTTGTAATTTGTTGGTGGTCTAATGGAGTGACAAGACGTCGTTCTAGAGCTCTGTGGTCTCTTTCTTGTACTTGGAGATGAGCTCTTGATTTATCCTATAGATGATGTCCACCTCGCGTTCCGCCATCTTCTTATATTTAAAAACTTCTTGTTCCAACACTTCCATCCTAGCTTCGAGACTCCCTTCTCCTATAGGGCCTTGGACATCTTCTATCTGCAACTTCCCATCCTTGAGTGACAACTCCTTTAGATGCATCTTCAACTCCCTCCTGTACGGATTAATGATGTCCGCAAGAGAGTTCTCCTTGTCATTGCTTGCAGAGTCCATGATGCTCCCAAAACTGAGATCAACTCCTGATAGAAACAGCTCGAAACGAAAACACTACGAAAACACGATATACAAACCTCGGGTACTCCGGGGGGTTATATAGGCGAAAATTAAACATCGAAACCAAGTCACACGAGGAAACCAGGACGGAAACGAGCTCCGGGGTGCTCACACAACAGGTGGGCGCGGCCTGGAGTGGGCCCGCGCCCCCTATGTGTGAGGACACACCGGACTCCTTCTCCTTCCCGTTTTCGTCTCGTGATTTTTCATATTTAACAAGAACAATAAAAATATAACTGAAAAAGTTTTACGCGAACCTTTTCTGACTAGAACTGTTACCTATTCAAAAATGAACTCTGCAGGTTCCTGCATATTGTCCTGGATGAATTCTTTCAGGGAAACCGTTTGTATAACATCAACATCTTCATTATAGGTATCTCCAGCAATATAATGTTTGAGTCTTTGACCATTCACCACTTGTGTAGTGTCATCTTTTAACGAAGCAATCTTTATCGCACCTGAGCGGTACACCTCTTCAATAACATATGGTCCTTCCCATTTAGAGAGTAATTTTCCTGCAAAAAATCTGAGACGAGACCTATACAATAGAACTTTCTCACCAACATGAAACTCTCTCTTAAGAATTCTCTTATTATGCCATTGCTTAACTTTCTCTTTGAAAAGTCCGGCATTCTCGTAAGCTTCGTTTCTTCACTCATCTAAAGAACTCAAATCTAATAACCTTTTCTTACCAGCGAGTTTAAAATCCCTATTAAGCTCTTTCACTGCCCAAAAAGCCTTGTGTTCTAATTCTAAGGGCAAGTGACACGCTTTTCTGTAAACCATTTTGTAAGGGGACATGCCCATGGGGTTCTTATAAGCAGTTCTATAAGCCCATAAAGCATCGTTTAACTTGCTAGCCCAGTTTTTTCTAGATCTATTGATAGTCTTCTGCAAGATAGACTTGATCTCTCTATTTGAAAGCTCTACCTACCCACTAGTTTGGGGATGATAAGCAGAAGCAATTCTATGATTAACGTCATATCTAGCAAGAGTTTTTCTAAAATCGCCATAAATAAAATGAGAACCTTCGTCAGTCATAAGATATCTAGGCACACCAAACCTAGGAAAAATAACATCCTTAAGCATTTTTAACGAGGTCTCTCCATTGGCACTCTTTGTAGGTATGGCTTCTACCCACTTGGTAACATAATCAACAGCAACAAGTATGTGAGTATAACCTTTTGAAGGAGGAAAAGGACCCATGAAGTCAAATCCCCAACAATCAAATGGTTCAATAACAAGAGTGTAACTCATAGGCATTTCATTACATCTAGAAATATTACCAACTCTTTGACATTCATCACAAGATAAAACATACCTTCTAGCATCTTTAAAGAGTGTTGGCCAATAAAAACCTGATTGTAGAACCTTTTGTGCAGTTCTGTCTCCAGCATGATGTCCTCCATAAGCACTTCCATGGCATTTTCTCAATATTTCTTGTTGTTCATACTCCGGAACACATCTTCGCATAATACCATCAACTCTTTCCTTATATAAGTGTGGGTCATCCCAAAAGTAATGCCTCAAGTCGTAAAAGAATTTTCTTCTTTTCTGAGCTGTAAAGGTTGGAGGCAAATACTTGGAAACAATAAAGTTAGCATAATCAGCATACCACGGAAGGTCTCGCGAAGTTACATTTATCGAAGCCAACTGTTCATTTGGAAAACTATCATTAACAGGAATAGGATCAAAAGAAATATTTTCCAATCTAGACAAATTGTCAGCAATAGGATTTTCAGCACCTTTCCTATCTACAATATGCAAATCAAACTCTTGTAAAAGCAACACCCATCTAATAAGCCTAGGCTTAGCGTCCTTCTTAGACATAAGATATCTAATAGCCGCGTGATTAGTATGAATAGTAACTTTAGAATCAACAATGTAAGGTCTAAACTTATCATATGCAAAAACAACAGCAAGAAACTCTTTCTCAGTGGTAGCATAATTCTTCTGAGCAGCATCAAGAGTCTTACTAGCATAATGAATAATATTCAACTTATTATCTACACGCTGTCCAAGGACAGCACCAACAGCAAAATCACTAGCATCGCACATAATTTTAAAGGGTAAATTCCAATCAGGTGGTTGAACAATAGGAGCAGTAGTTAAAGCCTTCTTAAGAGTTTCAAAATCTTTCTTACAATCATCATTAAATTCCAATCCGACTGCTCCAGTACTCTACACAGCAAACACGAAAGGAGCTTGCCCCAGATCCTCGCCCTCCCCAGGCCACGCACCAGGACAACAACTACCTGCGCCCCAAGGATCAAGAACCGACAAAAACGTGTCTCTGATGTCCTGTCTCATCCTTTCCTCCAGCCCATGATCACCAAAAATTTGTTTTGTGCCGACCTTATAACACACTATCTATTGTTATGTCCTGCTGATATCATACTACTCTACTCCAGGAATTACATAATGGAATACTGTACTACTTCTCACGCTGAGTTTACGGGCGCAGCGTGAGAACTAGCTCAATACTCAGGCTTCCACTCAATAGTACCGAGCCTAGCTACTCCGGATATTATGTAATGGAACTTTTTTAGGTAATTATGTAATGGAACCAACTTTATAGTACTACTTATATCAGTCAACGGGCGCGGCGTGCCGCCGCGCCTAATTTCCTAGTTTAGTCTTTATGTAAGTAAGATATGAGTGGTGTACAGACACGATGTTATGTATTCTTGATCATTATGCCACACTGTTGGATAATTATATAAATTATTCAGGCAAAAATTTAGATAAATAGTTGTCCTTTAGGCCTTGGAGAAGAAAGGAAAGATTGAAAATTGGAACTTGTCAAGAGTGAAATGCAGAAGGTTTATTTTTACTCACATGCAAGTTTAGTAACTAGTATATTGGCATATGTTTATTTTTACTAGTAGTGTAAGTGCTAATAGTGACTGGAACTTATACTCCAAACAAATGACCAGGTTTCTAAGGACGATGCGATTGTTGTCCACAAAAGCAACGCAACCCAAATAAAACCTTATAGCGCCATAGAACACTGGTTTACAGAAAGACCGGAACTTATACTCCAAAACAAATGACCAGCTAGCATGACTCCAATAATCTTACTATTCAGGCAACCAATGAAGCGTTGCATCTAGGAAGTAAAATGAAATAGAGGGCGCTAATGGAGTGATAGTTCACAGCCTGCCCGCGGATGAGGTCCATCTGTCGAGCATGCGGAGGCACTCCTTGGGGCGGTACTCTGGCGCGGTGTGGCCGGCGCCCTTGACAGTGGCGAAGGTGAGGTTGTAGGCATACTCGGTGGTGAACCCTGCAACCTGGTGGTCTGTGTACCATGGCCTCCATGGCGCCACCACGGGGTATTCGAGAGACTTGATCCAGGCTTGTGTGCCCACGAAGGTGAGCACCATGTCGTGGTCTCCGCTGTACACCAGCGCCCGGTACCCGTGCTGCGTCAGGTGGCGATGGTAGGGGATGATGCTGAGCACATCAGTCTGGTAGTGGCTCAGAGTAGTACAGCGGCTCCAGGCACCAACGGACCCCTCCCGGATGCCCAGCGTCTTCCTCACCTCTTGGTCATCCGCCCAGACGAACGCCGGCCAGTACCCAATGACACGGCAGCCGAAGCGCTTATCCTCCTCGCCCTGCACCTGCAGCAACCTTCTTGTGATGCCGGTGAGCAGCGGCAGATCCAGATCGCAGACGGGCTCCAAGATGTGCGCCGTGTTGATGTCCGCGGTGGCCTGGCTGATGGCCTCCAGCGCGTTGGCGCACTGCGCGTTCCTCGGCGTCGTTACAAAGTCCCCGCCGCAGCTTCCCTGCGCCGCCTGGTAGAGTTCGTCGGAGATGAGCCCCATGCCGTGCTTGTAGGGAACCTTGCCGCCGCTGTCGTACTTGTCGTCCGTGAGAGGGTTGCCCACCATGTACCCCTTCAGGTTTAGCAGCTCTCCGCCATTGGGATTGTTGGCGATCTCTAGCACGGCTACTGGCACGGTGTTGCCAGAGGCAGAATCGCCACCGATGTAGAGCGGGTTGGTGGCAAACTTCGGGTGCCGAGCGACCCACTTCTCGAGAAATATCCGGAGCTGCCTGCCAGTTCCGGTGAGGCTGACGTTGAGCCCCTCCTCCTCCCGCGCGTAGGAGAAGCCTGTACCCACCGGTGCATCCAGGAATATGACGCTGCTCACCTTTGTCCATGAATGCTCAAAGTAGACTAGTCGCGGGAAGCCCTCTGTCTCTGTGTCATTGTCCTTGTCGTGGCCGAAAACATCAACATCAAACCTGAGAGGGCCGATCTCGAAGAGCATGGCGTAGAGACTGGAGCAGCCGGGACCGCCGGTGATCCAGAGGATGAGAGGGTCCTCTGCTGGGCTGCGCTCCGACTCGATGAAGTAGTAGAAGAGCTCCGCGCCGTGGGTCTCGTCTACCTCGATGTACCCTGTCTCCAGGGAGAAGGGGAGAGGGCCATCAAAGCCCTTGATGTGCGTGATCGTATTTCTCCTCCTCTCCGGCTGCGCCACCGCCGCTGCGCAGCCGCAGCCGTAGCTAGCTGTCGCTAAGAGGAGCAGGAGCAGCAGCTTGTTGGCCATATCCAACTCCAAACAAATATCCCGCTGGACTAGCAAAGTGCGTGGAGGTTGCTAACTACGTACTAGGAAGTTATATGCACTACTTCGTGCCTTTGTCAATCTAGATCTTGAGGTGTCCGTCGATGTACTAGCATATTAGGCCTACTGAGTGGGTGAGTGCAGTGATTGCCCAGGGTGAATGCATGGCACAGGCAGTGGGCACCATTAGCCTGTGAATCTGTGATCGCCACCATCAGAAAGGTGTGTGGGACAGAGATGCTTTCAAGTGCGATCAGCGATCATCACAAAGAAAGTTGAAGTAGGTAGCTAGCAGCTTTTTGACAGCTCGCAAGCAGAGCACAGCAGGCGCCAAGCAACATGGACACCATCCACTACCGGAAAACCTCCAGCCGTGTGCCTGCGACGCACGGCAAAACAGAGAAAACACACGGCAGAACTTTCGCCGTGTGTTAGCTCACGCCGAACACCACACGGCGACGCAGGCCACGGCGAATGATCTATGCCGTGCGCAAATAGCAAAATCCACGGCGACGTTTTCGCCGTGTGCTTGCAGTCGACCCACAGTGAAGTAAAGTGACAAACGGCCGGCGGGTGGCAAACGGAAACAAAGCATGGCCCCCAGCTGTAGTCTGCCGTGCGGGATATCTATGCCGTGAGCCTGCTCGTGGTTCGCCGTGAGCCGTAGTTCGCCGTGTGCCATATACCTACAAACGAAGCATGCGCAGTGTGCCGTGCGCTGCCACTTTGCCGTGAGCCTGGAGGTTTTGTCGTGTGCCTGCGGTCGCCGTGTGCCCTCTGTCTTCGATGTCCCGTGCTCAGTTTGTCGTGGGTTAGTACGTTGCCGTGGGCCAGATGTCTTGCAGTATGCCGTGTGCCCTATATCACAACACGGCAAAGACTCCATCCAGTAGCCAGATCCCCAGCCCAGCAGCACAGTCTGTCGACGCGTGTCTCCTTTGCCGTGAGCAAGCACACGGTAGAGGACATCACAAGAACATATTTGCATCATACAACAAATAAATACACAATTTATTACAAATTTAGCATAATAGATCGCAAATACATGCATAATAGATCACAATAGGTGCATAATACAAACTCCATGACCACCAATAGTGCATAACAAGTTCATATGTTCATAATACAATAACACATGGCAACCCAATGCCGGAAGATCACCGAGTTCATCCTTCATGCACATCCTACAAGTTCGAATGCAAAAAACATTAGATTGACAAGTCATATGACATAGTATACAAATATATGAAGTACTTTTGACGTGTGTTGTTAAAACAATGCACATGGAAACTACAAGTTACTAAATGGACATAGCAACTCAAAGTGACCGAATCTCTACCATTAGCAAGTATTTTTGACAAGTAATATGTAAGAATGGACATGACAACTACAAGTCACTAAATGGACATTGAAACTACAAGTCACTAAACCAACATGGCAACTAAGAGAAGATAGCACTAAGTGTATAAATATGACAACTAAGGGAAGATTGCGCTAAGTGTAGAAATTTGACAACTAAGTAGAATTTGAGATCTAACCGGGAGTCAAAGCCGGTGGGAGACGTGCGGGTTGTTGAAGCTAGGCAGTCCTCCCGTAGGAGGCGTCATCATGTCATTTTCATTCTGACCCGATGACCCACCGACCTCCGCGTTGTTGGATCCACCCGAGGCATGTAGCTACAAGATAGAAAATTGTGAGCCTAAGTCAATATGCACTAGACATGTGGTATTTTGAGATTGGCACATAATACAAGCGAGAACTTACCCATGTGTTGAAGTCAAAGGGAGGTGGATCAAATGTAGGAAGAGTGGTGCCAGCCGGTAGAGAGGCCTGCAAATCAAGCATGCGCGGGTAAGGTGTATGGAATTATGATTCATCTAAGGTTGTATGAGCGAGAACTCACCGATAAGTGGGCATCGTGGGCACCGAGCCTCTAGTTCATCCACATCATCATCTGATGCTGTTGCATCATCATCTGCTGTTGCTGAGCAAGGAGGGCCTGGGCCTGTTCCCTCTGTGCCTTCTCAGCCTCCAATTGAGCCTACGTTGTGTCATCCGAAGGTCATGGATGTTGCAATGGAAAACATGGAATGAAGTATAGATGACTAAGGAAGGAGAACATACCCGTATCCCGTCAATGGCTATAGACGACGGCGTCGGGCGGGGCTCTACGGCAGGCGAGGAGCTTGTCTTGCCACGGTTGATCTGTCTCAACGACGGGATGGTCTTAGGATCTACCGCCCCATCACAGACAAACAAGCGGCCATGCTTCTTGCCTTCTCCCGCACGCATGGCAACCTCGGGGTCAAATGGCTCGATGTCGGGGTTCGCCTCGGGGCCGTGAATCTCTGCATACTTGGCCCGGTACGCCTTGTCCTTGGCTTCGGCGATCTCGCTTACCCACTTCATTGTCATGTCTTTCTTGTCCTTCTTCTTGCGGTTGTCGCCCCATATCCTGAACAGCGATGCAGTCGAGCCTATCTCCTTGTCCTGCAAAAGATAGCACAAAGATACATGAACGCATTTGCGGAATAAGGAAGAACATGATGATCAAGGTTAAGGCAATGCGTTTTCTCACCTTCTTGTCCTGGACGATGCCAAGGGCGACCCTGCCTTGCGTGTGTGATCCACCTTTCATCTCGGTTCTCCTCAGCTTTTGTTCTGCGTGCTTCCTCTTGTATGCAGCGCTTGTGTAGTGATGGACCATCGCACGCCAAACTTGAGGTCTGGTGTGACCTACGTATGGAGGAGGGGACTGCATATGCACAAAATACACATATTAATGAAAAACATCCGGCGGTCACCAAGTCCATAATACGGGAAATGGAAGTACCTGCAAGTACTGCCACGACTGGAAGTCCACGATCTCTCGGGCTTGCTCCTTCTTCATCGAGAGCTTGCGTTTCTCGGCGTACCAATTGCGGATGGACAAAATACGCCCCTCGTAGTGCATATCGGTCACTTTCTTCTGCGCTATCCTGCCGGCCACCTGAATGCAATCTTCCTTCTCATAATCAGGATCCATACGAAAGTAGGTCTACAAGGATGCAAAAAAGTGAGAAAAAGGCATTAGTGGAAGAAAGTGACAAAATGTAGGCTCTTGAAAAAGAATTACCGAATGACGAGAAGTAAAGTTAACTTAACCAGAAATCACGGATCACCCTAGATCCACAGTTCCTGAGCCTCCTCCCGTGTTCGTCCTCCGGATCGGTGCGTAAGCGTAGTGGTCCCAAGTCCAAGCTATCTCGGTGTGACCATTAGGCATGGTCACAAACCCAGGCCAGTGCTTCCTAATAAGGCATCCAAGGATGCTCGAATAGGCACGCAGTTTGTAGCCTTCCTTGTACACGAAGGACCTGCACAATGAACAACCAAAAACGATATGAGCAAATAGTGATTAAAAGTTGTGAAAACATATGATTGTGAAAGTAGGTACCTCTCCCCTCTCGGGATAAGTGTAACAACCCCGCTGGCTGCCGTCCACTCGGCAATGGTAGGCAGCTCGGAGACCCCACGCTGGTAAGGAGCACGTGTCCCAGGCTCAGAAGGCATCGACTCAACCATCTCAACGTACACCTCCGGTGGCTCCCAGATCCTGTCGTCGTCGTCCTCCTCCTCCTCCTCCACCTGCTCCTCCTCCTCCTCCTCGTCCTCAGCAACGTCCTCCTCCTCCTCCACCTGCTCCTCGTCCTCCTCCTCCTCGTCCTCATCAACGGCCATGTCCTCCACCACCTCCTCGACTGGGGGGGGGGACTAGGTGGCCATCTACCCCTCCGACGCCTCGAAGGGGCTGGAGGACTAGCTGCCCATGGGGGTGAAGTGGAGCCCGTCGGGCCAGACTACGCAAGAATAGTTGTCAAGCCCCAAACTTTCTTCACGTCCTTCTTTAGTAGTCCCCCTCCTCCTTTGCGCCCCCCTCCTGGCATGTTGGAAACACCTGCATTCACAAAAATAGTATCTTCATTAGTACACATGAGTAAATCAAATGATATAGATAAAGAAGAAAATAAGTAAAGCACATAATTAAAAATACAACATGACATAGATTTCTTACAAAACCATTGAATGCAAATAATTAACACACAAATAGAGTTCTTACAATCATTATTATTACAAAGAGTTCTCACAAATAATGGGCTACTTCTACAAATCACTATTACATAAGGTCGCTAAGAACTTTAGAAGCCCGTTTCGAGATCACTGGGAACAACCGACGGGCCACTTGCTTCGTCAGCGCTATCACCCCCCACCCCCACCAATAATCAGGCAAGAAATCTGGAGGTGGTATCGTTGGCTCATCTTCGTTAAGGCCTGCATGGAACCGTTCAAGCAAAGTCAAGTCTTGTGCGTTCTGAACCTCCTCAACTACATCATCCGCAATGTCTTCTGCCTCAACCTCGTCATGTTCTTCATCGTCTACTACCATGTCATCATCAGTCGCCAAGTTGATAGTGAATTTCCCTGGAAGCCCTTCCTCCTGAAAGAACTCGCCATCATATGTCGAGGGGTCAAGGCGACGGTAATCGTCTTGGTCTGGCTTAGGCGGCCTATTGTGCGTCGGCACCGTGATCACGACATCCCAACCCTGAAGTCGTTTTTTGGGGTTCTTGCACGGGTATGGGAGATAGAATACTTGAAAGGCCTGGGTAGCCAAAATATATACATCATCTCCCTCATAAACGGAGCTTCGCTCAACTTCGACCAAGCCAATTTCAGGTTTCCGTTTCACCCGTTGTGGGTCGAACCAGTGACACTTGAATACAACGGGGTTAAGCCCTTTGCTGAAACCATAATTCAGCTCGTATATACCCTCGACTCTACCATAGTAATGGAGCCCATCCGAGCCTTCACACAAAACCCCGCTATTTATTGTCTTCCGGTTGGCCCGGCGTTCTGTGTACTCATGGGTATGAAAGCGATACCCATTGACGTCATAATCATCAAATGCATTGATGGGTGAGGTAAAGCCCCTGGCAATTTGTCTCAACTCGAGTCTCATCTCTTGGTCATTTTTTGCCTACATGTTCAGCACGGAAAGTTTAGTAGGAGAAGTGGTCGAGTAATGTAAGCACTACGAGAAAGTTATATAGAAAGGTACCAATGTTGAGAACCAGCTAATGAAACCGTAACCACCACCGTTTACAAAAAGATCATTATCTTCTTCTTCCGTTGGATCCCTCCTTAGCTTCCAATATTTCTGGGTGAATTGTCTATGGCAATGAAAAAGAGGACATGTTAGCCACGGTCTAACGAGTGAATGTGTGTGAAAAACTAAGTACTGAGCACTTACTTGTAGTACGGCTTCACTTCATCCATGCTTTTCAAGACATACGAGTGGATTAAGCCCCATTCGGGATTCGTTATCTTGCGCCTCTTCGAGCCTCTAGATGTGCCACCTAGCCCTATGAAGATGCCAAGCTTGGGTGCATCATCAGGGTTGGCGGCATTGTAACGAAGGATTGGATTGTGCTAAGTGGGAATGTTTTCATCATAGTACTTCGTCGTGAAGTTTGACACCTCCTTGTTAAGTGTTGCCTCGGCTATGCATGGCTCGATCTTGCATTTGTTGCCTGTTTGCTCATGAAGCTTCTTTGTTTCTCTCTCAGGGCCATACTGCCAACGGGTCTGCACAGTGGACCCCAGTAACGCCTCCTTCGGGAGATGCAAGATCATATGTTGCATCGGATTAAAGAACCCTGGCGGAAGGAGCATCTCTAGCTTGCAAAGCAGCTCGGGTGCCTATTTATATAGCTTCTTGACCACTTCACGGTCCAACTCCTTAGCACAAAGCTGGCGGAAGAAATAGCTCAACTCCGCGAGCACTAGCCAAGTATGCTCGTCGACATAGCCTCGAATCATGATGGGCATTATCCGCTCAAGCCACACGTGCTAGTCATGACTCTTGAGCCCATGCACTCGCAACGTCTCCAGGTTTGCTCCTCTCATCCAGTTAGCTGCATACCCATCAGGGAAGAACAAGCAGTCGACAAACCACTGGAATATTTCCCTCCTTTCTGTCCTTGAAGGGCAGAACGGGGCCTTTCGCTTGGTCCACCTGGGTCCTTTGACACCGGGAGGCTGTGGATCCAAATTTGGCCTATTGCACCATTCTTGTTGATCGATTCTAGCCTTAATGTTATCCTTCGACTTCTCGGTGTCCATAATTGTGATCCAAAGGGCCTCACTGATATTCTTTTCGGTGTGCATTACATCAATATTGTGCAGAAGCTCCAGATCTTCGAAGTAAGGAAGCTTCCACAAGCATGGAATGTGGGTCCACTGGTGTGTCTCCCCGTATCCCACGAAACCTTTCCCATCGGTGTTCGGCACGAGAGCTTCAAACTCAGCCTTGGTATCTTTGCCGGTCGGCAGATGTGGATGTGGAGTATGGACAACAACACCTTTCTTGATGTTCTTTGTGTCACTCCTATATTTATGATTCGTTGATACATCTCAAACGTATCTATAATTTTTGATGCTCCATGCTTGTTTTTACACCATTTGCCTATTGTTTCGTTACACTTAGTGGCATTTTTATGCATTTTCCGGAACTAACCTATTAACGAAGTGCCACAATGCCAGTTCCCTGTTTTCTGCTGTTTTTGTGTTTCAGAGTGATACACAGGAAATATTCTCGGAATTGGACGAAACAAGTTCCTGAAGTCTTATTTTTCCCGGAAGCTTCCAGAGATCCGAAGAGAAGTAGGAGGGGGGCCACCAGGGCCCCACACACAGGGGCGGCGCGGCCAGGCCCTGGCCCGCGCCACCCCCGTGTGAGGGCGCCTGGCCCCTCCTCTGACAACGTCCCTTCGCCTATAAAGACCCCCCGACGAGAAAAACCTAAGGACCCGATCAGTTTTCCAGAACACATCGCGATCCGCCGCCGCCGTCGACCCGAAGATCGGGAGGGTCCAGAAGCTCTTCCTGGCACCCTGCCGGAGAGGGGAATCGCCACCGGAGGTCTTCTTCATCGCCATGCTTGCCTTCGGAGCGATGAGTGAGTAGTCTACCTTGGACTATGGGTCCATAGCAGTAGCTAGATGGTTGTCTCCTCCAGTATGTGCTTCATGTTTAGATCTCATGAGCTGCCATACATGATTGAGATCACCGTTATGTAATTCAACATGTTTGGTTTGTTGGATTCCGATGAATATTGGTGTTTATGATTAAGTTGCTGTACTGAATTATATCTTTTGTTATCTCTATGTTGTTTATGATCTTGCATGCTCTCCGTTGTTAGTAGCTATCTTGGCCGAGTAGTTGCTAGTGACTCCAAGAGGGGGTATTTATGCTCGATAGTGGGTTCATGCCTCTATTTCACCTGGGGGAGTGACAGAAACCTCTAAGGTGGTAGATGTGCTGTTGCTACTAGAGAGAAAACAACATTCATATGCTCAAGGGCATATGCTTTGTTTACATTACACACTTTGCTTAATGCAATTATCTGTTGTTCGCAACTTAATACTTCTAGGGTGTTCGGATTGATATCCCCGGGGGTGGATTATTAGTCATAGATGCAGTTGGATGGCGGTCTATGTAGTTTGTTGTAATGCCCAGAGTAAATCTCATAGTGATCTTCTTGACATATCACGTTTATCTTTATTCTATCAATTGCCCAACTGTAATTTGTTTACCCAGCATGTGTTATTTTATCTATGGAGAGACACCACTACTGAACTGTGGACCCCGGTCCTATTTCCATCATATTGCTATCACCTGTTTACTTTACTCGTACTGTTTACTTTACTCGCATACTATATTGTTTTCCACTCGATACACTCATAACCTTTGTTTCAAGCAAACCGGTGAGATTGACAACCTCATCGCAAGTTGGGAACAAAGTATTTGTTTGTGTGTGTGCAGGTTCCGCGACACCTTCAGTCGTCACTGTCTCTCTTCTCCTGTTCGATAAACCTTGGTTTCTTAAACTGAGGGAAAACTTGCTGCTACACTCAGCATACCTTCCTCTTGGGGTTCCCAACGGGCTGGTTATTCACCACGCACAAGGACAGTCTGCTCCCACATCAACCATACACCACCACATGTAGCAGCCACTTTTCTGGCGCCGTTGCCGGGGAAGAGAGAAGACTTCTGCGAGGGGAGTTCTTCGTGCACACATTCTTTACTTTGTTATTGTTTTGCTTTACTTTATTTATTTTACCTGCATCGTTTTTTATCAAAAACCCAAAAAAAATTAGAATCCTTGGTAGTTGTTATTTCTTTACTTTAGTTTATCATGTTGATCCCTAAGTATGTTCTGGAGGACCTCTCAGTAGGTAGTGGTTCGATTATTGGCAAAAGTAACATTGAGGAGTTCTTTAATCACATTAGTATGCATGAGGAAGATGAGGAAAAGTCTTGGGTTGAGCTTGCTCCTAGTATTGAAGTTGCTTCTGTTATATTAATTGACATGTTGGAAACTAGGTTTGCTAGTCTTAATCCTTTTATGCAATATATGTTCCTTAAGCTTCATGAAATTGAGGATCCCGAAAAGAAAGCTTTTATCTTGGAAACTTTGCGCCTAGAATTTAAGGATGTCGTTATTGAAGCTAGGAAAGTTCTTAAACGTTTTAATAAACTCGGTTCACCTATAAAGGTTATTGATACTAATGATGAGGAGACCGAAATACCTATACCTTGCAAGCTTTTGGGATTGAATGATGCTTTCGAAAACAATTTTGCCTGGATCTGTCCTGAAAATCTTTTTGATGAGAATAGTGTACCGAAGCATGATCACAAAGGGTCTTCAAAAACTTATGTGGATGAAATACAATGCCTTATTGATAAGACCTCTGCAATTGATCTTAATGCTTCATCTGATATTACTTGATTCGCAATTTTCTGCGCCTAGCTCAAAGGCGTTAAAGAAAAGCACTCTTGGGAGATAACCCAATGTTTTCTTTTCAGTAATTTTTCTTTTATTTGAGTCTTGGAAGTCATTACTACTGTAATGACCGCTCCTTATCTTGTTTATTTCGTTTTTGTGCCAAGAGAAGCCTCTAATTTGAGTGAGGTAAAGATTTGGGGATGTTGCTGTCCTGAAACTGTTTTCGGTGCTGACCGTAAAAATTCGTGAAAATTCTCTGTTTATCTTTTGGACCTGCGATTTCTTGTGCATATGCCCCAGGTTATATCCAAACGTTTCTTAGTTGAACACTTTTTGATTTGAGCAACAGAAAATCCCTCAAAAATTCGACCTTTGTCAGCTGTTCAGTTTTGACAGATTTCTGCCAATATTTGTGTTTGCCACTTTATCGCTTTCTTTTGAGTTCTTTTGATCACGGAACTTTTGGGGAGGTTGCTACAGTAGTATCTACTATATATGTGGTGGTTTTGAGTTGAAACCTGAAGCAAATATAGGATTGATTATATATTATGCTTGCACTAATGTTGCTAATAGAATTGTGTTTAGTTTTGTATGAAGGAAGTTTTCAAGTGTAGGGATTGGAGAATGATGAGATGAGTTGAAGAATGGACAAAAGCTCAAGCTTGGGGATGCCCATGCATCACCCCAAGAAATATCCAAGAAGTACAAGCGTCAAAGCTTGGGGATGCCCCCGAGGCACCCCTTCTTCATCGGCAAAAATCAGGTCACCTTTCAAAACACTATATTTTTATTGCTTCATGCACTATGTGTTTTTCTTGGAGCGTCAGTTGTTTTAGTTTTCTTAGTTGGTTTAGTTTGTTTGTTTGCTGCAATAAATGGTTGGACCCCAACAAATTTTCTTTGGAGGAGATGTACTCATTTTCATTTGCAAAGAACGCTCAGTTTTTCACTCTTATCGTTCATCGATGCGTTCTACTTTTTCTGCTACTGCTTTTGGTTTTTGTTTTCGCCTTGATTTGCATTCAGACCTTGTCATATCTTTTCATCAAGGTGTATTTTTACCTCTGATCTTTATTAGTTTTCATCAAAGGAGGTGTCTTTAAAATTTTCAAATGGTGTTGGAAAAGAGAAAAAGCTTTGTGCAAAATAGTGGTACAAGAAGGAGCTTGTGTAGACTGCGGCTTAGGCTTTTTTATGTCATGCTTGATGTCTTTTTGATAGTATGCTTAGTGGTTTTGCTGTAGCATGACTTGTCTCAAATAACTGAGATTGCTTAATGAGCCTTTGAAAAAATCATGCGTTGTTTTTATTGTATGGAAGCATTATTTTGGTTTTCTCCTTGATGCTTTATTTGGGTTGACTTGGCGCATGCTCACACATGTTAGAGTCTTACAAAGTCGCCAATAGCCTTCATGATCATTTAGTTTTTGACTTTTGATGCCATCTTATGCTTCTTTTAATGTCGCTTTGCATGATTATGGCCATTATTGCTCTCTTAGTTGGTCGCTCCCAGTCTTTTGCTAGCCCTCGCCTTGTACTGAGTATGAGCTCTACTCGTGCATCCAACTCCTAAAAGCCAAAGTTTTCCAAAGTGTCCACCATACATACCTACTAGCAATTTGCTATTCCAAGTAAATTTGACTTGCTTTTATTTTCTCTTCAAATTAAACTCTTACCAGTGTTATGTGAAATTCGGTCAGTAAAGCTCTCACGAACCGGAAGGCACACTTTACTTTTTCCTATTCTTAAAAATTTGACATTGTGGTCTCTTATGTTGAGTTGTTATGTTTGCAAGTTGTAAGTTGGATTCTAGCCCAGCCATGCTGTCATGGGGCAAGCTTTCAACATTGCACTTCTTATTTGAGTTGATATCGTGATCTTTTGTTTATGGATTCCCGCGGTGTGAAATGAATTGGGAATCTTGCAGGGATCATGGAGTTTGTATATGTGTTAGGGAAACGCCGGGCCGCCAATCTAAGCCATGCATAATTCATGGTGGAAATTTGCAGCATACCCATGGTGAACATTCGACGACGCATCTCATAATAAAAAGCTAAACAATATAGCAAATAAAAGAGATGTCAAGGTGTTCATTGTCTGCTTGTCCTGTCATTTTGGTGTGGGCTTGTTTCATGTCATCGGGCACGGAGGTACCCCATTGGCGGTTCTCAATGATATGCATATACTTACAATGACAAGAGCCTTGCTTGGGACTCTAAGTAAAGTAGCATGAGGTTTGGGTACTCGTATTCACGGGGCACGAGGTTTTCAACTTATGATTTGTCAAGCATATGCATCATAATTGTTCTCGCATTAACTTTAACCATTCAAGATGCTTATGATGGGGGCAATGAGAGCTCAAAGCCGGTAAGTACCATAATTTTTTAAGGTTATAAAACTTGCAATCACTGCTTCCCTCTGCGAAGGGCCTTTCTTTTACTTTTATGTTGAGTCACCACTTTCTTTCTTTATGCACCATTAAGAGAGCATAGTTGTCATTCTTAGTGTGATATGCATTGTCCCAAAGTTCATTGATTGATTCATGATGATTGGTTTCACTTGTTCTTAAATTATTTGTATCTAGTCGCCCTCTTAAACTTGAAGGTGTCCTATGCATTTATGTTTTGCTCTCTTTGAAGGACAAGCTGAAAACCTTTTGTATGTTTTTCCTTATGATTTGAACACACGTTTGACTTTCATTGTTTCATTATCATGATCTTTTGTTTGTGTTCATTTACATGTTTACAACATGGTTGCTAAGTTCTTATTGTCATGATTATATCTTCATGCCCATGTTTTAAGTTCTATTGATCCCAGCTCACCAATGCTTACATATATGATCAAGATTGTGTAGGTGCATGTCACCTCAAAAATTATTCTTTTGTTATCACTTACCTACTCGAGGACGAGCAGGAGTTAAGCTTGGGGATGCTTGATACGTCTCAAACGTATCTATAATTTTTGATGCTCCATGCTTGTTTTTACACCATTTGCCTATTGTTTCGTTACACTTAGTGGCATTTTTATGCATTTTCTGGAACTAACCTATTAACGAAGTCCACAGTGCCAGTTCCCTGTTTTCTGCTGTTTTTGTGTTTCAGAGTGATACACAGGAAATATTCTCGGAATTGGACGAAACAAGTTCCTGAAGTCTTATTTTTCCCGGAAGCTTCCAGAGATCCGAAGAGAAGTAGGAGGGGGGCCACCAGGGCCCCACACACAGGGGCGGCGCGGCCAGGCCCTGGGCTGCGCCACCCCCGTGTGAGGGCGCCTGGCCCCTCCTCTGACAATGTCCCTTCGCCTATAAAGACCCCCCGACGAGAAAAACCTAAGGACCCGATTAGTTTTTCAGAACACATCGCGATCCGCCGCCACCGTCGACCCGAAGATCGGGAGGGTCCAGAAGCTCTTCCCGGCACCCTGCCGGAGAGGGGAATCGCCACCGGAGGTCTTCTTCATCGCCATGCTTGCCTCCGGAGCGATGAGTGAGTAGTCTACCTTGGACTATGGGTCCATAGCAGTAGCTAGATGGTTGTCTCCTCCACTATGTGCTTCATGTTTAGATCTCATGAGCTGCCATACATGATTGAGATCACCGTTATGTAATTCTACATGTTTGGTTTGTTGGGATCCGATGAATATTGGTGTTTATGATTAAGTTGCTGTACTGAATTATATCTTTTGTTATCTCTATGTTGTTTATGATCTTGCATGCTCTCCGTTGTTAGTAGCTATCTTGGCCAAGTAGTTGCTAGTGACTCCAAGAGGGGGTATTTATGCTCGATAGTGGGTTCATGCCTCTATTTCACCTGGGGGAGTGACAGAAACCTCTAAGGTGGTAGATGTGTTGTTGCTACTAGGGAGAAAACAACATTCATATGCTCAAGGGCATATGCTTTGTTTACATTACACACTTTGCTTAATGCAATTATCTGTTGTTCGCAACTTAATACTTCTAGGGTGTTCGGATTGATATCCCCGGGGGTGGATTATTAGTCGTAGATGCAGTTGGATGGCGGTCTATGTATTTTGTTGTAATGCCCAGAGTAAATCTCATAGTGATCTTCTTGACATATCACGTTTATCTTTATTCTATCAATTGCCCAACTGTAATTTGTTTACCCAGCATGTGTTATTTTATCTATGGAGAGACACCACTACTGAACTGTGGACCCCGGTCCTATTTCCATCATATTGCTATCACCTGTTTACTTTACTCGTACTGTTTACTTTACTCGCATACTATATTGTTTTCCACTCGATACACTCATAATCTTTGTTTCAAGCAAACCGGTGAGATTGACAACCTCATCGCAAGTTGGGAACAAAGTATTTGTTTGTGTGTGTGTGCAGGTTCCGCGACACCTTCAGTCGTCACTGTCTCTCTTCTCCTGTTCGATAAACCTTGGTTTCTTAAACTGAGGGAAAACTTGCTGCTACACTCATCATACCTTCCTCTTGGGGTTCCCAACGGGCTGGTTATTCACCACGCACAAGGACAGTCTGCTCCCACGTCAACCATACACCACCACACGTAGCATTCGTCTCAAGGAATTTTCGGTGTTCATCAAAGCAAGAATACTTGCCACCCTTCTTCAGCCAAAAGAAAGTCACAGCCTGCCTACACACCGGGCAAGGCCACTTCCCATGTGTACACCAACCGCAGAACAATGCATGTGTCGGTAGGTCATGCAGGGATGTGTGGTACCAGACAAACATATCAAAGTGCTCCTTTGTTGCGGCGTCGTATGTTCGCACCCCACGATCTTCCCACCCAACAAGAAAGTCATCCACTAGCGGCTCAAGGTACACGCTCATGTTCTTTCCTGGGTACTTCGGCCCCGGGATTATCATCGACACAAACATGTTCTCAGATCTCATGACGACGCTAGGAGGGAGGTTCAGGGGAATAACAAACACGGGCCAACAACTATATGTTGCAGCTGACATGCCATATGGATTGAACCCATCGGTTGATATCGCAACTGCTACGCTTCTCGGGTTGCCCGCTTTCAAAGGATATTTCTTGACAAAGTTCTGCCATGCTTGACCATCTGACGGATGTATCATCTTGTCTTTGTATCGTTTCCCCTCAAGGGGCCATCGCATCTGTTGGGCAGTTTCCTCCGTCATGAAAAGCCGTTGGAGCCTCGGCAAGAATGGAAGATAACGGAGGATCTTTTGGGGAATCCCAGTCTGCCTCTTCGTGCCATCACCAGATTTGACCTCAAAGTACCTAGAGGATTTGCAATGGATGCAATAGCTGTCATTAGCATGTTCTTTTCAAAATAGCATGCATCCCTTTGGACAAGCGTCTATCTTCTCATATGTCATCTTCAGTGATTTGTGGATTTTAGTCGACTCATAAAAGCTCTTGGTCAAGATATGCCCTTTCGGTAGAATGCTGCCGATGACAACCAGAAGATCATCAAACTTGTCTCTGGATAAGTTACTCTGACACTTGAAGGACATTAGGCGAGCCACAGCATCCAACTGAGTAACCTCTGTATGTGGATGAAGGGGTTTCTGTGCAGCAAACACAGCCTCGTAGAACTTCTTTGTGCTCTGTTCCGGCTCCTCACTTGTCTCTGCCTCCTGTGGTGTCTCCCCCTCCTCTGCATTTGGGTTTTCAGGCGCATTTGCATCAAGGAACGCATCTAACACACATCAAACCCAGCATCAAATCCACCCGCTGGCTGACTCTGCTGCGACTCCTTTCTTACACGTTTTGTTGGTTGCTCGTCATGGCAAATCCAACGATCGTAATTCGGTGTGAACCCAAATTTTAGCAGGTGTTTACTCATTTCATCCTTCGTCATCCGTTTCATGTTACGGCATTTCATGCAGGGGCACAACACTTTTGCGGGTCTAGCAGGTATGGCAAACGAATTGTCCACGAACTGCTCAGTCTTATCTCTCCATTCATCAGTAAAATCCCACTGACTAGTTCTGCCCTCGTACATCCATAAACGACTCGAATCCATCATCTATCTAGCATCAAAACATAATTACAATGCTTTCAATTTAACATGTCATTACATCCAACATTAGTTCGATAAATTTTAACGAATATAGGTTTTACGCCATGCAAAACCCTATCTCTCTAATATGTGAGCTCTAATCCCACCCGAGGATGTGCAGATTGGGTACGTTCTCCATGCTCTACCCCACCTCGAGACAAAATTTCGGTAGCACCTCCCCGCTGTTCTCCCGATACACGTCTCGGGCCAAAAGCCGAGAGGATGTGCATCCGGAGAACAACAGGGAGGCGCCGTCGAAATTCTATCTCGAGCTGAGGGCAAAGCATGGAGAACATACCCAATCTACACATCCTCCGGCTGTCCAAAATACGTGGACAATCCGGAAGAGTTACGGTTAAAATATGCAACTAAATACATATTTATCCGCGTAACCCTTCCGAACGGGGGACCCCTAGGTTTCGCGACTGACTTGGTTATCTAGACACAAAAAAAACCTATGCACGAGAGATGATGAATTCTTACCCTCGAAGCGTGACCGGTCGAGGAAGGTGAAGACGATCTCTGCGACGATTACCCCACCCTCAACCTGTCGCCATATCCTGCAAAATGAAAAATGTGCACATTACTAAACTATTTTAACAACACTAGTACTAACACTAAACTAACAACTAAACTAAGCTAGCAGTAAACTAACAACTAAACTAACCTAACAATAAACTAACACTAAACCTAGCAATAAACTAACCTAACAATAAACTAACCTAGCACTAAACTAACACTAAACCTAGCACAAACACACGGCAAAACTAACCTACACTAAACTAACCTAGCACTAACCTAATAGTAAACTAACTTACCTAACTTAACTAACTAACTTACCTAAAACCAACTACCTAACACTAACTAAACCTAACACTAACTAACTTACCTAACACTAACTAACAATAAACTAACCTAACTAGCTTACCTTGCTGCAGGGGCCGGCCGAGGAGGTGCTGCAGGAGGGGCTGCCGGGGAGGTGCTGCAGGGGGGGCGGCCGGCGGGGAGGCTGCTGCAGAGGGTGGCACGGCCGAGGAGGTGCTCGCGGGAGGGGGGGGGGCGGGGACGTGCAGCAGGGGGGGCGGCCGGCGGGGAGGTGTTGCAGTGGTGCCGGCCGACGGGAGCTCTGGGGAGAGAGAGAGAGGCAGCGACGGCGGCGGTGGATCCTGGGGAGAGGAGTGGCGGCGCGGGGAAGAAGAGGAGTGGAAAACGTTTCAGGACAGGGCTGTCGGAAGGAGATTAAATCGACATCTTTGTCGTGTGCCCGATGTTTGCCATGTGCAGCAAGAAAAAACACACGGCAAAGAGCAGAATTAGGGTTTCGAGCTCTTGTTCTTTGCCGTGTGCCAGCACATGGCTGTGTGCACAAAATGGGTACTTTGCCGTGTGTTAACCCTGCAGCACACGGCAAAGACACCAACATGTGAAGGTTTCATTTATTTTCTGATTCTAGGTCACATAAAATGACGCCACACGAAGGTTTGATTATTTCTGTCTTCTAGGTCACATAAAATGATGCCACGCAAAGGTTTCACATTTTTTGATTTTTTTTAAATTAGTTATGCCCGATTCGGGACCCGCATGAAATGACGGCACACGAATACTCCCGCTTGCGGCCAGATGGTGCGGAGTACCCTTTTTTCACCCACTGTTTAGTGAAGAAATAACATGTTGTGGATCCAGAAATGATTTTTGCAAAAAATCTGGAGGTTTACTTTTTACCTGTAAAGTGCAAAACCACCCCGCTTCCAGCGAAATTGGCAGGAACTTCCGCAAAATTCAGAATATATCTCCAAAGGCAGCCGCAACAAAACGAGAGCTGATATGCGTATCCCAGATGGTCTACTATTAATGTGGGGTGTTTTTCCCACCTTTCGATTTCGCGTTTCGGTAGCTGCTTCACAAAAAAACCCTTTTTTGGCACTCCGAAAATAGAAAAGGCACTTTTCGTGAGACCAAACGAGAATCGACCTTTGTGGTGTTCCTCGACATCCCAAGGGCGACGTGCGTGTCCGATATGGCCTCGTTCCGACAAACTATGACATGCTCATGGCCGAATCTAGCTCATTTAACCTAAAAGGCATGCAACCTCGAACGTGATAGGTCATTTATGTAAAGGGACTTTATGGTAAACATTTTTCTCAAGGTTTGAATTTTCTTCCCACATCCAGGTCACATAAAATGACGCCACGCGAAGGTTTCGCATTTTTTTGATTTTTTTTAATTAGTTATGTCCGATTCGGGACCCGCATGAAATGACGGTGCACGAAAACTCCCACTCGCGGCCAGACGGTGTGCAGCCCCCTTTCTTCACCTACTGTTTAGTGAAGAAATAACATGTTGCGGATCAAGAAATGATTTTTGCAAAAAATCAGGAGGTTTACTTTTTACCTCTAAAGTGCAAAACCACCCCGCTTCCAGCGAAATCGGCAGGAACTTCCGCAAAATTCAGAATATACCTCCAAAGGCCGCCGCAACAAAAAGAGAGCTGATATGCATATCCCAAATGGTCTACTATTAATGTGGGGTGTTGTTCCCACCTTTCAATTTCGTGTTTCGGTAGCTGCTTCACAAAAAAACCCTTTTTCGGCACTCCGAAAATGGAAAAGGCACTTTTCGTGAGACCAAACGAGAATCGACCTTTGTGGCGTTCCTCGACATCCCAAGGGCCACGCGCGTGTCCGATATGGCCTCGTTCCGACAAACTATGACATGCTCATGGCCGAATATAGCTCATTTAACCTAAAAGTCATGCAACCTCGAACGTGATAGGTCATTTATGTGAAGGGACTTTCTGGTAAACATTTTTTCTCAAGGTTTGAATTTTCTTCCCACTTCTAGGTCACATAAAATGACGCCACGCGAAGGTTTCACATTTTTTTTTAAATTAGTTATGTCCGATTTGGGACCCGCATGAAATGACGCAGCATGAAAACTCCCGCTCGCGGCCAGACGGTGCGGAGTCCCATTTTTTCACCCACGGTCTACCCCCTAGATTTCTCCGGACAGCGGCACCCCGGTGGGCTAGTGTGTTTGATTGCCTTTCTTTAGGTCATATGTTGATGGGAAGCAAAGGTTTTCGCGATGCATAGCCCCCAAAGCCCGATCTACGACGAAACCCTAGCCCGCTGCACCCGTGTGTTCTACCCCTGGATTTATCCAGACGGCGGCACGCCGGTGGGCTAGTGTGTTTGTTTGCCTTTCGTTAGGTCATATGTACATGCATGGGAAGCAAAGCTTTTTGCGATGCATAGCCCCCGAGGCCCGATCTACGGTGAAACCCTAGCCCGCTGCACCCGCGCGGTCTACCCCCCTAGATTTCTCCGGACGGCGGCACGCCGGTGGGCTAGTGTGTTTGATTGCCTTTCGTTAGGTGATATGTTGATGGGAAGCAAAGGTTTTCGCGATGCATAGCCCCCGAAGCCCGATCTATGGCGAAACCCTAGCCCATTGCACCCACGCGGTCTACGGCATAGGATTTCTCCGGACAGCGGCACGTCGGTGGGCTGGTGTGTTTGCTTGCTTTTCGTTAGGTCATATGTAGATGGGAAGCAAAGGTTTTGCGATTCATAGCCCCTGAAGCCCGATCTACGGCGAAACCCTAGCCCGCCGCACCCACGCGGTCATCTCCCCTAGATTTCTTCAGACGATGGCACGTCGGTGGGCTGGTGTGTTTGCTTGCTTTTTGTTAGGTCATATGTAGATGGGAAGCAAAGGTTTTGCGATTCATAGCCCCCGAAGCCCGATCTACGGTGAAACCCTAGCCCGCTGCACCCGCGCGGTCTACCCCCTAGATTTCTTCGGACGGTGACACGCCGGTGGGCTAGTGTGTTTGTTTGGCTTTCGTTAGGTCCTATGTATTTGTGAAGCAAAGCTTTTTGCGATGCATAGCCCTCGAAGCCCGATCTACGGCGAAACCCTAGCCCACTGCACCCGCGCGGTCTACCCCCTGGATTTCTTCGGACGGTGACACGCCGGTGGGCTAGTGTGTTTGTTTGGCTTTCGTTAGGTCATATGTATTTGTGAAGCAAAGCTTCTTGCGATGCATAGCCCCCGAAGCCCGATCTACGGTGAAACCCTAGCCCGCTGCACCCATGCGGTCTACCCCCCTGGATTTCTTCGGATGGTGACACGCCGGTGGGCTAGTGTGTTTGTTTAGCTTTCGTTAGGTCATATGTATTTGTGAAGCAAAGCTTTTTGCGATGCATAGCCCCCGAAGCCCGATCTATGGCGAAACCCTAGCCCGCTACACCCGCACGGTCTACCCCCTCGATTTCTTCGGACGTCGACACGCCGGTGGGCTAGTGTGTTTCTTTGGCTTTCGTTAGGTCATATGTAGATGGCAAGCAAAGGTTTTGCGATGCATAGCCCTCGAAGCCCGATCTATGGTGAAACCCTAGCCCACTGCACCCGCGCGGTCTACCCCCTGGATTTCGTCGGACGGTGGCACGCCGGTGGGCTAGTGTGTTTGTTTGGCTTTCGTTAGGTCATATGTATTTGTGAAGCAAAGCTTCTTGCGATGCATAGCCCCCGAAGCCCGATCTACGGTGAAACCCTAGCCTGCTGCACCCGTGCGGTCTACCCCCTGGATTTCTTCGGACGGTGACACGCCGGTGGGCTAGTGTGTTTGTTTGGCTTTCATTAGGTCATATGTATTTGTGAAGAAAAGCTTTTTGCGATGCATAGCCCCCAAAGCCCAATCTATGGCGAAACCCTAGCCCGCTACACCCGCACGGTCTACCCCCTCGATTTCTTCGGACGTCGACACGCCGGTGGGCTAGTGTGTTTCTTTGGCTTTCGTTAGGTCATATGTAGATGGGAAGCAAAGGTTTTGCGATGCATAGCCCTCGAAGCCCGATCTACGGTGAAACCCTAGCCCACTACACCCGCGCGGTCTACCACCTGAATTTCTTCGGACGGTGGCACGCCGGTGACCTAACGCATGGGAAACAAAGGTTTTGCGATGCATAGCCCTCGAAGCCCGATGTACGGTGAAACCCTAGCCCACTGCACCCACGCGGTCTACCCCTGCCGGTGGGCCCGCAGAGACCAGTGTTTCATTGGGGAGTGCCCCGGGAGGCACCAAAATCCCTCAAGAACTTACATAGGGACCTATGATATAATGGTGAAAATAAACTAATATATGGATCTTCGGTGCAATAAATATGCAGAAAAAAATAAGAGAATGTGCATAATAAAGGTTTTGCCGTGGGCCTCAAGCCAAAGCACACGGCAAAGCTTGTCTATGCCGTGTGCCCTAGTGGAGAGCCGACGACAAAGTGTTGCCAGATTGCAAATTTTAAGCAGCGGTTTCCCACCCAACTTGTTTGTCGTGCCCAGCACACGACTGTGTGCAAAAAACGTGTTCTTTGCCGTGTGTTTAACCCTGAGCACACGGCAAAGTACCCACCAAACATCAGCAACGAAATGCACTTCATGTGTTGCACTAGCATATTGCCATACCTTAGGTTTGAATTTTTTTCTGACTTCTAGGTCACATAAAATGACGCCTCGCGAAGGTTTCACATTTGTTTGATTTTTTTAAATTAGTTATGTCCGATTTTTGACCCGCATGAAATGACGGTGCATGAAAACTCCCGCTCACGGCCAGACGGTGCAGAGTCCCATTTTTTCACCCACGGTCTACCCCCCTGGATTTCTCCGGATGGCGGCACGCTGGTGGGCTAGTGTCGTTAGGTCATAATTAAGTAGATTGGAAAGCGTGGGAAGAAAATAGGCGGGAAGCGGTGGAAAATAGGCGGGAGGCGGGAAGCGGTGGAAAGCGCGGGAAGAAAATAGGCGGGAGGTGGGAAGCGGTGGAAAGCGCGAGAAGAAAAATGGCGGGAAGACGGAGGCGGGAAGCGGTGGAAATTTGTCGGCGGGATAAGGACGCGTGGGTGGATGCACTGCTCGAAGCGGTGGAAAGTTGTCGACAGGATAAGGACGCGTGGGTGGATGCACTGCTCGAAGCGGTGGAAAGTTGTCGGCAGGATAAGGACGCGTGGGTGGATGCACTGCTCGCTGAGATAAAGCATGTAGCGCACGACGCCCTGTCGGAGGAACAATACAAAGTAGAAGCGGTGTCGTGCCTATAAAAGGAGCATCGATACGCCATGGCAAGCAGCTCAACAAGCCAACCTAGAAGTACAGGAGAGTTTCATCCCCATGGATGGAGGACAGGGTTGGGAAATCTCCCGTGGCGGAGCTTCTCGAAGATGTCATTGGTGCTCACGCCCTACGGTATCTTTGGAAGCTCCGCCTCGGAAAAATTTCCCTGCAAGCCCGTGAAAGACTCCATCTCCTCTAAAAGTATTGGGTAAAGGGTTGGGAAATCTCCCATGGCGGAGCTTCTCGAAGATGTCGTTGGTGCTCACGCCCTACGGCATCTTCGGAAGATCCACCTCGGAAAAATTTCCCTGCAAGCCCGTGAAAGACTCCATCTCCTCTAAAAGTGTTGGGTAAAGGGTTGGGAAATCTCCCGTGGCGGAGCTTCTCGAAGATGTCGTTGGTGCTCACGCCCTACGGCATCTTTGGAAGCTCCGCCTCGGAAAAATTTCCCTACAAGCCCGTAAAAGACTCCATCTCCTCTAAAAGTGTTGGGTAAAGGGTTGGGAAATCTCCGGTGGTGGAGCTTCTCGAAGATGTCGTTGGTGCTCATGCCCTACGGCATCTTCGGAAGCTCCGCCTCGGAAAAATTTCCCTGCAAGCCCGTGAAAGACTCCATCTCCTCTAAAAGTGTTGGGTAAAGGGTTGGGAAATCTCCCGTGGTGGAGCTTCTTGAAGATGTCGTTGGTGCTCACGCCCTACGGCATCTTCGGAAGCTCCGCCTCAGAAAAAATTACCTGCAAGACCGTGAAAGACTCCATCTCCTCTAAAAGTGTTGGGAAAAGGGTTGGGAAATCTCCCGTGGCGGAGCTTCTCGAAGATGTCGTTCGTGCTCACGCCCTACGGCATCTTCGGAAGCTCCGCCTCGGAAAAATTTCCCTGCAAGCCCGTGAAAGACTCCATCTCCTCTAAAAGTGTTGGGAAATCTCCCGTGGCGGAGCTTCTCGAAGATGTCGTTGGTGCTCATGCCCTACGGCATCTTCGGAAGCTCCGTCTCAGAAAAATTTCCCTGCAAGCCTGTGAAAGACTCCATCTCCTCTAAAAGTGTTGGGTAAAGGGTTGGGAAATCTACCGTGGCGGAGCTTCTCGAAGATGTCGTTGGTGCTCACGCCCTACGGGCTCTTTGGAAGCTCCGCCTCGGAAAAATTTCCCTGCAAGCCCGTGAAAGAATCTGTCTCCTCTAACAGTGTTGGGGAAAGGGTTGGGAAATCTACCGTGGCGGAGCTTCTCGAAGATGTCGTTGGTGCTCACGCCCTACGACATCTTCGGAAGCTCCGCCTCGGAAAAATTTCCCTGCAAGCCCGTGAAAGACTCCATCTCCTCTAAAAGTGTTGGGTAAAGGGTTGGGAAATCTCCCGTGGTGGAGCTTCTCGAAGATGTCGTTGGTGCTCACGCCCTACGGCATCTTCGGAAGCTCCGCCTCAGAAAAATTTCCCTGCAAGCCCGTGAAAGACTCCATCTCCTCTAAAAGTGTTAAGTAAAGGGTTGGGAAATCTTCCGTGGCGGAGCTTCTCGAAGATGTCGTTGGTGCTCACGCCCTACGGCATCTTCGGAAGCTCCGCCTCGGAAAAATTTCCCTCCAAGCCCGTGAAAGAATCCATCTCCTCTAACAATGTTGCGTAAAGTGATTTCCATACATACAGTAACATCATTACACAAAAATAAATGGGAAAGTGATTTCCATATTGAGATACATAAGTTCTGATCCCTATCTAGTCTTCTGAGTTTTCTTCGTGTGTTTCCCTTTCTTCTGATTGCGACGCAACCATGGATAATCTTCGGACGGCGGCACGCCGGTGGGCTAGTGGGCCCGCACAGCGGCATGCCGGTGGGCCCGCAGACTAGTGTTTCAAGGCGGGAATGCCCCGGAGGCGCCAAAAATCCCTCAAAAACTTACATGGGGACCTATGATATATTAGTAAAAATAAACTAATATGTGGATCGTAGGTGCAACAAATGTGCAGAAATAATAGGAGAAATAGGCAGAATAAAGAGTTTGCCGTGTGCCGGCCAGAAAAGCACACGGCAAAATGTATCTATGCCGTGTGCCTTTCTTGAAAGCTCACGGCAAATAGTGGGTACTGACATATTCCAAATTTTAAATATTTGCGCGGCGATAATTTTAAATTTGCGACGCAATATTTGCAACGGTGGCGGGAATTGCAAATACAACAGTTTACCGTGCGTGACAGTTAGGCACGCGGCAAATGGCCTCCGTCACGCCGAGCCGTTAGACCGGCCTCGAACGTGGGACAAGGTCAACAGTTTGCCGTGTGTGATACTCTGCCGTGAGCATTTAGGTTATTTCGTCGTGTGTCTTCTTTTGCCGTGAGCTTCTGCCGCAGTATACCGTGGGCTCATACTTCGCCGTGTGCTGTGGTTAGATACGCCGTGAGCTTTTGTTTTGCCATGGGCTGGACTTGCTGGCTCACGGCATAAGATTTTATGCCGTGCGTCGACCCACGGCAAAGGTTCGGCGCACGGAAAAGACAGATTTTCCGATAGTGATCGCAACGATTCTGGTTGTCTCTTCAAGTTATAAATTCGTTGTGCGCATAAACTGTTTGTTGTACATCTGAGCACTGGTGCTCTCAATTTTTCTGAAAAAACCGAATAACGTGTTATCTCTTGGTATACAAAATACTGAAGAAAATATACAAATACATATGTACGTATAGTATGCACTCAAAAAGTTTCACTAAAACAGAAGTTGGTGTTTTAAGCTACAAAGAAACAATGTTGGATAAAATTATCCTTGCCTGCGTTTTTTTTCCTTGTGCTTGATGGTCTTGCAATTAAGGATCTGTTCGACTAGCAAACATTGAAGCATTAGTATTACTACTACTAGTTAATCAACCGTGCGTTGCCACGGCGGCCTAATCATTTTAATGGTGTCATCCATAACCCGGACTTGGTGCTCTTGTGTGCCAGCGAGCACCCTATATGCACCAAAAAATTAGTAATTTTACAAAAGTGAAAAAATTCTGAATCTTTTTAGAAATTATATATGATAAAGTACTAGCACATATGCTCGTGCTTTGCAACGGAAGAGTAAAATCTTGTCTTCATATTGAGTGACGGCAGTCGGCTTCTTCTCCTCCAATATTGTCGTTGTCGTTGATAAATCACTCCCAGGCCTCAACCCTAGCCTCCCTAGACGCATACCTGGTCCTTCTCACCGTGGACCTTGGCTTAGTCTCCGCTGTCGGAGGATTCCCCTTGCCCATTTGAATTTATGAGACTTTAACTATTTTTCAAACATCATGTTTCGGTTCTTCAAATATATGAATAGGTTTGGGAAAAATTCTATTTTGGTAAAGAAGATATATTTACCTGGAGGCCGACCTACCTGCAGGCGCGTGCCTGTCTCACGTCATGTACATGTGGGCATCCAAGTAGCGTGTGTGCTGCTAGTCAGTCGATCAACAGATCGAGCTATAGCTTCGCTTCGTAGCTATTGAATTATCTAGGTATTGCACGTATTGCACATGTGTGCCGCAAGTTCGCAACGGCTACAGGAAGAATTGATCTGGAGCTACTTTCTATTTGGAAGCAAATCTTGAGCCAGCTTTCACCGTGCGATTCGATCCGCTGAAACCTGCGAGGAGAAAGAACTGGAGGCACGCACAAGCTGGTCCACCCCGCCACAGCCCAAAGAACTGAAAATCACACAACGAAGATCCATGACGCTAAGTGTTCAATAGTAAGGTTGATACTGTAGGTATTCTCAATACTTTGTTTGCTATGCAATACATCTGATCAAGGGCATCAGCGGAGGATCCATCGGCCTGATGGCAGCGGCGCTGGAGTTCCTAGGCACCAGGCCCCGTCCAGCCGATAACGCCGTCCATTGTCACCGCTCCGAGAGTTGACCAAGCTGGAGACCTAATTTCTCTAGGCATCCTCTCTCTAGATCTTAGATGCGATGCGGCGAGCTGATCTGGAACGATCGAGCATATATATAAAGAGAAACACGATGCACGGTTGCAGGCCAAGCCCTAGCACTAGTGGACAAAGGCCCTATGGTCCCGGTTCATTAGGGCCATTGGTCCCGGTTGCCGAACCGGGATCCATTACTCGGGACCAATGTCGGTTCCGGTTCCAGCACGAACCGGGACCGATAGGCCTCCACATGGACGCGCTCAAGCGTGAGGGGCCCCAGGTCATTGGTCCCGGTTCGTAGTACGAACCGGGATCGTTGATCTCTGGGTTTTCTGTTTTTTTTCCATTTTAGGGTTTAGGGTTT